>JAMXBD010001476.1:0-363518 GCA_024138025.1 Combretum micranthum | reverse complement strand
AAATTGATATTTTTGGAATCCTTATAAAATTACAGTTCTAATGAATATTCCGGAACATTTTTCTGAATCCGTACCCGGGGCACGCTTTTCGAATTGGCTCGGAAGGCCCGGAATGAAAAATTTCCCGAATTTAAAACTTTCAAAGGTTTGAAATGTACTTTGGAACAATAATTCAAATTCATTTACTCCATAATATTTATTTTACTATGAAACCGAAGGAAAGCCGATTTAGGTTCCTAGGCTCCATTCACTAAACTCAATCTGAGCGGTTAGGGTTTCGTTTCCAACTCCTGGGTTTTCTAGCTACTGAGAATTTACGGGGTTTACATATGGTTTGTGGATCTCCCACACACCCGTGCTGTACTCGCACTACTCCTAAACTACCAAATCATCTCTATGCACAGTCCATTAGGGACAACCTCACACATAAATCATCAGGTTGTCAGTCAGTACACACTCTGCGTAATCTTTACTAATCGCAGCCACTTACAACCACAACTAACACACGATTCAATTATAGTTAGATATAATTAGTTAGATTTATTAACTAATCCTACAAGCACAAACAAGCAAGCATGGTAAGGACATACCTGTTTCCACTTAAAAATCGAAATCTTATTCTCAAATAAACACCTGAATAAAGAATCATTCGTTCCACTAATCAATTACACATTGAGAACAATATAAGAAATATAAATCCTGAACCCTAACATCAATCTAAATCTCCAACACACCTTTCTCCTGTGAAACCCGTAGAATCCCAGATCTCCAATCAACACCAAGAAATAATGAAACCTTAATTCCCTAGATCACCTGTTCATCATTGTTCATACATTCACAATCATTATCAACAGCAATTATATGATTCAAATTCTCCTGACGACTTAAGATCTATGAATTATAGTTCCAATTTGAGTCTTACCTTCTTCAATCAATGTAGATCTGAAATCCCCCAATTCCTACACTAGGGTTTTCCCTCCAATTTCCACCAACAATCAATTTCCTTCATCAATCAACCACAAAATCTAGGAAGAACACATCCTAGAACGAACTAACGATTAGGAGAGGTTACTTACCCGATTCTTTATTGAAATCCTCCTTAGAGAGTGTCATCTAGGGTTTGTTTATGTTTAAGAGAGGTTATGAAGGTTAGGGTCGAGTTTAGGATGTATTTATAAAGTCAATCCTCGAAGGAATTTAGGCTGGTACACATAGGAAACAAGGCTGGCGGCTTAAATGTCTCGAGTCATTCCAAATTATCCAAGGCCGACACTTCAGCTGGCGGCCTTCTTGGGTACGCCGGCGGCCTACATCTGTACACTGGCATAAGGCCAAATTCTTCAATTTGCAAAATTTTTCCTCTGAAGCTCTAAGCTGGTGTTTTGGCTATTGTCCTTTGTATTTAAGCTGGTAGCTTTGAATTATAAGCTGGCAGCTTTGAATTATAGGATGGCGGCCTATATGCCGGCCTACTCCAAAATCATCCAATCATTCGCATACAACTTCCTTGTGTCTAAATTCATCTGTTCCAAGACAAAAACACCCTTTTAAACAATTATATAATACACTAATACCCCTTACTATGATATATTTTCTTATATATTACACATAGCTTACAACATCTATATATGTCATATCCCGAAGGGTACCCTAAACGTGGCAGTCCACCACATATAATATCAAGAATTAAGAGTGACTACCTTAGTCATGCGAAAGTCTCGGTATTACATGTAAGGCGTCTAACATGGTAATAAGAGACGCTTCTGGAAAGTGTGGTCTAAGCAAGTACTAACGAATATACAAGAATCTAGAAATAAAATGGATCATATTACATGATTCTTAGGGGCATACCCCTGCTAAACTCCAAGGATCGAAATAACTAATAATCTGTACAACAATTTAAATACTACATCAAAAGATTTTAAAGGAATTCTAATCTAACCTTTCAAGTAGATTTCCTTCAAAAGCTCCCAAAAGAAAACTTACACGGATAAGAGGAGACCTCGGGTACAAAAACAGGTATTCCTGTGAATGCAAATATCTGTAGGGGCGTAAGCTTATGGGCTTAGTGAGTATAGTCCCAGTAATCATACTTTAAAATAAAAAAATCAAGTTTATTAAATAAGCAAATGTAATGCAACAAGCACATGGCATAAAAGAATATGATTTTCCGGAATCATACGTTGAATGAATTTCGCTCTTCATTCGAGGTTAGGTATTCCACCCCTTTACAGCCATCTCTTATTTTAAAACCATTTTTATAGATCTTATCGACTCATATTCACCATAAAAAAACATGTAGTTATTAACGGCTCCTACTAGCCATCAATTTATGTAGTTTTTTCGCTCCTACTCACCACATACATAATAAACCGTTATTCCTACCACCACTATCATACACATATCCCACCAATTGTATAGTAGTGAATGCAATGTGACTTAACATATGAAGTGCATGTATCAACTTTTATTTAGAGCCTAGCCATTATATTTCAATTTCTTGCAAGTGATCAACCAATTTCAGACACTTCAAATGAATAACGTACAACATCACAAGCATTCATGCCTGGATATACTTAATGTTCTTTCAACATCTTATCAATACATACATCTTCAATTTTATCTTTCCATAAATCTAGTGCAACTAAATTTACAAGCACAAACATAAACATGAAAAATAGGGGAAGTAGACTCAGTCGGCCATGACAATACTCCCTCAGTTGAAGTAGTCCTCGAGGTAATATACATCTTTGTAAACCCCTAAAATTTTCGTAAATTTTTAAGCTTAATCTTAGAATTAAAAGTCAACCAAAAACCCTAAAGGTCAATGAAAGATTAATACAAACTCGAGAATTTAGATAAGGTATTCCATATTCTTTAGCCCCAGAAAATGAAGTTGAAATGATTAGTGATAATAGTTCATAATAATATGAGAAAACGTAAAAATATCATATTCATGGATTTTGAGTGTCCTTTGGACCCAAACGGGATTAGTTCTCGAAAAGCGTGTCATGGAGCTCGAAATAGTAAAAATATTCTGATAACACCGTTAGGACCGATTTAATACAAGGATTTCAAAAGTATCAGTTTCGTAATTTTTCAGTAGCTAAAAATAACAAATATTGCAATTATACATATATTTTCTTACTACCGGTATTTTAAGTCACATCTACTTTACATTACACTATTCATTACTATTCTATACTATTCATTTATCTCTACTTTTTCTAACACCTACTCTTACATTCTATACACCCATTATCTTTACTTTTTATCTTTCCCATAACTTTATATCACATCTACCTTACATATTTTTTTTTTAATACACAAAATTACAAATAAATAAATCTCTCCCTCCCTCTTTCTCTAGCGGCTGGCGCCCCCCCTTCTCCCTCTATCTTAATTTTTTTCAATTTTTCTTTAATTAAATCACTCAAAATTCACTCCTCATTTTCCTATAAATACCCCCTCCTCTTTCACTTCATTCACATTTACTACCCACAAATTTACTGCCAAAACTCTCCCAAAATACTCTCAAACCCCCTCTTACATATACAAAACTCATACACACATATTACTCCAAAATCCTCTTTAAGTAAATTCTTCCTTCCACATATCTTTCTACCATGTCATGTAACTTTACATGACCATGGTGTGAGTTTCCTAAACTTGTTGTTATGGAAGCTACACTATGTTCATGTATTGTCTTGTTTATGAAAATCTATTTCTATAATTTTTATGTTGTTATTATATTTTGCACTTATTATTATTGATATTATGTTAACTTCTTATATATATTTAACTAAATATAATTATGTACTTATATATAATCTTTGGAGCATATAAGCTCATTTGTTAATTATTTACTTCCAAGTTATGCAATTTATTTATTTCATGTTGTTTTAAGACTAGTCTCTAGTCTTAAACTTATCATCATCAAGTCAAAACAACCTTTTCTTTCTTTTCTTTATTCTTTTTTGGACTAGTCTATTCTTAGTCCTAGGATACCTTGATGAAGCTAAGGTTCCCAATACTTGATATTTCTATTAACTTACTTATTATATTACTTATTATGTCTTTCTTGTGTTTTAATAATTTCATGATTTCATATTCATGATCATGCATGAACATATTGATTTTTGTCTCAACAAGATAATGAAGGAAAAGTTTTCTTAAATGGAACTTCTTTTCCAAAATAAATTTTGAAAGAACTGATTTTTCATAAAAACTTAAGAATCTATCTTAGCGAATCTTTTCTAAAAATCTAGAGGAGTTCATCATAAATTTTAGTAACCAAAGAACATTGCTATTTTTAGATAATACATACATACACTTTATAAAACCATAAAATAGAAAAGTTTTCTTTAAAAATTAAAATTTCAAATTCTTGTTTAACAAAAGTTTTACTAAACTTCATTTTTCCACCAATACTCTAGAATATGAAGGAATAGACTAGTTTGACAAAACACCAAGAAAATTTCATTCATAAGAATAAAATAACCTTAAGAAATAAAATTAATAAAAAAAACTTAGAAAATCATTTTAATTAAAAGAAATAAACTTTAGGAAAATTTAAGAAAGTATAAAGTTTGATAGATTTTAACTACTCTAAAAAAGTATTTAGAAACTAGCCTCTCAATCCCTACGAATTAAGCTATAAGAAACTTAGAAAAACAAAAATCATTCTTTTGAAATTTAAAAGACTAAGGAAATGGAATTAAGAAGGAGAAAATACTCACTTAAAATAACTTAAGAAATTTTCTAACAAGCTAAGAAGAAATTTTCAAAAGTTTTGTTTTTCCAAATTTCTAAAAACTTTGCTTTTACAAAAATTCATGGTTGAGACAACTTCATTAAATTCATCCATATGATATGAGTCAATATACATATATATATATATATATATATATACATTTTAAAGGTTTTTCCAACCATAATAATATATATTTTGGTACAAGTATTTCTAGATAAAGAAAAGTTTATAAAATTAAGTTTTGTAAACTCAAATTTTCATGGTGAATTTGTACCCTATGATTTCAGGACCCAAACGAATTTTTATGATAAGAATAACCTTAGAAATGGAATATATCTTTCCAAGTAAGTAGAAAACATATATTATATGCAAAATTCCAAGTTACAATGAGCAAGTTATAGCCATTTTAAGTTGGAATTTCCACCTATACGAATTTTACCGCAACTAGAAAATAAAGTTGAAAGTTTTGACTAGAAATTCCATGGAATACTCATTTTGGGTATTTCGTTTGTTTAGGAACCGAGGAGGAGGACGTATACTATCCCGATGACTACTTCAAATGAGAGAGTATCGTCATGGCCAAGTGAGTCTACTTCTTTTATTTTTCATGCTTATGTTTATGCTTGTAAATTTAGTTGCACTAGATTTAAGGAAAGATAAAAGTTGAAGATGTATGTATTGATAACATGTTGAAAGAACATTAAGTATATCGAGGCACGAAATGCTTGTTATAAATTGTATGTTTATTAGCACATCGAAGTGTCTGAAACTAGTTGATCACTTGCAAGAAATTGAAATATAATGGCTAAACTCTAAATAAAAGTTGATACATGCACTTCATATTTTTAGTCATATTGCATTCGCTATTATACAATTAGTGGGACAAGTGTATGATAGTGGTGGTAGGCATAACCGGTGTATTATGTATGTGACAAGTAGGAGCTAGTAATAATTACATAAATTGATAGCTAGTAAGAGTCGAGAATAACTACAAAATTTTTTATGGCGAATAGGAGCCAGTAAGATCTATAAAAAAAAATTATTTTTAAAGAAGTGATGGCCGTAACGGGCCGAAATACCTAACCCTGAATAAAGAGTGTAATTCATTTAACATATGATTCCCGGAAAGTCATATGTCTTGTATACTCACGTGCTTGTTGCATCCCATTTGCTTATTTAATAAACTTGGTTAACATTTTGTTTTAAGTATGACTCATTAATCCCATAAGCTTACACCCCTATAGATATTTGTATTAATAGGAACACCTGTTTTTGTATCCAAGATCTCCTCTCATCCGCGTAAGTTTTCTTTTGGGAGTTTTTGAAGGAAATCTACTTGAAAGGTTAGCCTAGAATTCTTTTAAAATCTTTTGATGTAGTATTTAAATTATTTTAAAGACTATTAGTTATTTCAATCCTTAGATTTTAGCAGGGGTATGCTCCTAAGAATAATGTAATAGACCTTTAATTGTTAATATTATGATCTATTTTATTTCTAGATTCTTGTATGTTTATTATTACTTGCTTAGACCATACTTCCCAAAAGTGTGTCCTATTACCGTGTTTGTCACGCCCCGGAAGGTACCCTAAACATGGCAGTCCACCGCATCTAATATTAAAGCTAATGAATGACAACCTTAGTCATGCAGGAGCTTCGATATTACATGTAAGACGTGCTTCTAAGATAGTAAGAGACTCATAGGGGTATTACATTTAAGTAGATAATAAAAGCAAGCAAGAACTTATATAAATAAACATGAAATCTTCATTTAAATAATAAACTCTTACATCTTCTTAGGGGCATTCCCCCGTCTCAAATAGTCTTGATTTAACTAAACCATTAACAAGGTAAACATAACTATAACATAAGCCTACTATAGAGATTTTCTTAGAAGTCTATGTTTAAAACTAAATACATATAACTTCTCCCAAAAACTCCTAATGGCTTTGGCTCATAGCTGGTATACGGGGCTCCTCGATGCCAACCAAAGATAATCGTACTGTAACAAAGAGCTATAGGGGTATAAGCAAATCTAGCTTAGTGAGATAATTCCCATCTACAAGACATTTCCATAAATCAAACAAATATTTAAAGAATCATATGAAAATGCACCAAACACATGAGCAAACAAAATAAACAAGATTAACTGAAAATCATGTGTAGCATGGATTTTACGCCCTCCATATTGGGGGTTGGGAGGCTACAGGCCCATACGACCATCAATACTTGCAGATTTACTGACTCCCGCTCGCCCTATAGACTTTCCGACTCTTACTGACCCATGTAGACTTTTCGACTCCTACTAGCCACCACTACTACTTCCTCGTTTCCCCACACGAAGAATAGTAGTGAAACAAATGTGACTCACAAATAGGATATGCATGAAATATTTTCAATATAAATTTAACCAATAATGTTGAGTTCAAGTTAAAGGCGATCAAAAACAATATTCATCATATCAATGCAAGAATCATAATTTAATTTTCAATTCCTCTTTCGAATATTCTTAACTTATATTCAACCAATCATAAATTCAAATCACACAATAATTTTATCTTTTCCTTATCTTCTAATGTTACTACCTATAAGCACACTCAAGGAAATGTAACTTAGTAAATGGTTAACTCACTCTATGTCGGTAGCTTCCTAATCGAAGTAGTCTTCCGAGAATGTGATCTCGGTTCTTCATCTAAACAAGATGAAATACCCACAATGAGTCTTTCATAGAATTTCTACCTTGAAAACTCTAAATCTATCTTAAAATCATGGTAAAATCGGATTGGAGGAAATTCCAACTTAAAATGGCCATAACGTGCTCATTTAACTCGGAATTTCACATATAATATACCGTTTTCTACCTATTCGAAAAGATCTATCTCTTTCTTAAACTATTTTCATCAAACTAAGTCGTTTGGGTTCCGAAAATGTGGTGACCAGATTCACCACGAATTTTCACAAACTTGAATTCCTTCTGTAACGCCCTAACCTGTTGGCATTACAACCCGCCATGTGTCCTCTCTTAATAGGATACACTAAGGCTTTAATTTCCAAAAATAATATGAATAACACCTGTATAACTCACAAGGTATAAAAGAAGACATGTGATCCTCATAAATAAACCATCTGATAAGAATATAATCTCCATAATCAGAAAACTAGATATTATTGACATAACTGTAGGTCAACAAGTCGAACCATACCCTAAAACTATTACCACATATAAAACTCCAAATACAACTGAAAAATTCAATGAACAAAACATGAATCTAACACTGAATAACAACCAGACATAAAAAGTCTTCTTTGATCCATCCTATGCAATCTATGACTATACAACTAGTCATCAGCAGGGTAGTCAGGACCGCTAACGCCATCCCCATCCTCATAGATGATATTGAAACCCGATAGATCATATATCACACTATCATCACCTGCACCTGACACATAACAGAATGAGCAGCGAAGCCCAGTACGATAATATCCAATCCAATTCAAGCAAGGTTATGCACATACAGCATATATAAATAAATGTAACTAAACTAAATGCATACAACAGATTATTATCTATTTTAGTCCAGCAAAACAACACAGTTCAGAATCCAGTATACATAAATCCCGAACTCAAAGTAACTCAGACACTACTTTAGAAACAACCAACTGATTTTGAAAATAAGTAATCATATACATATATAGATGAGTGGGTACTCCCCAAACATCCCAATTCTTAAACATCTAAATTCTACCAGAATCATATCTTAGCACGAGTCCACTCGGGATAACCTCACACTAAGATCATCAGGATGCCTCACCAGTATCACTGTCTGCCAGGTCTCTACTAGTCAAAGCCAACCAAACTAGGCAGACAATTATTAAGCCGAATATTTATTAAGTTCATTATGCAATTCTGTTCCTACATCCATTCACAAAATTCTAATCTACAAGCACATACATCAAACAATGGATTGGTCGTACCTTTTATATTCAGGACATAACTTGAACTATTCAAAGGCAACCGTCAACAACTACTAGAAAACCAAATCACAACACTACCAGCCACTACCACCAAACTCTCAAACTCGATATCAAACAACAACGCCAATCTCAACTTGTAACATATCAACATATATCAAATCACCAACATTCATAGATAAATCAAACTTAACATAAAACAACCTATCTACACTAACCTGAAAAGAAATCTTCGTTATCTGTACCGTCTATTCCAATCAAACTCCACAAACACCAATTATTTCACCCAAAACCCTAATATGCACAATAATAAGAATGTATGAGGATTGTTTAATTCCATATTTTGTTTGAATCCATCATAGAGGAGATAAACTTACTATTTTGAATTCCTAAAAACCCGACTTATATTCGCCAATTCACAAATCTCACACGTGCTAGGGTTTTTCTTCAAAAACCTTCATGCAAAAATTCAACCATACCCTAAGAAACTTATATAAATTTGTGTATAATCCAAATGAGAAGGTTAAGATCACTTACTTTGGATCAAAAAATCCCTCCAAATGATCCTCCAAGCATGGATCTCTAAGAACACTCCAAAACCCTCTTTGATACAAGAAGAAAATAATAAAAGATAATCTATCAGAAATGTTTTTCGCGTCTCGTATTTATTAAAATTTGGTCATACACCGGCCCTACACCGATGGCGTACTTGTAGATCTTGCCGGCGTACACCATACGCTGGCAAAATTTACACGAATGCAGCAGCGTTCATCGGGGCTTTTTTTTTCCAGAATTTCAATTCCTACTACCTACGCCAGCAAATCCATGACATACGCCGACGGCTTTCATGCCGGTGTTGAGAGAAACTCTAGTGAACACCGGCAGCGTTCCTCCTAACATTAAGAAAAACGTTACTGTTCCCATCCTACGCCGTCTCTACGCCGGCGGCGTAGATTCTCCAAGAGGCGGCATACAATCTGTCAAAAATTGTAGAAATCCGAACTTTAATATTTGTCCTACAACCAAAATTAATCTTTTACAATTTACTTGTTTTGACCTTAAACTCATCCTATATCATCTCTGATTCATAATTCAATATATTTCCATCTTTATTTCTGTATTTTACATCTCTCCTCTCCTAAAAAGAACTTTCATCCTCGAAAGTTAACTGGATTGTTGAAATATCTTGGGATATCTTGATCTCATGTCCTCCTCTAGCTCCCAAGTAGCTTCATGTTCTGTTTTATTCGTCCACTGTGCTTCAAATGGAGGCATACTAATCAAAGTTTGATAGCTATTATTATACGAAAACTCTACTAAAGGCAGATACTCATTCCAAGATCCTTTAAAGTCCAACACGCGCCCTCAACATGTCTTCTAAGGTCTGAATAGTCCTTTCCGACTGACCATCTGTCTGTGGGTGATAAGCTGTACTAAATACCACTTTCGTTCCAACGCTGATGTAGACTCTTCCAAAACCTTCCCATAAACCTCGTGTCTCGATCTGATATAATGGATACCAGCACTCCATGCAACCTCACAATTTCTTTGATGTACAACTGAGCTAACCGTTCCAACTTATACCCGGTCTTGATAGTTATGAAATGAGCTGCTTTCGTGAGACGATCCATAATAACCCAAATCGAATCAAACTTCTCTTTTATCTTGGGTAAAGTGGAAACGAAATCCATCGTGATGTGTTCTTACTTCCACTGTGGTATTGGCAACGGTTTCAACTCTCCTGCCGGTCTCCGTGTTTGATATTTATCATCTGACACGTGTGATACTTAGAGACGTTTCTGCAATTTCCTTTTTCATGTTATTCCACCAATACAACTTTTTCAAGTCCTGGTACATCTTGTTCCCTCCGGATGTATGGAATAACTAGAATAGTGTGCTTCCTTTAGCAGTTTTTTTTAAATCTCCTTGAATGGCACACATAACCTTCCTTTGTACCGCAAAATACTTTCATCATCAACATAAAATTCTGGTGCTCGTCCCATTTCCATTCTTCTTTTGATCTCCAATATATTCTGATCATCTAACTGACCCGTTTTAATTCTGTCCACAAGAGTAGGCTGTATTCTCATATTAGCCAAACGTTCACCTACTTGTCTTGTGACTATCTCTAATCCGAATTTCCTCATATCATCAATCAGATGCCATTCTATAGTAACTATAGCTGCCAATTTCTCTACCCGCTTCTGCTCAACGCATCTGCCACGACATTTGCTTTCCTCGGGTGGCACTGTATGTCGATGTCGTAGTCCTTAATCAATTCCAGCCACCTACGCTGTCTCATATTCAATTCTCTCTGTTGAATATACACTTGAGACTCTTGTGATCTGTGTACACTTTGCATCTCTCACCGTACAGATAATGTCTCCAAAGCTTTAAAGCGTGTACAACTGCCGCTAGTTCCAAGTCATGCGTAGGATAATTCTTCTCATACGGTTTCAACTGTCTCGAGGCATATGCAATAACCCTGCCCCCTTGCATCAAAACACATCCTAATCCCTGAATCGAGGCATCACTATAGATTGCATATTCCTCACCACTCACTGGCAATGCTAACACTGGTGCTTTCACTAATCTGTCTTTCAACAACTGGAAACTATTTTCACACTTCTCGCACCATTCGTACTTAATTCCTTTCTGTGTCAACCTCGTCAAAGGACTGGCAATCTTGGAAAAATCTTCCACAAATTGCCTATAATAACCTGCCATTCCCAGAAAACTTCTGATTTCTGACACAGTTTTAGGTCTTAGCCATTCAACCACTGCTTTGATTTTCTCGGGGTCTACTGATATTCCACTTCCATTTACTACATGCCCCAAGAATGATACCTACTCCAACCAAAACTCGCATTTTGAAAGGTTGGCATATAACCGCTCCTCTTTTAACCTGTTCAAAACCAATCTCAAATGTTCCTCATGTTCTTCCTTATTCCTCGAGTATACCAAAACATCATCTATGAATACTACCACGAACATATCAAGGTATTCTTTGAAAACTCGGTTCATTAGATCCATAAACACTGCTGGAGCATTCGTTAATCCAAAAGGCATGACCACGAATTCATAGTGTCCATACCTCGTCCTGAAAGCAATTTTCTGAATATCCTCTGCCTTTACCCTCAATTGATGATATCCATAACTCAAATCGATCTTAGAGAAAACTGAAGCTCCTGCTAACTGATCAAACAGGTCATCAATCCTCGGTAACAGATACTTATTCTTTATTGTCACCTGATTTAGCTCCCTGTAGTCTATACATAACCGCATGCTTCCATCTTTCTTCTTAACGAAAAGTACTGGAGCCCCATGGCGATACACTCAGTCGTATGAACTCTTTCTTTAACAGATCATCCAACTGCGCCTTAAGCTCTGTCAACTTGGTAGGAGCCATCCTATAGGGTGTTTTTGATATCGGTGTAGTTCCTGACACCAAATCTATTCCAAACTCCACTTCCCTCATAGGTGGTAATCCAGGTAGATCATCTGGAAAAACTTCTGGGTACTCACTCACAACTGGTATTTGTCACTTCCACTATCTGTTTATCTTCCTTTATCATCGATGCCAAAACTGATTTACCCCACAACTCATAAGTTGGTAGCATTGGGGGTCTTTGTGCCACTAGCTTATACTCAAACCGATCTCCATCAGGTAAATCAAACTCTATCACTAGATGATGGCAATCTATAACAGCATGATATTTTGCTAGCCAGTCTACTCCCAAAATAACATCAAAATCCACCATATCAATTACAATCAAATCAGTAGGTAGATGCCTACTTGCTATCACAATATCCACAGATCTACAAACTCTATGCAAAACAGATCCAAAACCCAAAGGAGTACTAACAGATACCACATCAGACATGATCTCCACACATAAACCACATGTACTCACAAAAGATTTAGCTATGCATGAGAAGCTAGCACCAATATCAAATAAAACATAGGCACTATGCCGTAATATAGATAACATACCCGCAATAGTGTCTATAGAAGCTATCTCACTTCTCTGAAGAGCATAAATCTTAGCTGGTGCTCGTTGACTCTGTCCAAAGGAAACTCTGCCCAACTGTCCCCCTTTGCAGTCCACTGCTCTATGTCCTCTCTGACCACATTTAAAACAGAAAACCTATGGAACTGTCTTCTCTGCAAACATTACTCCTATGTCCCAACTTTCCACATGAAAAACATGCGTTCTCTGTCCACTTGCAGTCCCTTAAGTCGTGCGGCCCAATGTCATGCCCTGAAGAGTATCCTAAACGTGGCAGTCCACCATATACAATGTTAAAGCCTAAGAATGACCACCTCAGTCACGCGAAGGCTTCCATACTATGTACAAGGCGTCTAACACATGGAGGAGACTCATCGGAATAATGCATTTTATGTTGATACAACTCGAGAACAATGTGAAGGAAATTCAATTCACTATTCTTCAAAATACAACTCATTAAACTTCAATTACAATTCATCAGAAGATTCTATTACATAAAACTATTACAAGGCAATTAATAAAACCTAGCTAATGACTTCAAAGATCTTGCTGGAATCCTGAAGTCATTCTCGACTTCAACCATCTCAGTCCCCACTTAGCATTCTTGAGATAACCTGTTCATTTAAACAACTATTGAGGTATAAGCTACACTAGCTTAGTGAGTAAGAACTTCCAGGATTGCATTTATAACACATCATGCAATCAAGTGATTAGTCAGACAAGTGATATGCATCAAACACATGAATGTAACAAACATATGACCTGCCGGAAATCATATGTGGATGGACTTGCGCTCTCCATCCCAGGTTAGCAGATTAACGAATCCTGCGGTACAACACCGTTTAAGCTCACGGCCAACTGAACTATAAAATCATTTAAAGTACAAGATAAACTAACAAGAATTGTTTATAGTACAATGATAAACTAACAAGAATCGTTATAGTACAACGATAAACTAATAAATGCTAATGCTCCATCCCCATCGTGATATGAATGAGTTCAATTTCATTTTCAATTCCGAATACTCAATTATACCAATTCTTTTAAGTGATCAATCAATAATCGCAGATAATCAATCCTAATTCATATATACAAGCAATAATTAGTCACTCGGCTTCGATATTCTTACATTCCATTTCTCATATCAACAACAAGCATACATAGTCCCCGTTCGTCCCCATCATGCATATCCATTTTATCTTTACCAAATATTTAGTGCAACTATTATTACAATCACATACAATAAATGAATTGGAAGTAATACTCACACGGCCATTGGATCACCGATCTTTTAATACAAGTAATCCAGTGATAGAGAATTGCCGATATCAGGGTCACCTAAAAAGGAGGAAATACTTTAATAAGTATTTCATCACTTAACTAATCCAAACTATCTTATACAACTATCAACTTCGCAATTCTCGTCCTAAGCGGGAATTCCAACTTAAAACGGCCATAACTTGGTCATTTTAACTCGGAATCTCACAAATTATACATCGATTTCTATCTACTTCGAAAGATCTATCTATTTCTAATATTATTTTCAGTTTTAAAACATTTAGGTCTAGGAACATAGGGATTAGATTTGATCAGTAACGGTTTCCGATTCCGAAAAATAGTTTTGTAAATGTTTGAAATGTTTCTATTTGATGAATCAAGTATACATAAAATATGAATGATTTCCTAACATGAATGACATGAGATGAGCTTGATGTATGCATGCTTTTGTCAATATTTACTAAAAGGAATTTTAGACACTTTTTATTTGTAGAACTCCATGGTTATTTACTTTCAAGAAAACCAATTTCCTAACTTTGGTCATCTCCATTTGTTTTGGATTTATTTCTCAAGAAAATATACTTATCCTTATTAAAATTGAGTCTTCATTATATCTATTACTTATGACCTTCATTTCTACATAAGAATTCCCATTTTATACTTTGTAAACATGTTTTTAAAATTGGCTCATCCCAAAATCCGAATTTTACAAAACTTGTTTTTGTGGTGATTCCTTTATGTAAAAATCATTGGATACTTAGAAAATTAAGGCTCAATCATGCCTTACCACTAAGGACTTCATTTCTTTAATAAAACTTTCATTTGGAGTTTGGAAAGTATGTGTTTTCATGGCCTCACTCCAAAATTACGAATTTCCTAAGTTGACTAGCAACTCAAATTTTTCCTACTACATTTCTACTCCTTGTTCCACATATTTTTCTTAGCAAATCCCATCTTAATTTATCAAAATCATCACTTGATGATACCTATGACCTAAACTCCTCATTTTTCATATAAAACACAAGTTTTGGAGTTAGTAAATGAGTTTTTTAGGCATGGCTTTGAAATCATCCGAATTTACAAATTTTGGATAAACTCAATTTTCATGTTTTATTTCTATAATGCATCATGCATATATGTACTACCTACAAGCTATTGTCATGAAGATTATGAGATGATCTTCCTATATGTATACATATAGTACCAAGAATTCTTTTTGAAAACTTTTACTTTGCAAAACTTTGAATTATACTAGACTTAAGAAAAATAGTTTTTCTCCTTGTAAAATCATACTTTGTTTAATCAAAACTCAACCTTGATGATCTATATAACCATCACCTTCATTATTTCAATAAAAACCTTCATTTTGGGGTTAGAAAGTAGGTGTTTAAATAGGTGGTTTGCCTAAGTACGAATTTTACAAAATTTTAAAGAATGAAAACATTGTTTATCCTATTCTTGAGAATCATTTGTTGTTCTAATGTTATATTTCCTTTTATCCTTATCAAAACTTGGTCTTTATTATATATATACCTTAGGACTTCCATTTTCCTATAAAAATTATTATTTTGGCATTTGGAAATAGGTGTTTAAATTGTGGCTATTTTTAAATCCGAATTTTGAGAAATTAATTTGAGCTTGTTTTCTTTGTAAAACTCATTTAGTCTTTCAAAAACCATTTCCTAATCAAACATATACCTTAAGGCTTCCATTTCTTTAATAGAAGTCTTGTTTTGAAGTTGGAAAATAGGTTTTCAAAATTAGTCTTGGTTGGGATCTGAATTTACAAAATTTATTTTAGGACATATCTTTTGGTAAAATCTATCTAAACTTATGAAAATCCATTCCTTACATATCCTATCCTAAGATCCTTTCATTTCTTAAATAAAAACTTGATTTTTGAGTTGGAAAACATGTTTTAAAAATATGCTTTGGCCAAAATCCGAAAATAGAATTTTTGTTTTGAAAATAACTTTTAATAATCACTTTTGATTCTTGTAAAAAGGAGTCTTGATGATATACATATATTAATCCTTCATTATCTTAAGTAAAAATTACATTTTGACACTTGGAAAGTGGTTTTTAAATAGGGGTCTTGCCAAAATACGAATTTCACAATTTTTGTTTAAGTTCAAATCTAAGATCTACACATAATATAAACATACATCTAAATGAAACCTATGAAAATAAACTTTAAGCTCATAGATCTAAAATTTGGTCATCAAAATCTTTCATTTATGTTATCTATATCCTAAGCCCTTCATTTTAAATGAAAAATATACATTTTGAAGTTGAAAAGTAACTTTTCTAAATATGGTTCATTTTTCATCCGAATTTTCAAAAATGATTTTTGTTGAAAACAAAATAGATCTTGAGTTTTTTACAACTTTTCTACTATTATCATGCTATTACAAGTTGCTCATGAACATAAAACAAAGGTCTAATGCACTTATGAACTCAAAAACACTAGATCTACTTTTCTATACTAGTTTTAAATGCATGAACACATGTGAATGAGGAATATATGCATAAATCATAAGCAATAACAAAAATAATAACTCATATAGCAAGATCTATGGCATAAACAAAAATCAAAGCTATAAAAAATTAGATCTACAAAATACAACAACTTTAAACAAGAAAATAATAAAGATACATGATAGTAATAATGGAGAAGAGGAGTGTTTCATTTTTTTTTTTTTTTTTTTTGCATCATCATCCTAAGCTTTTAGGCTTATGGAAGGTCATTTGATGTATGAAACCTTTATTACACTTTACCTATATCACCTATAGAAGCTTTGAGATGAAGATTTGCTTAGAAATCTTCAAGAAATATGGGTGGAAGCTAATGAAAGAGATAGGGGCAGCTTGGTTCTTGAAGAAACAAGAACAAGAAGAAGAAGAAAAGAGAGGGAAAATGAGAGAGAAAAGTTAATGAATGGTAAAGAGGAAAATGTGTAAATGAAAGAGAGAGAAATGTGTGTAATAAATGAATGAAGGAAAGAAGAAAAAGAAATAAAACCAAGGCAGCCAAAAAGATGTATGCTGCACGTGAATGAGTGGAGATAGAGAGAAATTTGATGAAATTTGACTAAAAATTAAATTGTGTAATTAATGGTATGTGTAGCTTCTTTAAGAAGGAGTGTAATATAATTATTTTAGTCAAAATGGAGTAAATGAAAGGACAATGGAAGCCATAAAGGAGTGAAAATCTGCCATGAATAGATATAATGAAGTGCAAAAAGATTGAAGTGAAAAGGAAGTGATATGTGTAAGGTGTACTTGAAGGTATGGGTTGTAAAAGTACTTTCTTAATAAAATAAAATAAAATTAGAAAATTTATTCCAAATATTTGTAGCAGATTTTTCATAATTAAAATTAAATAATTATTTGAATTATTTTAGTATTTTAACAAATATGTTACCGGTATGATCAAAATACGCGAATATGGGCTATAAATGATATTTTTATAACCCAAAAAATTCTTAAAAATTTATTTTATGAAAATAAAAATATTTTTAAAATATTTTCCAAATATTAAATTAATTTATTTTATTTTTAGTATTGGGTCTTAAACAGAATCTGATCCCGTAAAAGCCCGAAGTAACTAAATTTTAGAAAAACAAAATTTTCTATAATATATAAAATATTTATCTAAAAATATAAAGCTTTATAAGAATAATAAAATTGTGTAATGAAATAAAAGTGAATAGTGCAAAAGACTAATCAATTATCGATAATAATGGAAATACAATAAAAAGGTTATAACTGTAACTTTTATAACCCGAAAAGTTATATAACCGATATATTTGAAAGTCTTATGAAATTACGAGTCTAACGGTACTAAGGGTATATTTTTTATATCTCGAGCCCCGGAACACGCTTTTCGAAGTCTGTATCTAAACGAGTTCGAATTAAGTCAAAAATTTACCAATCTAATATTTTTAAACAAACTTATATTACTACGACCTATTCTACATATTTAAACTATATCTCGGCCTCTAAGGGTAGGGGCGCTAGATTGCCGGACCTAAACTATTGTATACCAATTAGGGTTTCCGGGTGATTTTCCGGTTTAGATCTTTGCCAATTTGGAAACTGATATTTTATGTTTATACAACGTATTTACTTTGAGAAATTTATTTTACATTTCATTTTTGTAAGTATTTGATATCTTTTAACGTTTTCGGAATTTTTGAATTGGGTTTCATTTCCAAAAGTTAATCGTTATTTACTTTTTAATAATTTGTTTTTTGGGATCTATATTACCTGATTTTATAATTTGGAGTTATGTATGGAATTTGTCGTACGTAGTGGTTTTGGAATTGAAGTATGTTGAGTTCTTATTTTGTCTTTGAGGATTCTTATTATTTTTCGAGATTCGAAAATTTCTGGATTCGCTTGTGTTTTAGAACTAGTTGAAGTTCGGCTTTAATTTGGAGTGATTTTTAGGGTTTATTTTCGAAGTTCATCGTAGAATTATATACTGAAATTTTCCGAGGCTTACACCCAAGGCATCTAGGGCATCTCTTATCAGAACTTTGCTCTGTAGATCTATACTGCTGCACAAATGGTCTTTTTCCTTTATCCTGGGTAACAATATTAACAGCTGGTCTCTTCCCCAGATAAACCTGATTCCTCGGTGGTTCCCGACTCCTGATTCTGCTCAAACCCTGCTCAATCATCTTAGCCTTGTTCACAACCGCTGCATAACTGCTCATATCCATCAAGTTCACTTGGTACTGTATCTCCGGTTCCAATCCAGTGATGAATTGACTAACTTTTGCTTCCTCACTTCCTTTTAGTGCATCAGGTAGAAACCTCATCAATCTGTGTAACTTGGCCTCATATTCTTCAACTGAAAGCTTTCCCTGCTGCAGCGTATAATAATCTTGTAACATCTTTTGCTTAATGCTGTCGGGGAAGTATTCTCTCAAGAAAGCCTGGTGAAACATCTGCCATGTAATCATCCCTGGCATGTGTCTCTTAGTACTCGCCCACCAGTTATTTGCCCTACCAGACAGCAAATATGATGCATACTCCACCTTCTTGTTCTCAGGAATGTCCAATGCTACAAATGTTTTCTCCACTTCCTCTATCCACACCTGAGCTTCCAATGGTTTTCCCAGCACTGGCTCAAACTTGTGCACTAAATCCACAAACTTGTTAAGGCTCAACACATCTGGATTTCGGGCTCCATTACTCCCATTTCCATTCAGCCTTTGTGTCTCCTGCCTCCAAGCATCAGCATTTTCTTGGACTATCTACATGTCCCTCCTCATATCCTGCTACTGCTGACCTACCACTCCTATCAGGGCATTCACAGCCTGCATAAGCTGTGCTACATCCACTGGTGCTTGTCCTGCCGGTGGAGGTGGTAAATTCTCATTGCGAGCCTGATGTTCATCCTCATTTTCCTTAGTATTTCTTCTCCTGGGTGACATTCTAAAACAAACAAAACCTCATAGATTAGAATAAGGGTATCCAACTTGATACAACAACTTAAATCTAAACATCAATAGTTTAACTAGAAAACAACCCTATTTATCTACCCCTCTTATCTTATCTCACCGTCCTAAGGAGTCAAAACTTAGGTCTATCAGATTCAAAACCTATTGCTCTAATACCAATTAACTTGTAACGACCTAACCTGTTGGCATTACAACCCGCCACATGTCATCTCTTAATAGGACACGCTAAGGCTTTAATTTCCACAAATAACATGAATAACAATTGTATAACTCAAAAGGTATAAAAGAAGACATGTGGTCCTCATAAATAAACCATCTGATAAGAATATAATCTCCATAATCAGAAAACTAGACATTATTGATATAACTGTAGGTCAACAAGTTGAACCATACCCTAAAACTATTACCACATATAAAACTCCAAATACAACTGAAAAATTCAATGATCAAAACATGAATCTAACACTGAATAACAACCAGACATAAAAAGTCTTCTTTGATCCATCTATGTCATCTATGACTATACAACTAGTCATCAGCAGGGTAGTCAGGACCGCCAACGCCACCCCCTTCCTCATAGACGATATCGAAACCCGATAGATCATATATCACACTATCATCACCTGCACGTGAAATATAACAGAATGAGCGGAAAAGCCCAATACGATAATAGCCAATCCAGTTCAAGCAAGTTTATGCACATACAGCATGTATAAATAAATGCAACTGAACTAAATGCATACAACAGATTATTATCTATTTTAGTCCAGTAAAACAATACAGTTCAGAATCCAGTATACATAAATCATGAACTTAAAGTAACTCAGATGCTACTTTAGAAACAACCAACTCATTTTGAAAATAAGTAATCATATACATATATAGACGAGTGGGTACTCCCCAAACATCCCAATTCTTGAACACCTAAATTCTACCGGAATCATATCTTAGCATGAGTCCGCTCGGAATAACCTCACACTAAGATCATCAGGGTGCCTCACCAGTATACTGTCTGCCAGATCTCTACTGGTCAAAGCCAACTACAACCAGGCAGACAATTATTAAGCCAAATATTTATTAAGTTCATTATGCAATTCTATTCTTACATCCATTCACAAAATTCTAATCTACAAGCACATACATCAAACAATGGATTGATCGTACCTTTTATATTCAGGAGATAACTTGAACTATTCAAAGACAATTGTCAACAACTACTAGAAAACCAAATCACAACACTACCATCCACTACCACCAAACTCTCAAACTCCCAAACCCGATATCAAACAACAACACCAATCTCAACCTGTAACATATCAACATATATCAAATCACCAACATTCATTGATAAAACAAACTTAACATAAAACACCCTATCTACACTAACCTGAAAAGAAATCTTCGTTATCTGTACCGTCTATTCCGATCAAACTCCACAAACACCAATTATTTCACCCAAAACCCTAATATACACAATAATAAGAATGTATGAGGATTGTTTAATTCCATATTTTGTTTGAATCCATCATAGAGGAGATAAACTTACTTTTGAATTCCTAAAAACCCGACTTATATTCGCCAATTCACAAATCTCACACGTGCTAGGGTTTTTCTTAAAAAACCTTCATGCAAAAATTCAACCAAACCCTAAGAAACTTATATAAATTTGTGTATAATCCAAATGAGAAGGTTAAGATCACTTACTTTGGATCAAAAACTCCCTCCAAATGATCCTCCAAGCATGGATCTCTAAGAACACTCCAAAACCCTCTTTGATGCAAGAAGAAAATAATAAAAGAAAATCTATCGGAAATTTTTTGCGTCTCGTATTTATAGAAATTTGGTCCTACGCCGGCGGCGTACTTAGATCTTGCTAGCTTATACCATATGCTGGCAAAATTTACACGAACACTAGCAGCGTTCATCGGGGCTTTAAATTCCAGAATTTCAATTCCTACTACCGACGTCGACAAATCCATGACATACGCCGGCGGCTTTCATGCCGGTGTTGAGAGAAACTCTAGTGAACGCCAACAGCGTTCCTCCCAACGTTAAAAAAAACGCTACTGTTCCCATCCTACTCCATCTCTACGCCGGCGGCGGAGATTCTCCAGGAGGCGGCGTACAATCTATCAAAAATTGTAGAAATCCGAACTTTAATATTTGTCCTACAACCAAACTTAATCATTTACAATTTACTTTTTGACCTTAAACTCGTCCTATATCATCTCATGATTCATAATTCATTATATTTCCATCTTTATTTCTGTATTTTACACCTTCTTTTAACAAAAGCTCAATTTGAAGAGATAGATATTAAAATAGTTTGTAACACCTTTGAAATGTATATACATATATTTATTGACTCATATCAAAATGTATGAAGTTAATGAAGTTGTCTCAAGCCATGAAAAAGTAAAGTCTTTTAAAGATTTTGGAAAGTGAGAACTTTTGAAAAATTCCTTTTTATTTTGCTTTGAAAATATCTTAAGTTATTTCAAATGAGTATTTTCTTTTCCTAAATTTAATTTCCGTAGTCTTTTTAAATTTCTAAGGAATGATTTTTTATTTTCTAAGCTTAGTTTCTAACACTTTTTGAAAGTAATAACAATTTATATTTGTAGAAATAATTTCCTTATTTCTTGAGATAATTCCATTTTTATGAAAAAAATTTCTAGTACTTGATGAAAAAGTGAAGTTTTAGTAAAACTTTTGTTTACTCAAAAAGTTCTTTCTATGTATATTTATGAACTCCTTTAGATTTCTTAGAAAAATTTATTTAAGAAAATTACTTCTTACTTTTATTTCTAGAAAAGAATCTTTATTTTAAGAAAACATTTCCTCATTTATTTTGTTGAGACAAAAATCATTATGTTCATGCATGAATATGAATCATAAAGTTATGAAAACATAAGGAAACATAATAACTTAAAAGAATAAGCTAGTAAAGAAATAAATCAAGTATTGGAACCTTAGCTTCATCAAGATATATCGGGACTAAGAATAGACTAGTCCCATAAAGAAAAAGAAAATGTTTTGACTTGATGAGGACAGGTTTAAGACTAGAAAGACTAGTCTTAAAAACAACATGAAAGGAAACAAATTGCGAGGTAGTAAATAAATTGCAAGGAAAGTAAATAAATTGCAAAACAAATGAGCTTATATGCTCTAAAAGGTATATATATAGCTACATAGATATATTTAGTAACATATATATAAAAGAAAATAAAGAAATTAAATCCATGAACAAAAATAAAGTATGAACTTATTGTTGCTTTCTTTAACCTTCATGGTTTAAAAAACACACACTAAGCTCATACTAAGTAAAGGAACACTTTAGAAAGCTAAAACTATTACCTAGAGAAGATGTGGAAACTAGAGAAACTTGAGAGAGTTTATGGAGATATTTTTGGAGAGTAATTTTAGTGTATGGAAGTTGTGAAAGAAGTGGAATAAAGAGGGAGTATTTATAAGAAAATGTGGGAGGTAAATTGTGTTAATTAAATAAATGAAAAAATAAAACAATTAGAGGAAAAAGAAGAGGGGGCCGGCGTAATTTTGGAGTAAATGGGAAGAGAAAATTTATTTTTTTGTATTTTTGTTAATGAAAAGTAAGATATGAAAGATGTGAAGTTGTATTGGAATGAAAATTGTAAGAAATACAGGTATGGTTTATAAGAGTAGGTTGTAAGAAAAAGTAGAGATAGATGAATAGTATAGAATGGTAGAAAATAGTGTAATATAAAGTAAACATGACAATTTAAGTACCGGTAATAAGAAAATACGCGTATAATTACGATATCTGATATTATTAATTACCGAAAAATTATGAAATTGATATTTTTGAAAACCTTATATTTTTACGAGTCTAACGATATATTCAGAATATTTTTACTAATCCGAGTCTGGGACATGCTTTTCGAGAACTGTGTTCGGTTATGTTCAAAACGAATCGCGGTTTAACTAATCTGATATTTTAAGCTTTCTCAGGTTATTACGAACTATTCTACATACTAATCTCTTACTAACTTCCCTAGGGATGCTTAAATGGGAAAGCCGGACTTGAACGGTTGCAAAAGACTAGGGTTTTATTGACTTTGGGTTTCCGGTTGACTTTCTAATTAGGGTTTAAGCTTAAGTAGATCACAAAACTTTAGGGGTTTACAGTGTTAGACACATTACATGTAATACCAAGACTTTCGCATGACTAAGATAGTCATTCTTAAGTCTTAATATTATATGTGATGGATTGCCACGTTTAGGGTACCATTCGGGCGTGACAGTCCTCCTCCTTGGTTCCTAAACGATGGATATACCCAAAATGAGTATTCCATGGAATTTCTAGTCAAAACTTCTAACTTACTTTCTAGTTGCGATAAAATTTGTATAGGTGGAAATTCCAACTTAAAATGGCCATAACTTGCTCATTTTAACTCGGAATTTCGCATATAATATATCATTTTCTACCTATTTGAAAAGATATATCCATTTCTAAGGTTATCTTTATCATAAAAAGCCATTTGGGCCCCGAAACCGTAGGGTACAAATTCACCAAGAAAATTCTTATTTGAAAAACTTAATTTTGTACACTTTTCTTTATCTAAAAATACTTGTACCAAAGCATAGATATTATTATGGTTGGAAAAACCTTTAAAATGTATATATATTGACTCATATCATATGAATGAATTTAATGAAGTTGTCTCAATCATGATCTTTTTGTAAAAGCGACGTTTTATAGAAATTTGGAACACTTTGAAAATTTCTACTTAGTTTGTTGGAAAAATTTCTTGGATTATTTTAAGTGAGTGTTTTCCCCTTTTTAATTTTAGTTCCTTAGTATCTCTATTTCAATTGAATGATTTTTGTCTTTCTAAGTTTCTTATAACTAAATTTCTAGAGATTGGGAGAGTAGTTTCTAAATACTATCTGAAAGAAGTTAAATTCTATCAAACTTTATATTTTCTTAACCTTTTCTAAAGTTTACCTCATTTACTTGAAAAGATTTCCTAAGTTGTTTACTAACTTTATTCCTTAAGATCATTTTATCCTTATGAAAGAAACTTTCTTGGTGTTTTGTCAAACTAGTCTATTCCTTCATATTCTAGAGTATTGGTGAAACTTTCTTAATGAAGTTTAGTAAAATTTTCGCTAAACAAGGATTTTAAAATTTTAATTTTTAAAGAAAACTTTTCCATTTTTTGGTTTTGTAAAGTGTATGTATGATATATCTACTGTATTTTTCATCTAGAAATTCCTACGTTCTTTGGTTACTAAAAACTTATGATGAGTTCCTCTAGATTTTTGGAAAAGATTTGCTAAGATAAATTCGTAAGTCTTTATGAAAAATCTTTTCCTACATAAAAAAATTATTTTGGAAAAGAACTTCTATCTTTTTTATTTAAGAAAACATTTCCTTCTTTATCTTGTTGAGACAAAACTTATTATGTTCATGCATGATCATGAATATGAAATCATGAAAATATGAAAACATAAGAAGGACATAATAAGTAATATAATAAGCAAGCTAATAGAAATATCAAGTATCGAGAACCTTAGCTTCATCAAGGTATCCGAGACTAAGAATAGACTAGTCCCAACAAGAATAAAGAAAAGAAAGGAAAGAAAGAAAATGTTATTTTGACTTGATGAGAACAAGTCTAAGACTAGAGATTAGTCTTAAAACAACATGAAATAAATAAATAAATTACATAACTTAGAAGTAAATAAATAACAAATGAGCTTATATGCTCTAAAGATTATATATAAGTACATAATTATATTTAATTAAATATATATATATATTAAAGAAGTTAGCATAATATCAACAATAATATGTGCAAAACATAATAACAATATAAAAATAGAGAAATAGATTTTCATGAACAAGAACAATACATGAACATAGTGTAGCTTTCATAACAACAAGTTTAGGAAACTCACACCATGGTCATGTAAAGTTACATGATATGGTAGAAAGAAATATAGAAAGAAGATTTTACCTAAAGAGATTTTAGAGTAATATGTGTATATGGGTTTTGCGTATGTAGAAGGGGGTTCGAGAGTGTTTTGGGAGAATTTTGGGAGAGTGTTTGGGGAGAGTTTCAAAATGAAAATTTTGGAGAGATTTGGTAGTGAATTTGTGAATAGTAAATGTGTGAATGAAGTGAAAGAGGATGGGATATTTATAGGAAAATGAGGAGTGAAAATTGTGTGATTAAAATAAATAAATAAAATATATGAGTGAAAAATTGTGGTTGGGGGAGGTGGGGGTGGGGGTGGTGGAGGTGTTGTGTGCACCGGCCATCATGGAAGAGAGAGAGAAGGAAGTTTTTTTTTGTATTTTTATTAATTAAATATAATAATATGTAAGGTAGACGTGATATAAAGTTATAGGAAAGAAAAAAGTAAAGACAACAAGCGTATAGAGCGTAAGAGTAAGTGTTAGAAAAAGTAGAGATGAATGAAGAGTATAATGTAAAGTAGATGTTACTAGTAAAATATCGCTAGTAAGAAAATATGCATATGATTACGATATCTATTATTTTTAGTTACCAAAAAATTACGAAACTGATATTTTTGAAATCCTTGTATTAAATTGGTCCTAGCAGTGTTATTGGAATATTTTTATTATTCCGAGTTTCGGGATATGCTTTTTGAGAACTAATCGCGCTTAGGTCCAAAGGACATTCGAAATTCGCGAATCTAATATTTTTACGTTTCCTTATATTATTATGAACTATTATCACTAATTATTTCAACTTTTTTTTTTTGGGCTAAAGAATACTGGAATGCCGGATTTAAATTCTAAGGTTTGTACTAGTCTTTTGTTGACCTTTAGGGTTTCCGGTTGACTTTGAATTCTAAGATTAGCTTAAAATTAACCGAAATTTCAAGGGTTTATAATATACATATTATTACTTCATATTTCATCATATCATTTCATGAATCATCTAACCTATTCATGAGCAAATATATATCTAATTTTGAGATACAAGTTTGTATATAACTAATCTACCAAATTTATCACAAACCCTACTCATATCTAGCACTGACTCATCATTTACATGCCTATACAACAATTAAAATAAAGAAAGTAAATAACTTACTTTTTTAGTAAAACTTAAGCAAACAAAACTTCGCTACCATTCCTTTTTTCAGTAATAGTTAGAAAGTAATATGAGGATTTATAGAATAGAAATTAATAACTTGATTTAGAAATCTAGTTTTTATGAGTTTGATTTATAAGAAATTAATATTTAATTTGAGTTTAGACATAAGAACAGATATTTTTAACAAGCAAAATGAATTCAAAATTTAGGGGGATTAAAGAAATAGGATTTAGGTTAAAACGGCTAATTAGGAAATTTTATAAATTTAAATAATTGAACTTGACAAATTTACGTCATTTGTAAACCAGAAGAACAGGAAGTTCAAATTGATGATTGCAAAGAATTGAATAATTTGAAATTGACAGAAAAGGAGCTTAGTTTGAGAATTATAAGAGATGATAAAATTTGATTTGTTGAAAAAAGATTACTAAAGCAATTAGACTAATTCAAGAGAACACTTGAAATCTCAAATTTTAATTAATTTATTTACTAATTTGATTATGCTAAATTATCTAATCATACTCTATAATTTACTTTTACTTAATTTGATTCAATTATCTAAGTTTAATTTCTAACTTAAACTTAATTTAAAATTCAAAATTAACTACTTATTATACTATTTAATTATAACATTTCTAACCTAGGTTGATAGAATTTTAGGGCATTTCATTTTTTTTCACCTTAGAAGAATTTTGTCCTTGAAATTCATTTGATCATCTTTAGATCAAGTTTTTTTATTACTCCATTTCTAAAGAAATTTTGATTTATTTGTCAAACATTCATATTTGTCAAGTTTATTTGCTGCAGGTATTATAGTTATATTGTTTCGTGCTTTTATCACTTTTATTTGATGTTTCTTGCTATTTTTGTTTTCATGAAACATATTCAAATTTATTGTTTTTTAGGTTTAGTATCGCTTTTTTGTAATCATTTATTTATTCATCATCTATATCTTATTTTCATAATTTGAAAATTTTCAATATTTCTTTAACTTTATATGAGTAATATTTCATGCAATATAGTATATATAAAACAATAAGATTTGATTTAGTGATTTCAACCTTCCACTCATTTGATTTGTAAAGCCTTGGACTTGACAAGGACAACAAATGACTGGTGACTTAACTTGACTTGGCTCATCTTGACTTTTCTCTTAGGTGACACATGACGACACAATACTAACTCACACTATACAACAAACTTAACAAATAAAGGTTGTAGATTTGCTTTTCCATTCTTATCTGTATATATATGACAACGTACATATGAAATATACAATACTCGTTTTCCTTTAATTACAAGAGATGTGATATTTTACAAGATATCTCATTAGTTCAATGAGTTATCATGGATCCTTTATTGCAAATAATTATGGGGAATTGTATCTTGAAATTTTTATTAGTAACAATTTTAACTCTTATAAAATAATTAAATTGTTTATTTATTTTTAATATTCTTAAATCGCGAAAAATCAAGAGTGATCTTTGCGACTTTTCTTACATTATCTACTTGTTGATTATCATATTCAAGTTATATAAACCAAGGTATTTACACAAGCTTTCAACATGTTCCCTATCTCACAATGGGGCCAAGGGAGATATCTTTAACCCGATCATACTCCATCTTTTGCTAGTTTCTTCTCCTTTAGTGTAGGTCAGCTACTAATTTGGGGCACCCACACTAATAGAAAAGACTCTACTAGCTCCATGCTGGTATGACTTCATCTGTAAATAGTCTTTTCCCTCCAATCAAGTAAGGCAACTACATTTTAAATTCTCTAAAGTGGAGACGTGTGACTAAACTTAAACATCAGAGTGGTTATGCAGGATAATCCCTCAATGCACCACTAACCGGCTTTTGGAGTTTATAGATTTTAATCTCTACTGGCAGAATTAGTACTTAAAATAGTACCTCTTTTAACCAAACCATGAACCAAGCCAAAATGCAAAATAACTATTGTAATATCCTGCTATTTAGTAAGAGGGCATTGAATGAAGAGTAATGTATATTTATAACCTATACTTTCCAATTGAGCCAGGACAAATATTTTAGCCATGTCAAAAGGTTCTATTTGTAACATTTAGCCTTTAACTTAGGATTAAGAAACCTCTCCTTCAAATCACAATGTTTGTAAGCATGTTATTGAATAATAATAATAACCCATGAAAATTAGACTATAAAAATAAGCTATATCTTTTAGATATACCACTTATAAGCTATAAAACAGCATATAAAACCTTAATCATCCCATAATTGATAAACTGAAATTTAATATGTTTGTTAAGGTGATATTCTATTGTAAATATTCTGAAGCACATTGATAGAATATCAATTTAAGAATTATTATGTCTAAAGAGTTATACAGATTGTATAAATAAATATGTAAATAAATAAATATATTTTTAAAGGCATATGTAACACGGTAATAGTTAAGACATTAAGAGAAACTCATAGGGTACTAGATATTGAGCAAAGAGGTTAATGTACATAGTAAGTAAAAATTAAATAAGGCAATAAATAATAATAATAATAATAATAATAATAATATAATAAAGAACAATGAAGAGACAAGCCATTCCTCGCTTGCATAAAAGAATAAGGAAGAGGAAAAGCCTAGTGGGAAGACGTTAAGGCCTCCATAGAAAGGACTTAACAATTTGCAAAATAAATAAGCATAATCATAGAATGATAAATATATTGATAAAAGAATGTGAAAAGCTTATTGTTAACCATACAACAATAGCTAAGTGGTGAGGTAGTATAAATATGCTATTTTGTGTAGAAGAAAAAAATTATCACACAAATTGATTTCCTAAGGAAGTAACTAAACAATCTTGGTAATCTATATTTTTTACTCAACAAATTTCCCTTCTTTTCTCCATCGTTGATGTCATGAGCTACCGCCGTGAGTCTACGTTCGGGATAGCAATAATATATATACACACAAAAAACAATATATAGTTGACCTTCAGAAAAGCTCTGAAGAACCATGGTAAGTATATCTTATTTTCTATTTCAGGTTAGTGGAGTAAAATTATAATATAGCAATATATGTTTTAGAAACTTACAGATGACGAATATAATAAGTCCTTAAATTATTCAATTGATACGTAGATGTATATATATTGGTACATATGTTTCCTTCAATATGATGAAAAAAATAAAAATAAAAACATAATTTTAAAAATTTTCTATACTTAGTTTTCATTGCAAGCTTGTAATATTTAACTTGGTAAATTTAAATTATGTCGTCATTTATCGACTGATGGTTTATATGTCAATTGACCAATCGTTGATGTCATGAGCTAACGTTTGTATAACACTAAAACATACAAAAGATAAATTGCAGTACTTACATCAACAATTTAAAGAATAAGATAATTTATTTATATACAACGTAGAAATAGGTTGTGGACTAATATATTAAATAGAATGTTTTAATATATATAGTAATTTTGAGGAGTTAATAGAAGGATATTTTGATGAGTGAAAATGCACCAGTGAGTACCAAAGATTTATTATTTGATTGTATTTGTTGTCTTTGAAGTTGATATTTTGTAGATATTATTATTATTATTATTATTAGTGGTTTGGTTGAACACTCTTTAATCGATTAGTCTTTATTAGCAGAGCTAAAAATCCTAACATGTCATGCATTACATTGTTGTATATACTAATGGTCGCTTAGCTCTCCTTCATAGTCATGACAGGGGGTAGGTACAGTCCACGTTTGCTCCTTTTAGGGCAATAGATCAACTCCAAGGATGTCATGTCAAGTAAAGGACCCGACAAGCTAGTGGCTATCAAGTTTGAAATTCATGCAAAGTGGAGATCTAAACAATGGAAGGCTATCCCTAATCTCGTGATTAAGGAGGGGCTTATATCTTTAACTTCACATTAGTTACTGGAAGATTGATGTGTGATGTCTTGCATTTATACTGTTTGACCATATGCATAGCATATTAATAATTAATATTTATTTTTTTCTTTTTGTGTGTGATTAAATGTTTGTTGATATTAATAAGGAGGGATAAATCTCACATGGTCATTAGGGCTTATTAGAATTACTAGTTGAATATATAGGATAAGGCCCAAGGCTAAGGTTGGGACGAGCCATGTGGAGACAACGTAGGAATATTCAGCCAATGAAAAGTAGATTTCAATGAGAAGTTACATCCTTTTTTATGGTAGAACAATTTATTTTGTGAAAATGAGGGACTATATGTACTATGACTTGGTAGACTTTTTATAAGTTTTCTCTTTATTTTATTATAAGAGATAAAATAATATTATTTTAAAGCCTTATGTAACCTTGGCATACATGGCAGTTGTCAACATTCTGACTAGCCAACCTTCGGGGCATCACAACTGCATTTGCAATTTTTCTATTGTCAAATTCAATTCAATACCTAAACTTTTGGAGTGATAAATTTAATATCTAATCAAATTTTTTTGTTGATATTTTTAATACTTTCTTAACACCGTTTGCTAAAAGAGAGTATATCATTGAATTTGTATTAATACATTAAGAGAAAACAATGTTACTAAGGTAATAAAAATAATTACAAAAACTTTTATTGGATATTGAATTGATCATTTTAAAATTTAAGTTCCAAATTTGATATATTTCCCCTTTTTCATTTCTAAATTTAACTTGCGATTTCTTGCAATATTAGCCTATTTATTTAAGTAGATCGTTTCGACGTTTTTCTGAATTTTCAGACTCTATTTAGTATGACTAGGACTAATTTAAATGATTAGATATCTGGAAAATTTGTTTCTATGTTACTATTTATTTTGAAGATAAATTATTCCCCTTTTCACTATCATATTGCTATTTGTGGCTCCAGAGTTTATTTCTTGACGTTGGTCCATTTATATGGGACAACTCTGATTTGTCATTGCTAACAGTAACTTCCTACTTAAGCTAGACATGAATACGTATCATGTTCTTACGGGTTTTAAATTATATGATTAATAATGGTCAAAAGGAAAAATTATTTGATGAATAATAATTATTTATATTTTCACCACTGCAAATTATTGCTTTTTAATATTTTCTTTTAAGTCTAATATTATTTTAGTTGTTATTATCAATCATATACCTTTAATGTTACGTTATTTCTTGAATCTCAAATCTTACATTTTTATGAATAACATGACATACCAATAAACTTAACTTTATGGCTAAAATAAAATCTTTATGAATCTTATTTGGAAAACGAAATTATAAAAACACTTAGTCTAGCTTTTATAATCACATCAAAATATTCAAAGTAAGACCAAAAAAAAATATAGTTCTAAAGTTTTGAATCTGTGTTGATCTGCCGACAGTATTCTTTTATTTCAATTTAGATTGTTTGTTAAAAAACAACATTTTTACTTGTAAATTGATCAAACATAACAGATTCAGATAAAATACAGATGCTAATCAGATACAGATACAGATACAGATGAAAATCAGACAATTCAAAGAGGTCTAATTCCAACCCGGATGCCGCGTTTATTTGCTTGAAGTGGTAATGCTCTTTTGGCGTCATCAACTAGTTATAGTAATTGTTTCCAGCTTTGCATCTTGTTGAAATAAGAGCTGACCATGCAAGTAATGGAAATTTCTATTCATGATCATTGGATGACATAGATTCGAAACTGACAAGATTGTTCATACACATGATCATAAAACTCGAGGACGGAGTTTTGTCAATATTTGGATGTTATATCCGGACTAATCCAGAAACTATGGAATCTTGATCCAAACTCATGTTGAAAACAACATGGATCTGTTAAACCTAGGCGGCTCAGACAGAAACAAGACATGCTATCTTGGGCCTATATAAGAAGGGTATTTATGTAGTGCTCCAGACATCATCGAAGAAAGCCACCATGGATGCAAGCAGCACTCTCTTAAGCATTCTTTTTCTAACATTTTCCTACACCAGCTATGGTAAGTTCGTGATGAATTGGTTCTTGCATTGGTGGATAGAGCCAACTATGTTGGAGAAACAATTGAATTTTGAATGCGACACAGATACGTTTGTTTCTCAGATAGAAATTCCATTATAGATACTTCCTTGAAAGTACCCCGTCCATAAACTAACTAAGATAAACCATATTCCTGCAAGTAGTTTATCAATAGCAGCTTTCAACAATTACATGGCATGAATCTATTTCCTGTGAAGTTTATATAACTAACTGAAGATATAATTTGCAGCTGCCAATTCCAAACTCTTTCGCGAGTATATTGGGGCAGAATCAGACACCATAAAACTCTCCGATGTGCCTATAAACCCAGATGTTGAGTTCCACTTCATCCTCGCCTTTGCAATTGATTACACGGAGGGAAATCATCCTTCCCCTACAGATGGAATGTTCAATGTTTTCTGGGAAACCAACCATCTCAGTCCTAGAGATATAGCGTCATTCAAAGAAAAGCACCGCAACGTCAAGTTTGCGGTCAGCTTGGGAGGTTCAACCAGAGGCAAAGAAAATGTTCTTTTTGCACCGAACTCCACAAATTCATGGGTTCAAAATGCAGTTTCTTCACTAACTAAAATGATCAAAGAGTATAATTTAGATGGGATAGATATCGATTATGAGAAGTTTAAAGCAAGTCCAAGCATTTTTGCAGACTGCGTTGGACAGCTCATTACAAATCTTAAGAAGAGTAAGATCATCTCATTTGCTTCAATAGCACCTTATGAAGACGATCAGGTACAAAGCCATTATCTGGCATTATGGAAGAGCCACAGACATGTCATTGACTACGTGAACTTTCAATTTTACGCGTATGACAACATTGGCATCTCAGATTTTGTGAGGAAGTTCAAACAACAAGTTACAAACTATGCCGGGGGGCAAATTTTGGCGAGTTTTATAAGCAGTGGTAAGGGAGGGCTTTCACCTCAACATGGGTTCTTCGAAGCCTGCAACCAGCTGAAAAGGCAAGGAAAGCTTGGGGGTATTTTTGTATGGTCAGCTGATGAATCCATCAAGAGCAAATTTCAAAATGAGAAGGAGTCCCAGGCTCTATTAGCTGCCTGAAACTAGATTCTCCTTTTCTATTTCTCTTAGGCTGTTGAATTGATTGTTCCTAAAATAATAGGTTCGCTCACAGTACTCACCGTCACTGTTTGTATCAGGACCAGCTTGATGTCGATGTCTTAGCTTATTGATAGAAAGAATCAAACTTTGTTTACATTATAGATTTCTAGAAGTATCATTAATCACTAGCATCGGCTGAAAAGGTCAAAATAATGGACAGAAATCTAATTCGTTATCTCACAACTAGAAAATTCTTTATGAATTATCATAAAAGAAAAACACAAATTTTGCTCTCATGGGAGTTGGAACTCATCAGCAAAGGACACAAAAGCTTTCTAGGTTTCTAAGAAATCACTTCAGAGCAATGGCATATAATTCTGGTTGCATCAACTGCTGAATCGATTCATGACACATTATATGCACCAGTGTTATTGCAGCATTGTTCAAGTAAATCCTTTCAAGAAGGCTCAAAGACAGAAATATAGACACATCTCAGAAGCTCATTTCATTTAAAACATTAATGCAATATGAAAGATACTGATCTTACATCACATAAACCAAGCTACAGTAGACTATTATTTACTTGTTACTCCAAAAGGGCTAAAAAATAGTATCTTCTTGCCATAGAAAGATGTCTCTTTGTTGTTCCTGAGAAGCTTTGAAGATGACAAGCTCCACTGCAGGTGATCTCCATAGCTGTTCCCATCTACCACTATTGGCACAAACTTAATTACTTTATGTCAACACACAACTGTTGCACCATCATTCTGCCAAACTACTTAAATCGATTTATCACCTAGTGTCACATTACTAGCAAGTAAAGCACATTGCTCATATTGAGAATCAAGCATCAATGAACACCAAAAATTGGCCACATTTTTGCATTTAGCATGACAAAAGAATATCCAAATTCTTTCACAACATAAAAACAGTCACAAATCTCAGTTCTAGTCAGAGACAAAAACATTTCCGCCAAAAATTTCAGCAAAAATACCATATTTTCATTTATATTTAACTCTAGTGGTGACCTTTTAAAATAAGCCGTATTGGCAATTCCAATGCTTCAATACCTATCTAGTAGGAATTAAGTCTTAAACCAACAATCAACAATCTACAGAAAGTGAATGAGTAGTGTGGCAAGGAACAAAAGTTAATTTGCAATCCCCTGGAGCTACCAAAGTGTATCAATCTTCAACCCCCATTATTCCTCTCCTGTTCACTCTGCCTTATGCTTTGCAGATCTTTGAGGACCTGAATTCCTCCATCCACTTGTACACCTCCCAACAAACTTGAGAATCTCGTCAATTAGTATTACAGGCAAAGCCACAACCAACACTAAAAGCCATTCATTAAAGCTGAGAGGAACGATATTAAAAACTTGAGCAAGGAATGGCACATAGAGAATCAAAAAATGAAGGCCAAATGAGAGAGACATAGCCAAAAGAAGCCAGGGATTGACCCAAGGTGGCATGGTCAAAAGGCTGCCGTCCTCAGAAAGGGCATTAAGTGAATTGAACATCTCAATAGCAACCAAGACAGAAAGAGAAAGAGTGGAGGCCTTGATTTTTCCAGACCGGAAGTATTCACAGGGATCTGAATCAAACTTGATCACTTGAGCTCCTGCTGTGAAAGGTGAAGCTGAAAAACCTTGCCAAGTGGAGCACTGACCCCAATTAGCGAGCTGTGAATAGGTGACCAGAGTATGGCCATCCCCAGCCAAGTTGATGCCTAAAAATGTGTCATGGGTGTACCATATGACGAATACACCAACTGTTGCTATTCCAACATAAAGACCAATCACCTGCAACACAAATGTATAGGGAATAAGATATCCTGAATGTACATATATTATATAAGAAAAACCCTTTCCTTGAGCATAAAGAATGATAAATGCTTATACCAGATATCGGAATAAGATCCAAGCAGTTATCAAGGAATCATCACTCCGTCTAGGGGGCTTCCTCATTATATCTTTATCTGGAGGATTAAATCCCAAAGCTGTAGCCGGGGGTCCATCTGTGACCAGATTTACCCAGAGGAGCTGAACAGGAATCATACCTTCAGGTATGCCCAATGCAGCAGTAAGAAATATGGAGGCCACCTCACCAATGTTGGATGAAATCATATACCTATAAGTTCACCAAGGATCACTACTATATATGTGTGTAAAATCAGTTGATGTAATATTAGCAAAATTTTCTAAACTGAGTTAAAAAAAAAAAAAATTGGGTTAAATAACTGAGTTAAAATAATTGAAAGTGAGGATAGAGCTATCTTGAGCATAAAATCATCTTTGCTGCAAGAGTATAAGCAAAACAATCATCCAACTAAAAATTACTTCTTTTTTCCAGCAATTATTTTGAATTGTTATGTATAGGCTTAAGAAAGCAAATTGTGCTTTCCAGAGACTTGAGGTAACCTCCAAAACAAGTTGGTGGCTTCCAACACAAACAAATCAATTTAAACAGTTTATGCTAGTAACTGGTGCCAACACAAACCTGATAAAAGCCTTCATATTATTATAGATTGAACGGCCTTCACCAACAGCAGCAACTATAGTGCTGAAGTTATCATCGGCCAGAACCATGTCTGAGGCTTCTTTTGCAACCTGGAGTCAGAAATTAAAACTGACAATAAATATTACTCCATGATAAAAGAGGATAAAGAAAAGATTGTTTTTTCTAGTAATTTCACAATTGCCTTGAAATTATTGGACATAAAAATTAGACATTTTCAGAGTGGAGAGGGAATTCAGTGGTTCAAGAAATGATGAGCAGCTGAATTTATCAAGGACATAGATCCACAACACCCAAATGTCTTGGCTGTTATCAAAGTAATGAAACTAGCTTTCATATTTTTTCTTGAATGCTGAAAAAGAACAAACAGCCACATGATGCAATAACTTGGAGAAGATAAAAGACAATCCATTAAACACAAATTCAGCATGCTATGGGAAGAGTAATCAAAGAGAGCACATAGAGTAAATAGTACCTCTGTACCAGCAATGCCCATAGCAATCCCAATGTCAGCCAATTTCAAAGCAGGTGCATCATTAACTCCATCACCTGTCATTGCAACCACTTCACTATCTTCCTTGAGCAGCCTCACTATCTCTTGTTTATGCTTAGGTTCAGCCCTAGAAAATAGGAGGCCTCCCTTTTTACTCAGATGCTCTTTTTGGTCAGCAAGATCCATAAAATCCTTGCCAGTTATACTCCTTGAGTTAATATTTTCATGAGGACCAAATACACCTACTTCACGACAAATAGCTTCTGCTGTATTCTTGTTGTCCCCTGTAATTACCATGACACGTATTCCAGCAGCTTTGCACTCTTCAATGGCTTGATACACCTCCTTCCGTGGTGGATCCTTTAAAAATTATTAGCAAGACTGTGAACGACATGTTATGTTTACTAGAAGGAGAAACTGGAAAAAGTGACTACATATAAAATCAAATGAAGAACAAAAGCTTAACATGACCTGCAGAAACCAACACAGATATAAAAGATATCTTACCCTAAGACCAACTAATCCAACAAAAATGAGATTGCTCTCAATGGATGAATAATTAGTTGGATCAAGTAACAGTTCATGAGCTGGATGGTCTTCATCACCATTATATGTTGCAAACTCAGGAAGATCCTCCTTGAATGCGAATCCTAAGCACCGCAATGCACTTGTTGACATTTCATTCAGGCTGTCCAAAATTAATTTCTTACTATTTTGATCCAACTTAACAATAGATCCATCCAGCAGCTGAAGGAAAGAGCTTCTTTCCAAAAGATTTTCCACAGCACCCTGTCATGATTGTGGAATTCCATAAAATTGAAATGGCATGAGAACATATCATCACATGTCAACTTTTTATTACTGATATAATACTTTAAAAAAATTGAAAAAAAAACTCTGATTAGAATTTATTATCTGCTAATCTGCTGCTGACGTTCACACGTAGATGTGAACATGCAATGATATAAATCTTTTTCTTGATGAATTACAATCTATCAAAATATTGTAAAGAGTATCTTATAAAAAATATTAAAAAGTTTTAGGATAAATCATTTAAAGGTAAAATGAATAAGATTCAATTGCATCAAGCAAGATGGTGATTCCAAACTGCAGATCCTTTCAGTCTGAGCAAAATACATGAGATTAACGGATTAATGCTGCAAGGCAAAATACAGGAATTTAAGGGCTTAACTTTGCAAGGTTTGGAGAGGATGTCTTCTATGCAAGAACATTATTTCTTGGACTTGGGTTTATCAATTCTCTTGGTATAAGCTTTTCCTGCTATCATTTTAGGCCCATTTGTTTTAAGGAAAATTTCTTGTTAAGCAAAATTGTTTTTCATTAAATATATATATATATACATATATATATTTGAAAATAACATGTTTTCATAATGTTTCCATGTGTTTGTTTATAACTTGAAAAAAAAAAATATATATAATAAATATATATATATGAAATTGCTTTTGGTGTTTGACATTAATTTTATGTATAAACTAGTGTAGCATGTAAATAAAGTACTATTTATTGTCAAGAATAGTTTGGGAAAAGACTTCCACTTTAAAATGAGTAAGTCATTTTCCTAAAAAGTGTTAGGGTTTTCCCTTGTAAAGGAAAATGTTTTCCAATTCAACGGACATTTTCAGCCTAGCAAACAAAAGAAAATAAGGAAAACGTTTTCTAAAAGAAGTGTTTCCTCAAAACAAATGGGGGTGTAAACTACACAGAGTATCCTTGCACTTCTCCTAAATTCTCATGACGTGACAGCAAAATGGTTTTTACAAGTAGTAACTAAGTTTTACCTCTGAATTAGTGTCTCTAATCACTCTTGGATGCTTAATGGATTGAGATCACGGAGTATAAAATGCACGTAAAACTGGCACAGAATTTTCTGCTTTTCCTTAGGGCTTAGAGGCTCATTGGATATGATGAATTAATAATAAATTGAGAGGATAAGTATTGGAACAAAGAGGATAACCTTCACTAGTAATGCCTTTTGTCCTGAGCTAGAATTCACAATCACTCCCATGGATTTGCGGTCACGATCAAATTCAAGAGTCGCAACTCGATGCTCAAGTTCATTCCATAGTCCACAACAACCTTAAATGAAGTCAATTTTAAGGTCAGAATATGGAGCTTCTTGAATCATGAAGAACTTAAAGGTACACATAAAATGACAATAAGTGACATACGTAGCACGTCTGAATGACTGGAAAACAAGCCATCATCTGTCGCACCAGGAAATCCCATTTTCTCAACCAAAACCTGTCAAAAAAAGATCAATGAGCACCTGAAATTGACCCGTCGAAGAGACTGGTCAAGTTTAAAAATTTTTTGCTTTTGGAATTGATCCTATACAGAAATATGATAGGGAAATAGCTGAAACTCCCAAGCCCCTATTCCATGGAAAGGTGGATTTAATCAACCAGTATGTCATGAACTACGATGCCATAATAGTGTTACCTTCAGTGCCGCCTCTGTGGGCATTCCAGAGGCAATGTAATGCCGTTCAGATTTCTCGACACCAGCATCGTTACAAATGGCAGCAACCTTTGCAATCATTTGAAGATTAGCATCCATTCGGCCTGCTGGCCAGTCATGAATTTTGCCATCAAAAGGATTATAGGTTGTTCCTTCCACATTGAAAGCTCGAAGAGTACCAGCCCTAGAACCCATTGCAAAAAGCTTCGTCACTGCCATCTGGTTAGTTGTCAAAGTACCTGTTTTATCCGAACATATAACTGTCGTGCAACCAAGAGTCTCAACGCTGGGTAATTTTCTAACAAGAGCGTTCTTCTGAGCCATTTTTCGCGTGCCTAGTGCCAAGCATGTTGTTATAACTGCTGGTAATCCTTCTGGGATCGCAGCTACTGCTAGTGCAACAGCAATCTCAAAGTAATAAGTGCACTTCTCAAAGGAAAACTTAAAATTCCTAGGCCAGCCATCAACGTACTCCCAAGTAAGAAAATACTTCACATTTATGAGCCACACCAAAGCACAGACTACTCCAATTATCAAAGTTAAAGCCTCTCCAAACTCATTAAGCTTCTTTTTTAGTGGGGTATCTTCCTCATTCTGTGATGCTTCTTGTATCTGTTCATGTACCATTCCAATTTCTGTCCTCATTCCTGTCTGAGTAACCAAGCAAATACAATTTCCATTAACAACAGTTGTCCCAGCAAAAAGCATGCATTTCTTTCCCTGAATATCTGAGTTCTCGGGAACAGCTTTTACGGTCTTACTAACAGCTTCACTCTCTCCAGTCAGAGATCCTTGTTCAACTCTGACAGTTGAGCTTATCAGACTCAAAACTCGCATATCAGCAGGTACTTTATCACCAACTCGCAACTCCACAATATCCCCAGGAACAAGTTCCTTTGCAGGCAAGTTAGCAAGCTTCCTCCCATCACGAATTACTGTTGCATGTTCTGATTGTATCTCTTTAAGTGCCTCCAAGGCCTTCTCTGCATTGTTCTCTTGCCAAATTCCGACTATTGCATTGACAATCAATATCAAAAAAATAACCAGTGGTTCAACAAATGCTGTTATCCCTGTTTCCCCACCTTCCTCACCATCTAACCAAGCTAACACAAATGATACAACTGCAGCTGCTAGTAAAATCCTAACTAATGTGTCATTAAACTGATCCAATATTAATTTAAATATCGAGACACCTTCATGTTTCTCTAATTCATTATAGCCATAGGTCTGCTGCAATTTGACTACATCCAAAGAAGACAGACCTGTCTTGCGGTTCACCCGGTATTTCTCTTCACATTCCCGGGGTTCTTTTGCCCAGGCTGGAAAAATATCTGGGTCAGGTGAGTTATCTCCTGAGCTTTTGGTCCCAAAATTCTCTCCTCCTTTACCCATATCAAATCATTTAATAGCAGACTTATCCTTTGTCAATTCAAAAAGGGGAATTGCTCAGCAAAATTTCACCTGAAACTGGCAAATTGTAAGATCATAACTATTGCCAATCTCTGCCAAAATCAATATTCCAGGACCTTGTTAAATTATACAGGAAGATGAGGACAATGACAAGAACCTTTAAACTCAACAACATACAAATTCTGCTACTACAACACCCGTTCAGGTAAAGATGATGATAATAATTAAAAAGAGAGAGAGAGAGAGAGAGAGATTCAAATTGATATTACCAACATTTCTCGTCCCCAATTTCACACAACACAAGTACATTAGACCAATAGATTAACAAAGTTCAACAACCCAATTGAATATTATAATCCGAAAAGTAACACGAGAAGTGGTTTTAAAAAATAAAAAAAAAACCAGTAATCACAAATCTAAGAATAAAGATAAAGGGAAAAAAATTGGGATAAAGTTGTGATTTTTACACACTGAAATAACAAAACTCCCATTAGCCAGCCAAGGCCAAGTCACACCTCTTCCACTGGTAGGGAGCAAGTTGAATAATTTCCTTCCCCTATATAAAATGTAACTGAAAAAACTAAATAAATTGCCGCTAACCCAATCGAAATGTAGTAACATTTGATGAACTAGCTAAGAAAAACAAGCAACACCCAGCAATCCGAAATCTGAAACAACAAAAATCAAGCATTTTTCGGATAAATCTTTTACCTTTACAGTAGAAATAGTTACTTTTCCTATAACACAACAATCACGGTAGGAAAATGAAAACAATGCGTATCTAAGTACAATTTCACCATTATAACACTAAAAATATCAAATTCTCAAAAACCAAATCAGAAAAAAAAATAATAATAATCAAAACTCATTAACCTTTGACCTGAAAAACATACATGAACCGAAGAATTTCAGGACAAAGTTTTGTTTTGTTTTTTTTTTTTTTTTTTTTACCTAGGAACTGCGAGCACACACATTCAAAGAGGTTTGGCTCAGTCAGTCATATCAGATCTCATGTTTCAATCGCAATTCACATAATAAAAGCGACCCGATTTAAAGAAAAGAATAATGTGGTAGGGTTTGTCATTGGAGGTTTCCATAATGGAAATACCGTAGACTCCACATCGATGCACCAACAGGGAAACGCCACGTCATAAAGGTGTAGCTGGAAAGTAATGCACGTGATCACCACTGTAATTGTTAAAACAAAAACAGGCGTTTATGTTTACAATTGCAAGCTAAAGTCTTTCCTTGTTTAGGAGGGCAGTACGCTGGTACGGAAAATGCGTTGGGCTTAAGTTTAAGTGGATTTCAAGAAAAAATGTTTTTCCTTCTAGAAAGCAATTGGTCGATCTTGGATAAATAATATTTTGCCGGCTAATATCTTCTTTTTCGTGTATGGGTGCCTAGATTACGAGTATATATTTGAGTGAAAAATTAATATTTAATTATTTAAGTTTAATAACTCGAGATAGAGGTGTTCACCGATCGATTAACCGGTCCGTGATCATATTTTTTTAACCTAACCGTAATAATCGATTTTTTAATATTTTAATCCTTAACCGGTCCATTATAAATGGTTAACCACCTTAACGGTTAACCATTTCATTAGGTTAATTTATTTGGTTTTCAGTTTTTAACTATTTAACGTAATGGTCTCAACAAATCAAATTGATAATTTCAACAAATCTTAATTTTAAGCCTTTATAATAGATTTTTTTTTTAATTATTAGATATATTACAAATTAAGAAAAAGAGGAAAAACAAATCTTTGGATGCATCATTATCAATAAAATTAAACCAAATCAATTATCACATTAACTCCATCAAACATCGGACAATAGTATTTTAATCAAAATTCAAGGAATATTAACATAGGTAAATTATATATATATGAAATTTACATCTATATATATTTTAAAAAATAATTATATATATATAAATCTTATGTGTGTGTGTGTATATATATATTAAAAAATAATTATGTGTATATGTAAATTATATATATAATATACTTATAAATATTGAAACGATTAACAGTTAACCATCGGTTTTTTGTGGTTACAAACCGAAACAGAAATCGAAAACCGAAAAAAATAAAAACAGTAATCCTAAATCGAAACCAACGAATTAATTAACCATATTTCTAGGATTGGTTTTACGGTTTCAGTTCGGTTTTTCGGTCTCATCGGTTTTTTTGCACACCTCTAACTCGAGATAAAGAGTTGAAATAACAAATGGTGATGACATGATTCATCAATGATACCTAAATTTAATATATATATATATATATATAATTAAGTATTTAAAATTTGAAATTGATCAATTTAGTATATGAATTTTGATATTGGTTAATTTTGTTTTCAAAAGTACTTTTTATATACACTAATAATATCTCCATTATATTGGTTAAAAACGTGTTAGTCAATTTAATAGAGTTACTATTGGTAAGTTTGAAAAGTTTTTTTAAGTATTAAATTGATGATTTTTAAGATTTAGATATTTAATTACATATTTTGTCAAAATTCGGATATCATTTGCAATATTAACGGTGATTTCCATCTAAAGTTATTTATATTTAAAAGTTAATATAAATAAGATTCAAAAAAATTACATAGGAAGATATAAAAGTCTGAGGTTTAATTCATTTATGACATCAACGTTGCAAATGTTAAAAAAAGACGCAAATGTTAAAAAAAGACACAAATAAGGAATTATAACCAATGGGCATAAAATCCATTAACCTTCTTAGTTAATCACTAACTTTGCTACTCAACAACGCTAGTGGATGACAACAATTATGGGTTGTGGATTGAGTTTGGTCAGAGATAAAGAGTTGAGAGATGCTAGAGAAGGAGAAACTCAGAGATGGAGAGAGAAAGAAAAGGGAGAGATGTCGAGAGAGATTGAGAAGGAGAGAGAATGTAAACCCTTAGATTTTAAACTACGGTAATTACTTAAACTCTAAACCGAAAGTCAACCGAAATCCCTAAAGTCAACAAACCTGTAACAAAACCCTAGTAGAATTAGATCCGGCAATCCTATGTTCTTAAACCCAAAACAACGAAATTCAGATAATGATAGATAATAGTTCATCATAATATAAGAAAGCTTAAAAATATCATATTCATTCATTTTTAGTGTGCTTCGGATCCGAACGAGATTAGTTTTCGAAAATCGTGCCCAAGCACACCTAATAGTAAAAATATTTTAATAATATCAATAAACTCGTAAAAATACAAGGATTTCAAAAATATCAATTTTATAATTTTTCGGTATCTAAAAAAAATCAGATATGGCTTAATTACGCTTATTTTCTTTACTACCAGTATTAATTTGTCTTTTCTATTATTCATAGTACTATTCTATACTATTCACTACTATTCATCTATTTCTACGTTTTCTACATCTATTCTTACCCTTTACATACATATTCTCTACTTTTTACATTTCTCATGCATCTTCATTCACATCAAACTTTACAACTTATTACTTTTAATTAACAAAAAAAACAAATCAAAACAAACTCTCTCTCTCCTCTCCTCATTCACGCCGACCACACTACACACACATAGAGTTTATTTTTTTCTTTTTCATTTTATTTAATTCACACAATTTTCCCTCCTCAAAACTTTATAAGTACCACCTCTTCCTCCATTTCTTTCACACACTCATTTACCTCACCAAAACTCTCTCAAATTCACTCCACAAATATTCTTTCCCAAAAAAAAATCTCTTTTCTTTTCATTACTACCCATTTCCTGCATTCTATTTACACACACATACTACCCAAAATCCCTCTTACACTACTACTCTCATATTTCCACCATAGGTAAATGTTCTTACCTATATCTTTTTACCAATTTATTTTCCATGTCATGTAATTTAGCATAACCATGGTGTTGTTTCTCAAAAACCCATGTGAGTTATAAAAAAACATGTTCATGTTTTGTTCTTTCACATGCCAAGAATTTCGATTTTGTTATTTTGTTATGTTGTTATTATTATAATTATGCTCCTAACTTAACTTTGTATATATATTATTATCTATATATATAATATCTATATATTTCTTAGAGCCTAAATGTTCTCTAGTTCACTAACAAGCTTATTATTATTATTGCCCTTATTATTGCTTTTCTTTTCTTTTTTTTTTTGGACTAGTTTATTCTTTCCAAAATGCCTTGATGAAGCTAAGGCTCCAAACACTTGACCGGGATACCTTGATGAAGCTAAGGTTCGCAATACTTAACCTTATTATCTTGCTTATTATTTTGCTTCTTATATCTTTCTTATATTTTCATCATTTTCATACTACATACTCATATACATGCATCAACATAATGATATTGTCTCAATAAAATTTAAAGTAGAATCCTCTTTAATAAAGGGAAATGAAACTAAACTCTTTTAATATATAACTTGTTTCTAAATCAAGATTTTGTTATCAAACACATAAGAAAATTATTTTACAACTATTTTTCAAACTCATCAAGGTTTTCTTAAATGACAAATGAAAGATGATGATTAGGAATTAACTAATAAACTAAACTTTTCTTTTGTAATAAGCCATATGAAGTTTATTAAAACTAGTGTTAATAGTTCTTTGATAAGTAAATTTTTCTTAAAAAGCTTACTTATAATATTTTTACTAACTCCATAATAAAAACTAAAAACTAGACTAGTTTTCAAAGTTAAAATAAAAATCAACTCATTAATTTATAAATCCACTTAGAAAAAAAATAAAGGTTGCCAAGTTTTTAAATGATAAACCCATTTTCAAAGAAATAAAAAGAGTATAAACATGATAAATTTAAAAATAACGGATATTATCAACAACTTAAAAAGATGATTTCTTTGCAAGTAAAAATCGATAAAGATATTAAAAGACCAAGTTTTAGAAATAAAATTTATCCATAAAGGAGGTAGGAAATAAAAATATAAGAGGAAAAAGACTTATTTATCAAAACCATTTTTTGGAAAAATATATACAACTCAAAATCATTATAGGTTATCAACAACTTAATAAAAACTTTGGAAACTTCATTTTTATCACTAGAAGCAAAATTTGTAAAAGACCAAAGTTAAAGAAAAATTTAATTATTTTAGAAAAGAAATTGGAAAAGCAAAATAAGAATATATTCTTTTACAATCACCTAAGAAATTATAAAATTCCTCCAAAATACTTAGAAAAGAAATTGTTAAGATTCAAGTTTTCAACACCATAAGGTAAATTGTTTTATGAAAAATAATCATTAAGACAACACCACTAACTTTTGCATATGATAGGATCATATTTTATGCAACTAGTTGATGTTCAAAAGAGTTAGAATGGATACTTGTTTTGATTAAAATTCATGTTTCAAGTCTAATTTGGGCAAGGAAATCAAAACAAAAAACTTGGAGTGAAAAATGAAAAATTCAAAGATACGCCGGCATTTTAAACTTCAAAGCCACCGGCATTCAGACGGCTTACATGATGCACTCACTAAAGGCCGTTGCCTACACTGCCAGCTTTGCAAGATATTGACTCAACCAATTATACACTGCCTCAAAGCTGCCAGAGTAGAAGATGAAGAGGCCAGCATACACGAAAGGCAGGTAGCTCATAATTGAAACATCACCAGCGCAAAAGAAGTTACAACCTACACTGGATATAAGCCGCCGGCGTTGAGACAGTGTAGATCAAGGATCAGAAGTGTCAAGTAAACAACACATGCTTGAGGCAATTGAAGAGACCAAATATGCTGGAGTGTCTAAGCTGGTATCAAAGCCGCCAGCTTTGAGACAACTTTCGTTATAAATTGGCCCAACCTTTCATTTCTTATCATATACGCCGGCTAGATCTATATCTAAGCCGCCGGCGTAGAAGCGGCCTACCCTTGTAACCGAAGTTGAAAGCTGCCAGTGCACTGCCTGCGCAAAGAAGAAAATGGATTTACGCTGTAAGCCCCAGCATCTGAACTGCGCGCATACGTTGTGAAATGCAATTTCATTTAATGCTTGCACGAAATTTTTCCTATAAATAGGGGTTCTCCCCCCTCCAACAATCAACAAGCAGAAGCAAAGTAAATACTTCAGTATACAAATAGTCTTAGCATTTTCATAGAGATTTGTGAGAGAATTTGAGCTTTCAAGAATTGTAATTGAAGATTGATATTTGAATTGGTGATATCTAATCTCTTTCTTATGCAATTCATTTATCTGAATTATTTGTTCATAATGTTATCAATTACATATTCTTATTTGATTGTTGAATCAACATCCATGAGTAGCTAAACTTTTTTGTGGGAAGTGATGAAATCCTAATTTTGCTAAAATGATTCTTGAATTTATATTATAGGATTGTTAGAATTATGGAATATTTGTATTGAATCCTAATTATCTATTTTATTTCTGATTGAAATTGAATTGATAAGAATTCTGATGATTTGGAAAAAGAATTAGGGTTCATAGGAATTCATGAATTGAAATTAAACAACAATTGTGGAAACAATTAAGTTTAATATTAATTTAGAAATTGTTCCATGTACTTCAATATTATTTTAATTTCTCACTAAGGAATTAGGAGAAGTTAATTTAGGATATTAGACAATTATAGAATTGGAAGATTTATATTGTAAATTAGATTCCATTGATAATTTGTATAGCGGAAGCTAATAGATTATTTTATGGTTCACTAAAACTTGATAGTTTTAGGTCTTTACAATTTCTTACAAATATCCATAATCCTAATTGTTCATATAATATAAATTCAGCATGATTAGTAAAGATTAGGATGGATTCTGTTCCTTCCCACATTCATCTTATATAACTTCTCACAATCTCATTGCATTCATATAGATAAATTAGTTAGTTAATTGATAAATTTTGATTGCCTAAATATTAGTATAAGCTAATATCAATCTAGTAGTTAATTTAGTCCTTGTGGGAACGATACTCAACTCACTTCTATATTACTTGATCAAGACCCAGTACACTTGCTGGTAGTATCTAAAATTATATATATACACATTCCAGTCAGATCAAGTTTTTAGCGCCGTTGCCGGGGATCAAAATTAATATTAGATTACTTTTAGTTTTGCTAGTAGTTTAGGTGTTTTCTAAAGAATTGATTCTTTTCTTTCCTCTTCACAGGTTATATGCAAAGAAGTACAAGTGCTGATCTTCTACCAATAGATCCTGAAATTGAAAGAACTTTGCGTCAACAGAGGAAAGAAAACCAGAAGACAAGAAGAAGTGGCAGAAAACGATCCAAGAAACAATGAGGAAACAATGATCAAATCAACAATCAAATTCAAGCTGCACCTGTTAGAGCACTTCGGGATTACACTATACCAACTGTCCAAGGTCCTGCTGTGAGAAGACCTGCAGTTCAAGCCAACAATTTTGAGCTAAAACCAGCATTGATTCAGATGGTTGAATCACATCAATTTAGAGGATATCCAAATGAAACACCGGATGAACACATTGCCAAATTCCTTCAATATTGTAACACTGTCAAGCTTAATGGCGTAACAGATGAGGCCATTAGAATGCAGCTTTTTCCTTTCTCTTAAGGGATAAAGCATTGGCATGGTTCAACTCTCAACCACCCGAATCAATTACTTCATGGGCAGATTGACAACAAATTTTTGAAGAGATTTTTCCCTCCTGCCAGAACTGCCAGATAAGAATGAGATCACCAACTTCACAAAATTTCATGGAGAATCATTATATGAAGCTTGGGAAAGATTCAAAGAAGCAGTTAGGAAATGCCCACATCATGGACTTCCGGATAATCTCTTATTGAAAATTTCTATCTCAGTCTAGATGAGACTTTGAGATCATTGTGGATGCTACATCCAGGATCACTCATGGGAAAAACATATGATGAAGCTAGTGCATTAATTGAAGAATTAGCTTCTAGTGCTCACAACTGGAGCTGTGAAAGGACAAGATCAAAGGTGGAATCTGTTCAAGATAGTGAATCCATGCAACAACTCACTGCTCAAGTTTCAGCTTTAACTACACAAGTGAGTAAACTTGTAGCATCTAGTTCTTTAAATTCTAATCAAGTTGCTACTTGTGAGTTGTGCTCAGGACCACATCCAGTTTATGATTGTCCTCATGGCAATACACCATCATCAAGTGGAGAGCAACTCAACTATGTTGGAAATTTTGGAAGTTAATTATGGACCATATTCAAATACTTATAATCCAGAATGGCGTAATCATCCAAATCTTTCTTACAAGAATGATGCAAATGTTTTCAAGCCCCCACCTGGATTTCAAAGACAAGGTCCCATAAGAAATACTCAGCCTCCACCTCCACCTCAGCAAAATCAAATTTCAACTGATGAATTGTTGAAGACTTTCATTCAAACTACTCAGACCACACTCAACAATCAGCATGCATTATTCAAGATCTTCAAGGGAAATTCCATCAACTTGCTCAGCAAATTGGTAATAGACCATCTGGTTCTCTACCAGCAACACTGAGGAAAATCCTAAAACCGTGAATGCAATTGTTTTGAGAAGTGGCAAAGAAGTTGAGACCGCTGAGTCAAAAGTTCAAGAAAGGAGATTCCAGTCAAAGACAAAGGAAAACAAAAGATGGAGGAACCTGTGCAAAAATCACCTGAAGTAAGATCTTATGTTCCACCATTCCTTTTCCGGAAGATTGAAGCAACAAAAATTGGATGAGCAATTTTCAAAATTTCTGGATGTCTTCAAGAAGTTGCAAATCAATATTCCATTCTTAGAAGTGATTCAAGAAATGCCTTCATATGCAAAATTTATCAAGGAATTGCTTACTAAGAAGAGAAGGATTGATGGAAATGAACCAGTGATGCTCACAGGAGAATGCTCCATGATTTTGCAGAAAAGTCTACCTCATTGCCTACCAAACAAAGAGATCAGGGGAGTTTTACTGTTCCTTGCACTATAGGAAAATTTCATTTTGATAAAGTACTTATTGATTCTGGTGCAAGTATTAATCTTATGCCTTTATCCATTTTCAGGAAATTAGGACTTGAAGAATGCAAGGAGACTCATGTCACCTTGCAACTTGCAGATAGAAGTGTCAAATACCCACGTGGTATTGTTGAAAACGTTTGGTGAAAGTTGACAAGTTCATATTTCCTGTAGACTTTATAGTCTTGGAAATGGATGAGGATCGTGAAGTCCCAATGATTCTTGGCAGACCATTCCTTGCAACCGGTAAAGCATTAATTGATGTGGAACAAGGTAAACTCACTTTAAGGGTAGAAAATGATCAGGTAACCTTTAATGTTTATGATGCAATGAAAAGATTTGATAAAGGTTCCTGTTATACTATTGATATTATTGATGAGTTTATTTCTGAGTCTGTTGAAGAGAATGTAGGTTTAGAGACTATGGAGTCTGTTTTGAGAAATCTTGATGAATGGAGTGATGATGAGCAAGAAGAAGAAGAAGTTAGAAAGTGCACCAAATCAAAGGAAGATATTATGAGGAGCTAGGCACTAGTGAAAGCAAGCCAGTACCATCATTGATACAGCCACCAAATCTTGAGCTTAAACCCCTTCCTTCACATTTAAAATATGCTTTTCTAGGAACTGGAGATACTTTGCCAATAATTGTTTCATCTTATTTGACAGGTGAACAAGAGCAGCAGCTGCTTGGAGTTCTAAGGAAGCATAAAGAAGCAATTGGTTGGACTATTGCTGATATCAAGGGAATTAGCCCTATAATTTGTACTCACAAGATCTTGATGGAAGCTGAGTACAAACCGACAGTTCAACCACAGAGGAGACTTAACCCAACACTTAAGGAGGTAGTAAAAAAGGAAGTTCTGAAACTACTTGATGCAGGTATTATCTATCCTATCTCTGATAGTAAGTGGGTAAGTCCAGTTCAAGTTGTACCAAAGAAAGGTGGTATGACTGTAGTGAAAAATGAAGAAAATCACTTATTCCTACTCGTACTGTAACTGGGTGGAGAGTTTGCATTGATTATAGAAAATTAAATGATGCCACCAGAAAAGATCACTTTCCCCTCCTTTCATTGATCAGATGTTAGAAAAACTTGCAGGGCATGATTATTATTGCTTTTTAGATGGTTATTCTGGTTATAATCAAATTTCTATATCTCCTGATGACCAAGAAAAAACCACTTTTACTTGTCCCTATGGCACTTTTGCTTTTAGGAGGATGCCCTTTGGTCTTTGCAATGCACCTGCTACTTTTCAAAGGTGTATGATGGCTATTTTTTCTGATGCTTGAGAATTTTATTGAAATTTTTATGGATGATTTTTCTGTTTTTGGAAGTCTTTTGAAGCTTGTTAGAAAACTTAGCTTGTTTCTTCAAAGATGCAAAGACACAATTTGATTTATAAACTGGGAAAAATTCATTTCACAGAAGAGAAAGGATTGTTTTGGGTCATAAAGTTTCCGTAAGAGGAATTGAAGTTGATAAGGCCAAAATTGAGATTATAGAGAAATTACCACCACCCACCACTGTTAACGGAGTTAGAAATTTTTAGGACATGCAAGTTTTTATAGAAGATTTATTAAAGATTTCTCAAAAATTTCTAAACCCCTTTGCAATCTTCTTGAGAAAGACATGGTGTTTGATTTTGATGACAATTGTTTGTAGGCATTTAACTTATTAAAGGAGAAGCTCACATCTACCCCAGTGATTATTACACCTGATTGGGAGCTGCCTTTAGAACTTATGTGTGATGCCAGCGACTTTGCTGTAGGAGCAGTATTGGGTCAGAGAAGAGGTAAATTATTCTATGTTATATACTATGCTAGTTGGACTTTAAATGAGGCTCAAAGAAACTATGCCACAACTGAGAAGGAACTTCTTGCTGTTATATTTGCTTGTGACAAGTTTAGGCCTTATCTGATAGGATCTAAAGTCATAGTATACACTGATCATGCTGCTTTAAAATACTTATTTGCTAAAGCTGATGCAAAGCCAAGGTTGATTAGATGGATATTGTTGCTGCAAGAATTTGATCTTGAAATTAAGGATAAAAAGGGAACTGAGAATATGATTGCTGATCATTTATCTAGACTAGAATCTGATAGTTTACATATTCCTATCAATGAAAAGTTTCCTGATGAACAATTGTATGCAGTAGAGATCCTAAATTTGCCTTGGTATGCTGATTATGTCAATTACTTGGTTAGCAAAATCATTCCATATGGTTTGTCATATCAACAAAAGAAAAAGTTTTTGCATGATGTGAAAAGCTATTTTTGGGACGAACCGTATTTGTTCAAAAAATGTGCCGACCAAGTAATTAGACGTTGTGTGCCTGAATCTAAACAGCTTAATATTATTGAGCATTGTCATTCAAAAGAAGCGAGAGGTCATTTTGGTCTTCAAAGGACTGTAGCTAAGGTTTTATCATCTGGATTTTATTGGCCTAATTTGTTTCGTGATTGCAGGAAATATTTATTGTCTTGTGCTCAATGTCAAAGTACTGGTAATATTTCCAAGAAACATGAATTACCACAAAACAACATATTGGTAATTGAGCTTTTTGATGTGTGGGGAATTGACTTCATGGGTCCTTTCCCTTCATCTTTTTCAAATAAATATATACTTGTGGCAGTTGATTATGTTTCAAAATGGGTAGAAGCTGTTGCTTTACAAACAAATGATGCCCAAGTAGTTTTGAAATTTTTGAAAAAGAATATTTTTACCAAATTTGGGGTGCTTAGAGCTATCATTAGTGATGGGGGATCACATTTTTGTAACAAGCAATTTGAAAAACTTTTGTCAAAATATGGTGTTACACATAAAATTGCTACCCCCTATCATCCACTAACGAGTGGACAAGTTGACGTATCCAATAGGGAGATCAAAAGAATTTTAGAAAAAACTGTTAATGCATCTAGAAAAGATTGTCTTTAAAATTAGATGATGCATTATGGGCTTATAGAACTGCTTTCAAAACCCTTATTGGAATGTCCCCATTCATGATTGTTTTTGGTAAATCATGTCATCTTCCTGTAGAACTTGAGCACAAAGCATATTAAGCCATTAAATTCCTTAATTTTGATGAAAAAGTTGCAGGTGAGAAAAGATTGCTTCAATTGAATCAATTAGATGAATGGAGGAATGAAGCTTATGAAAATTCTCATATCTACAAGGAACGAGTGAAGAAATGGCATGATAGAAACATTGTCAAGTGGGAGTTTTTGCCTGGACAAAAAGTTTTACTTTATAACTCTCGTTTAAAGTTGTTTCCAGGAAAGTTGAGATCAAGATGGTCAGGACCGTTTAAAATTGCCAAAGTTTTTCCCTATGGTGCAGTAGAATTGAAAACTGATGATAATCGGACTTTCAAGGTGAATAGGAATTTGCTCAAACATTTTTATGAAAGGGAAAACCATGATAGTGCTTCCACTGTCATGAATCTGAAGGAACCATGAAAAAGAATTGGAAAAGTTGGGCTAAGCGACTCTAAACTAAGCGCTTCTTGGGAGGCAACCCATGGTTAATTTTAGAATAGTTTATATTTGTTTTTACTAACTTTATTTTTTTTAGTGTGGATAGGTTATGAAAAAAAAAAATTGAAAAAGCTGTAAGCTGGCACAAGGCTGCCAACCTTGAGCCAGCTTTGAAAAAAAACATGTGAAAGCCGAACTAAAGTCGCCAGCTTTTAGCCGGCATAGAAATCAAAAGAGAGGTAGGTGAGCACCGCATAAGAAGCCGGCAAAGGGAAGGTGAAGGTCGCCGGCTTATGTGCCAACGTTTCGAACAACAATTACACCGGATTCTAAGCTGCCGGTGTTCAAGGCAGCGTATGTTCAAGATTTCTTGGGTTTTGAAAAATCCCGATCAAAGCCGGCACCTGGGATTAAAAGCCGCCAGCTTTGAGCCGGTGTAGACCTGTATGCCGGCAGTGTAAATGAGTAAGCTACCAGCCATTTGCTCTCGGCATGAAATTAATTTGGTTACACTGGCAGGTAAGCCGCCATCGTATTTGACAGAAATGCCGGCGTACGTTCTGCAAAATTGCATTTAACAGGTAGTCCACTCTCTCCCTTTCGCATTTCTCTCAAACTCTCACTCTCTCACTCTCACTCGACCATCCCACTGCTTATTGCTCTTAATCCATCTGCCCAAGTAAGTGCTTATGATCTTTGCTATTAATTTTTTGTTCTAATCCATTACATTGCATTGTATCTATTTAATCTGTCGATTTGAGTATGGATTACTGACATTGATGAATGTGCTATTGATTTCAGCTCTTAATTGAATTGATAACTTGGATGATTTTGATGATTTGTTGAAAGTGGATTTCTGTTCAGCAACTGTTTAATTGCAAATTGTGCTGTGTTGATCCATGATTGGTGTTCAATTGCAAAATTAGGGTTCTTGAGCTTGTGTAGGATGTTAAATTTCGAAATTGGGGCTTTGTGGAATTAATGTTGTGGCTACTGGATTTGTGAATTTTCATACTAGTTAGTAGCTCCAATTGATGAATTGTGCTCAATTGTGCTTCAATTGAAGTTGGAATTTCGAATTTTAAGATGAATTCACTATAAAAATGTTTTTGGCACTTTTAAAGAAAAAATTTTTGAAACTCATTTCTATTTGAAAAGTTTGAAATTCCAACGTTCAATTCCAAGCTAGCCAATCTAAGCTGCTAGCTTTGAATTAGTTTTGCAAGTATACACTTTCAAGTTAATTCCATGATTATAGCTTCAATGACTATGATCTCCAATTTGTTTGAAATCATGATATGAAATGAATTAGGCATAAATTAGGATTGTAGTTGTCAAGAATTTCATTGAAATTGTGAATTCCTTGTTTCTAATTAAGATCAATTTATTTGCAGGAATGGCTCCCAGACAAAAGAGACAAAAGATTACAGATGCCTCTACTTCTAGTTCTCAGACTAGGAATCTACTGTCCAGTCAGCAGTATGCTAAAGATAGGAAAAAGAGGCTAGCGAAGATGGATTTCTTGCAGACCCATTATTTGGATTGGAGCTTATCAGATGAGTTTGGGATTTCTGACAGGATTAGAAACACAATCCAAGACCTAGCTTGGATGAGATTGTTTGATTTTAGGGAGCCAGCTTATAAGAACTTGACCATTGAGTTCTTATCAACATTAAAGAATATCCCTGACAGAGCTGAATCCACATTTCAGTTCCAGGAATTTAGAGAGATCAAGGAAGTCAAGCTGAAACAAATGGGCAAGCTCCTGGGATTATATGAAGAGGAGATGACTCAGAAGGCTTACTGGTTTCAGTTGGTTCCTCTTGACAGAGCAAATGAGCCATTCGTCCCCTCTAAGTCATTGGCCACTTCATTTGGTGCTGTTAAGCATAAGTTACTCCACCATATCCTTGCACACACCCTGAGTTGCAAGAACTAGTCACAGCAAAGTGACTAATTTTGATATGTTTTATTTGTATAGCCTTATCAGAGGCTACAGGATTGATCTGGGTGTGGAGATAGCGAACTTCATATACAGACAGGCAGATGATACCAAGACTAGAGTCCTGTGTTGTGGTGGCTACATCACCAAATTGTTGAAGGGGATGGGTATTTTTGAGCCTCCACAAGAAGATGAGATATTTGAGAGTAGGAAAATCTCATCGGCACCATTTTGAGTCTGGGGACTGCTAAAAAACCCTAGAGGAGCTCACCCTCCAGTTCTGGAGGAGATTGAGTTCCAGGATATCTTTCCTGGAGATGTACCCTTTGAGATCCCATCTACATCTGCTCCTCTTCCTCCTCCCCCTGCAGGTGCTTCTTCTGCATATGATATGGACCAGCTTAGGTTGGATGTTCAGAAATTGAAGCGCCAAAGTCAGGAGCTCAGAGATAGACAGGAAAAAGAGAGGAAGAAAAATAAGAAATTTAGAAAGTCTATCTTTGAGGTATTGAAGATAGCCATCTGTTGCTTGAGCCCAAAGACAGGGGCTGGGATGACATATGAGACTTCCACTGAGTCTAGGCACAGCTCACATCACACAGATAGACTCAGTTCGGAGCATACACACACAGCTAGCCGAGGAGACACTCAGAGACATACTCCTGAGCACAGCAGCAGAGCCAGTCCAGGGCCAGAGAGCTAGAGATCCTGCTAGCTTTCATTTGATCTTTATTGATTTTTATTTTTTATCTTGGCCTGTATATATATTGAGCACCCAAGTTCCTGTGGGTAGACTCCTTTATTTATGCTTTTATTTTTGTTTTTGTTTTTGTTTTGTAGTGACTACAAGAAAGCAAGCAAAGTAAATTCTCTTGCAACGCAATTTTGATGACTATGAAACACATGAAGTCAGGGAAGTATCAAATTCTTTTTCTTATTCCTTTCCTATGATTTAATTTGTTGCAAAACAGTGAGGACACTGTTTAATTGAAGTATGGGGGAAGGGATAAATTGAATGAAATGCTGAATTAAAGTTGTGAATATGATCTGTTGTCTGCTGTTATTTATATTTAAAATTCTCCACCTTGTATTTTTGGTTTGAAAGCAAATTATGGGGAAATTCTGCCAAAATTTTTTCAAAAATCTCTTAAGAATTGGAGATAGTACAAAGTAAAGACTGAAAGCAATGAAATTAACTTGTAAAAATATCTTACTCACCCGCTGTTGTGATTGGTTTACTAAGTTAAAATTAAGTTGTAAAATCCTTAAGAAACAAGTTTACTTTATTTTTAACTTTGGAATTGGAAATTTAAGAGCTGGTCGAGTCCTTTTGCGAAAAATAAATAGGTTTACTTCTAGGAAATTTTAGTTTGTATATATTCTTTGAATTATAACACTTAGTGAAAGAGGTAGAAGAAACTTTTAAACTTGGTGATCTTTTATAAAAATAAGTCTTTGATTTGTTATTGCATTCAAAAAGAAAGAAACAAGCATAGCCACTACTCCTCTGACTTAAAATTTTGTGTTATGAGTATCTGAACTTGAATGTTAAAGTGAGGAAGAGTTCTTAGGGGTATTTTGAAACCTAGTCACTTAGGTGATGAGCCTGGGATGTGTCGACTCAATGAACTCACTATAACGAGAAGGGAAGAAAGGCAAAAGCTCAATTCATAAGCTTTGAAAAGCAAAAAGATGGAGGCAAAAACCTCCCAAAAAGAAAATAAATGCTTGAAAAAGAAAAATAAAAATGAATGCAAATATGCAGATAAAGGAGACTTATAATAAAGAAGGAGAAATTCTAAGAAAAAAGTAGATACCACATGCTTTCATTTAGTGTTACTTAGAATATATATATAAAAACTAGAAATCCAATGAAGTTTAAATGAGTATTTTTCCTTAGTGGATTGAGTATTTGCTTTTTTGAATATAATGTTCTTTTGTTAAAAATTGAGATTAAAACTTGTTTTGTTTGGATTAACTCCTAAATTTTAATTATAGTACTCTAATTACAAGAAATTAGTATGGTTAGAGCAATAATTACAGAAAAACAAGTTAAAGAAAATGTGATTAAATTAGAAAAGTTGTACTATCTATGAGAGATTTCATTTTGTTTTCCATTATTCTGCTTGAGGACAAGCAAAAGTTCAAGTGTGGGGGAATTGATAAGATCATATTTTATACAACTAGTTAATGTTCAAAAGAGCTAGAATGGATACTTGTTTTGATTAAAATTCATGTTTCAGGTCTAATTTGGACAAGGAAATCAAAACAAGAAACTTTGGAGTGAAAAATGGAAAAATTCAAAGATATGTCGGCATTTCAAACTTCAAAGCCGCCGGCGTTCAAACGGCTTACATAATGCACTCACTAAAGGCCGTTGCCTACACTGCCAACTTTGCAAGATATTGACTCAACCAATTATACGCCGCCTCAAAGCTGCTGGAGTAGAAGATGAAGATGCCAGCGTACACGAAAGGCCGGCAGCTCAGAATTGAAACATCACAATGCAAAAGGAGTAACAACCTACACCGGATACTAAGCTGCCGGCGTTGAGACAGTGTAGATCAAGGATCAGAAGCGTCAAGTAAACAACACATGCTTGGAGGCAATTGAAGAGACCAAATATGCTGGAGTGTCTAAGCTGGTATCAAAGCCGCCGGCTTTGAGACAGCTTTCGTTATAAATTGGCCCAACCTTTCATTTCTTATCATATACACCGGCTAGATCTATATCTAAGCCGCCGATGTAGAAGTGGCCTACCCTTGTAACCGAAGTTGAAAGCTGCCAGTGCACTGCCTGCACAAAGAAGAAAATGGATTTACGTTGTCTGTAAGCTGCCGGCGTAGGATCTGAAACTGCCGACGTACGTTGTGAAACTGCAAATTCTCATTTAATGCCTTACACGAAATTTTTCCTATAAATAAGAGTTCTCCCCCCTCCAACAATCAACAAGCAGAAGCAAAGTAGAATACTTCAGTATACAAAATAGTCTTAGCATATCATAGAGATTTGTGAGAGAATTTGAGCTTTCAAGAATTGTAATTGAAGATTGCGATATTTGAATTGGTGATATCTAATCTCTTTCTTATGCAATTCATTTATCTGAATTTTTTTTTTTATAATGTTATCAATTACATATTCTTATTTGATTGTTAAATCAACATCCATGAGTAGCTAAACGTTTCTTTATGGGAAGTATTGAAATCCTAATTTTGCTAAAATGATTCTTGAATTTATATTATAGGATTGTTAGAATTATGGAACATTTGTATTGAATCCTAATTATCTATTTTATTTCTAATTGAAATTAAATTGATAAGAATTCTGATGATTTGGAAAAAGAATTAGGTTCATAGGAATTCATGAATTGAAATTAAACAACAATTGTGGAAACAATTAAGTTTAATATTAATTTAGAAATTGTTCCATGTAATTCATACAATATTTTATTTTAATTTCTCACTAAGGAATTAGGAAAAGTTAATCTAGGATATTAGACAATTATAGAATTGGAAGATTTATAATTGTAAATTAGATTCCATTGATAATTTGTATAGCGGAAGCTAATAGATTATTTTATGGTTCACTAAAACTTGATAGTTTTAGGTCTTTACAATTTCTTACAAATATCCATAATCCTAATTGTTCACATAATATATATTCAGCATAATTAGTAAAGATTATGATGGATTCTGTTCCTTCCCACATTCATCTTAGATAACTTCTCACAATCTCATTGCATTCATATAGATAAAATTAGTTAGTTAATTGATAAATTTTGATTGCTTAAATATTAGTATAAGCTAATACCAATCTAGTAGTTAATTTAGTCCTTATGGGAACGATACTCAACTCACTTCTATATTACTTGATCAAGACCCAATACATTTGCTGGTAGTTGATCCGCTTGAAATGTTTAATATTTTAAAACCAATTCTCCAGTAAGTATACTGGGTCGATCAAGTAATAAAGTGATGAATGAGTATCGATCCCACGAGGAAAGTTTAATTACTAAACATTATTAGTTCATTTCAATATTTAGGCCAAGAGAAATCAAATCCTTTATATAATTATTCACTATAATGTCTACACTATGCAATAGCTAATATTTACTAATTCTACTCACACAAGTCTTAACAAGTTAGGTTAGTGGGATTGAGATAAAATCCGATTTTCTCCAATCATGTTGAACTCGGGTTATTAAAATTGTTAGAGTTCATGCATATCCATGTGAATCTACCAAGATTAACAAATTCTAAAAACAAATTTGAAAACCTTTTTCTACCTAAAACACTCCTTAGCTTCCACGACTGAGCATTTTGATAGATTTAATATGTGCAACTAAGAGTTTCCCAAATCTGAGTTGACTAATTGTCCTAAATCAAGAGATAAAAGAATTCCTTCTTTAAAACTCATATTTAAAACAATGTTTGAACAGAAATGATAGACTCTACTAGGATTAAAACTCTCTTGCCATCGCATACTTGAATTTTTCATCCAAATATAAATTCAAACGAAATTAAAGTCTTTGCCAAGATGCCCAATTTCATTCAAACTTGAATTCATCCGAATTTTAAGTTTTTAGTTTGAATTTAACAAGGATTTGCATCATTCTTACAACCCAATAACACTAGTTCAACAATCACTTCAGACAATCAAGGATTTCATCATTTCCCACCGTCAAATTTAGCTAATTACCATTTCTACTCTATCTAACAAGATACTAATAACAACTATAATGATATTCATGACAAAATGTAAATAACAAATCAAGTAAGGAAGAAATTACCAGTAATTCGGGAAAACAAACCGTACAAATTGTAATTAGAATCCTTGTTAGCAAATTCTACTCAATCCACAAACAAATAGAACAAATTTGATGAAGATCCAAGTACATCTTGATTGTCTACCTATATCTTTCTCTAAAACTACTGGGAGAAATTGAAAATGAAAAATAAAACGTAAGTCCTCTTTCTCTCTCCTCAAAGCATGTAAAAATACATGCTTTTCGTGTAACTGTCGTGTAACTTCTGCATCCAACGCCGGCGGTTTCATATCCAACGCCGGCGGCGTTCAATCAAGCGTTAAGGATTTTTAAACTGATGGTTTTCAACGCCGCCTTTGAACGCCGGCGGCGTACTCCTCAATTTGCCGGCGTTGGCTTCAAAATTCAAGTAGTGTCCATCCTCAAACGCCGGCGGTGTTGGATTCAGCGTTAAATACTTAGGCTCTGTGATGATTCAATGCCGCCTTGTAACGCCGGCGGCGTTGCCTTCTAATTTGCCGGCGTATGCTTTGATCTCCTTCAACGCCGGCTGCGTTTGGCCCAAATTCACCGGTGTTTGTGTGTTTCACTGCCAATTCACACAATTCTTCATGTTTCCTTGTTGCTACTTTCCATTTTCATTCCTGACCTGATTCCGAACAAATGACAAGAAACTAAATATTAATTCCTTTGCTTTTATAATGATTAACACAAATAAGTATCAATTCATAGATGAAAATTATATCAATTATTTGAGTTTATCAATTTCCCCACACTTGAACTTTTGCTTGTCCTCAAGCAAAACAATTTAAATACTGAAATCTGACTTTTTAATCCAAAACTTGCTTCTCAACTCTCATGACTTGCAATACAATGCCTCTAGCTCTAACCAAACTTAACTTATGTGATTCGCTTACTTGAATTACAATTAAATAGCTAATCTAGACCAAACAAACTTTAATCCTAATGTTTAACTTAAGCTATAACTTTTCGAAACTGTCTCATTAGTCCACAAAGGAAAAATAATCATTTCAACTTCATCAACCTTTTAACTCAAATTAACTCTTAGCAACACAAGGTATAAGCATGTGGTATCTACCATTCCCCTAGATTTTTCCATAGTCAAAGTCTTTTAATTCACTAATATGTGCATTTCAATTGCAGAGGGGGAGGTTTTTGCCTCCATCTTGACTTTTCCTCTGGACGGGGTGTAGCCCGTATCTTTTCAAGCTCATTAGCCATATTACACCATTTAGTTAGAGTGAAATCCTTGAGTCGGCACATCCCGGGCTCATCACCCAAGTGACCAGGTTTTAAAGGGACCCCAGAGAACTCTCATTCACCTTATTCTAAATGTCAATACTCCAGACTCAATTACTTGAATCAATTGAGTAATGGCTCTATTTGTTTTTACTACTTAATGCACTTTTTCACAATTTTTAACTCTGATTCCCGGATCACCAAGTTAATAGCTTCATCTACCTCTTCTACCAAGTGTTACAAAGATTAATTAAACGTTAAAAGAATATTTGAGAAGTAAACCTGATCATTTTTTACAATAGGACTCAGACATTCATATAAGTTTTATTTCCTAGGTTAAACAGAAGGTAAGTTTGTCAATTAGAGATTTATCTACTTAATTTTAACTAAGTAAGCCAATCACAAGGTTTAGTGAGCACGGCATCTTACAAGTCAAAAATTTCTTTTGTTTAATGTTTCAGATTTCCCAACAAAAATTTTGCCTGAATGTTGCAAATTTGTTTATTCTTGAGGACATGCATTATATATGTCGACATCCAAATGCAAGTGTGTGACTATGAATTCTTATATATTGACTTCACATTTCTTAGTATTCATACAATTACAAATCAACATGCCAAGTCAACATATAGTTAAACCCATACTATATTTCATTTTCATCTCAGCCTAATCTCCCTTCCCCATACTTAAAACCGAACAGTGTCCGCACTGTTTGTTCTAATTAACAAATAAAAGGACGAAAGACTAAATAAAAGCATTTGGACTTCCCTGTTTTCCTTTCCTTGTTCAGCATTCCCAATGGAGTTTTGAATTTGCAGAGATTACTTTAAAGACCTGTCTCTCATCAAAGAAACATACATGACAAAGATAGAAAGAAAAACATAATAACACAAAACATAGATAACAGACCAAGTGAGTTTAAGAAAAGAAGTCTACCCAAAACAATTGGGTGCTTAAGTACAGAAATGAGATTTAAATGAAACTTTCCCCAAAAAGTAAAAGCTAGCAGGAACTCTAGCTTTCAGGTTCAGTGCTGGACTCGCTTTCATCAGATGAAGTAGAATACTTCATTGCTTCACCTGCAGATGGATTAATACAAGAAAACGCAGATTTTAACATGGTCATTAATGAGCGTCTAAATTTCTTGTTCTTTCTCTTTTCGCATTGAAAATCCTCCTGCAATTCTCTCAGTTCATATCCCAATCTAGCTAGGGTATATCCAGCTGAAGTCGACCCTGGTTGAGAGGAGGAAGGTGGAACCTGTGGCTGAGGAGGGGGTGGAGCTGAGGATGAAGATGGTCTGTCTCCCTGTGGAATGTCAAAGGGGCTCAATAACTGCAATCGCCTGAATGTCTTGTACCCCCCTGGGTACCTTAACTAAACCCCAAGCTCTGAAGGGCCCAGAAGATATCTTTTTGCTCTCTACTTTGATATCATTGGACAATTCCTTGAAAACCCCCATGCCCTTGAGTAGCTGAGTGATATAGCCCCCACAGAAGATATAATTGGTCCTGGTGTCTTCAGCTTGTCTCAGCCAAAAATTAGCCACTTCACAGCCCAAATCCAATGGATGGTTCTTAATAAGGCTGTACAGACATATCATATCTGAAGTGCTTAACTTACTATGACTTGTCTTTCGACAAGTCAAAGTATGAGCCAAAATATGATGAAGAAGTTTGTGCTCTAACTTCTTAAAAGTCGAATTGATCGATTTTGAAGGCTCAAATGGATCAGTCCTTGGATGTATCAATTCAAACCAGAATTGCTCCATGGTGACATCAGGAGGCCATGTTGTCGGAAGAGCAGAATTTTCAGCCTCATTCTGATAGTAGCCAAGGTAGACTCCTATCTTCCTTAATGGCACTTTTTTAACTTCCCCATATATCTGAAAGATTATATGGGTATCCCCTTCATCATCTTCATCATCATCATCTTCTCTACCATATCTCATAGTAGAAAGGAATTCAATTGTGCTTCTTGTAAGCCGGTTCTCTCATATCAAAAACTTTGAACCATCGCTTGTCCTCAACCACATTTTGTAATGCATCATGCATTCCATAATCCTCTAAGACAGCCCAGTCTAAAAAATGACTGTTATGAAACTCCTTTTTCATAAGTCTCTTTTCTTTCTTGTGCATACAGTTGACTAGACAAGACATTCCTAACTTGACTAGTAGTAGCTGTCCTTGCTTCTTCTTTGGAGCCATATCTGTAACAAATACTTAGCTCAGTCCAAACATATCACAAGATAGCACATTGAACATTAACAACTAATATGTGCATTAAATCCAGATAAGTTTTAATTTGATGTAATCTTAACATTGGTATTGATAATACAGTGAAGCATAAATTACACCAAATGTTTGCCAAGCTTTCAATTTTTTTTTTTTTTTTTTTTACAGAGAACGCCGGCGAATTAATTCTCAAAATGCCGGCGTAGCTATCCGGCGTTGATAGCCGGCGTAGGCACACAGCGTAGGGTAACCGTTGGGGTTTTGTTTCAAACACTCTATGAATAGTGAAAATGGTTTTGATTCAAAACTTTAAGTTAAAAGTTTAACTTAACACTTGATTGCACTCTTCCATAATCACAACAAATCAAAAACCCCCAATTTGTCCACAAACCCTAATTTCGACAGCTACACTCCTAATCATGAACTCCCAATTCAATCCATGCATTGATTTGATAATGGAGACAATAAACACAAATTTCAGATGCCGAATCAACAACAATTCCTCAGATTATTGAACACACATTCAACCAAACATCTACATTATTGTCTAAACGATGGATTTGAACATTTTAACCAAATAACAAGATCAAATAATGAGAATAACATACCTTGTGATCTTGAGGAGTATTGATGTGAGCGTTGATGATGGATTGATTTAAAAATCAATAGAGAAATAAACCAAAAGAAAAAGAGAGGATTTCGGTAGGAACAATGTAGAGCAAGTAATGAAAGAGAAAAACTAGGGATTTTAATCCCTTTACATGCATGGGATTAGCATTTAATGCGCACATAAACCAAACGCCGGCTAAAATTTAAACAACGCCGGCGGCGTTGTTGACAGCAAATGCCGGCGTTAGAAAATTGAATCTGGCCTTGATGGGCTCTTGAGAACGCCGGTGATTTAAATCCCACGCTGGCGGCGTTGGAACTTTATATTTGCCAGTGTTAAGAAATGGCTTTCTGGTGGTATCCCAAACATCAACGCCGGCGGCGTTGATTCTATTTTGCCGGCGTTAAGGATTGATGCTTCTGCATTCCAAGCTCTACTTCGAACGCCGGCGGCGTTCAATCATCATTTGCCGGTGTTCAATTCCTACACTGCCAAAATTTTACCGGTGTTCTTTCTCCAGACTTCAGCGTTGGAAGACTCATCTGATATATGACTTCCCATTTTCTCACAATTCTTCAACATACTAAACACCAACTTCATCAACTCACTTGACTGTACCTGAAACAACTTAACACACAACACACAACACACAATTATATATATATATATATACACACAAAGCACAACAACAACCATGGGTTGCCTCCCATGCAGCGCTTAGAGTTTAAAGTCGCTTAGCCCGACTTGCCAATGCTTCACTTGTTGCCTTCACTGATGAAGGTGGTTCTACTTTCTCTAATGTCTCCCTCATAGTAGTGCTTGAGTAAATGTCCATTGACTTTAAAAGTTCTATTATCTTGGGTTTTCAACTCAATTGCACCATAAGGGAAAACACGGATAACTTCAAAAGGTCCCGACCACCTTGATCTTAACTTTCCTGGGAACAACTTGAGACGTGCATTGTATAACAACACTTTGTCTCCTGGTGAAAATTCTTTTTCAAAATGTTTCTATCATGCCACTGTTTGGTACGCTCTTTATAAATTCGAGCACTCTCATATGCTTCATTTCTCCACTCATCCAACTGATTTAATTGAAGCATTCTTGTCTCCCCTGCAGCTTTTCCATCAAAATTGAGGAATTTTATAGCCCAATAAGCTTATGCTCAAGTTCAACAGGCAAATGACACGATTTACCATAAACTAACTTGTAAGGAGACATTCCAATAGGTGTTTTAAAAGCAGTTCTATATGCCCATAATGCATCATCCAGTTTTAAAGACCAATCCTTACGTGATGCATTAATTGTCTTTTCCAAAATCCTTTTAATTTCTCTATTGGAAATCTCAACTTGACCACTTGTTTGGGGGTGATACGGGGTAGCTACTTTATGAACTCCATATTTAGCTAAAAGCTTGTCAAATTGTTTATTGCAAAAATGAGTACCCCCATCACTTATAATTGCCCTTGGTACCCCAAATCTGGTGAAAATATTCTTTTTCAAAAATTTTGTTACTACTCGAGCATCATTGGTTTGCAAAGCAATAGCTTCAACCCATTTAGATACATAATCCACTGCTACAAGTATGTATTTATTTGAAAAAGATGATGGAAATGGACCCATGAAGTCAATTCCCCATACATCAAAAAGTTCAATCACCAGAATGTTGTTTAATGGTAATTCGTGTTTTCTAGAAATGTTGCCTGATCTTTGACATTGAGCACACACTTTGATGAAATTTTTACAATCATGAAATAACTTGGGCCAATAAAATCCACAAGATAGTACTTTAGCTGCAGTCCTTTCAACTCCAAAATGACCTCCTGCTCTCTAGCATGACAATGTTCAATTATACTCATTTGCTCAATCTCGGGTACACATCGTCTAATTATTTGATCAGCACATGTTTTAAAAAGATATCGTCCCAAAAATAAAACTTTACATCATGTAAAATTTTTTTCTCTGTTGAAAAGACAAACCATATGGTATAATTCCACTGACCAAATAATTAACTATATCGGCATACCATGGTAATCCTTGGATATCTATTGCATGCAACTGCTCATCAGGAAATTTTTCATTAATAGGCAAGTTTGATTCATCATTTTGCAAACGTGATAAGTGATCAGCTACCACATTATCAGCTCCTTTTTTATCTTTAATTTCTAAATCAAACTCTTGCAATAGTAATATCCAACGGATTAACCTAGGCTTAGCATCAGACTTAGCAAATAAATATCTAAGAGCAGCATGATCAGTGTATACTATCACCTTAGAACCGATTAAATAAGGTCGGAATTTATCACAAGCAAAAATCACAGCTAGCAATTCCTTTTCAGTAGTTGCATAATTCCTTTGTGCCTCATTCAAAGTTCTACTTGCATATAGATAGTATGAAAAATCTTACCTCGCCTTTGTCCCAATACTGCTCCCACGCATAATCACTGGCATCACACATTAGCTCAAAAGGAAGCTCCCAATCTGGTGCTATAATCACCGGAGCAGTGACGAGCTTCTCCTTCAAAAGTTCAAATGCCTGCACACATTCATCATAAAAACAAACACAGCATCTTTCTCAAGTAGATTACACAAAGGTCGGGAAATTTAGAGAAATCCTTAATGAACCGTCTATAAAAACCCGCATGTCCTAAGAAACTTCTAACTCCTTTGACATTTGTTGGTGGGGGTAGTTTCTCTATGATTTCAACCTTTGCTTTATCTACTTCAATCCCTCTTTCTGACACTTTGTGCCCTAAAACGATTCCCTCTTGCACCATAAAATGGCACTTCTCCCAATTTAAAATCAAGTTGGTCTCTTTGCATCTTTGTAAAACTTTGGCTAAATTTTCTAGACAAGCATCAAATGATTTTCCAAAAACCGAAAAATCATCCATAAATATCTCAATAAAATTCTCAAGCATGTCAGAAAAAATAGCCATCATGCACCTTTGGAAGTAGCCGGTGCATTGCAAAGGCCAAAAGGCATTCTCCTAAAGGCAAAAGTGCCATAAGGACAAGTAAAAGTAGTTTTTTCTTGATCAGCAGGGGCAATCGGGATTTGATTGTATCCCGAATACCCATCAAGAAAACAATAAAATGAATGCCCTGACAATTTTTCAACCATTTGATCAATAAATGGAGTGGGAAATGGTCTTTTCTAGTGGCATCATTTAGCTTCCTATAATATATGCAAACTCTCCACCCAGACACTGTCCTAGTAGGGATCAATTCATTCGCCTCATTCCTCACTACAGTCATACCACCTTTCTTAGGTACTACATGGACAGGGCTAACCCACTTACTATCTGAAATAGGGTAGATCATTCCTGCGTCTAAAAGCTTAAGTACCTCTTTTTTCACTACTTCCTTAAGGGTAGGATTCAATCGCCTCTGTGGTTGCACTGTAGGCTTGCACTCTTCTTCCATCAAGATTCTATGAGTGCAAATCAAAGGACTAATTCCTTTGATATCAGCAATCGTCCAGCCTATTGCCTCTCTATGTTCTCTTAAAACTTTCAACAACTTCTCCTCCTGATTTTCTGTCAAAAACGATGAAACAATTACAGGTAAAGTTTCATCATGACCCAAATAAGCATACCTTAGGTGATCAGGTAATGGCTTTAACTCTAAATTGGAGGCTGTGTCAAGGAAGGAACCTTTTTTCTCACTTGTTCCAAGTTCCTCATACATTCTAACCCGAATTTCAGACACTTCCTCACAATCTACTTCTTTCTCCTCATCACTCCAGTCATCAAACTCTCTCAAAACCGACTCCACGGTCTCAATTCCTACTTCATCTTCCCACAATTCATTTGTAAGCTCTCTATAACATCAATATTAAAACAGGTTCTTTTCTCATCAAATTTATGCATAGCATCATATACATTAAATGTAACCTGTTCATCCATAACACGTAGAGTAAGCTTACCTTGCTCAACATCGATTAAAGCCTTACCTGTAGCCAAGAATGGTCTCCCCAAGATCATGGGCACCTCTCTATCTTCCTCCATTTCCAGGACTATGAAGTCCACAGGAAATATGAATTTGTCCACCTTTACTAGCACATTTTCTACAATACCCTTAGGGTATTTGATACTCCTATCAGCCAATTGCAAGGTCACATGGGTTTCCTTGCATTCTCCCATTCCTAGTCTCCTGAAAATAGAGAAAGGCATTAAATTTATACTTGCACCAGAATCAATTAGCACTTTATCGAAATAAATATTACCAATAGTGCAAGGTACAGTGAAACTTCCCTGATCTTTTTGCTTTGTAGGCAAGCCTTGATTTTGCTGAAGTATCATTGAGCACTCTCCTGTTAAAACAACCGGTTCATTTCCATCTATCCTCCTCTTCTTGGATAGCAATTCCTTAATGAACTTAGCATAAGAGGGCATCTCTTGAATGGCCTCCAAGAAAGGAATATTGAATCTGTAAATTCTTAAACACATCTAAGAACTTAGCAAATTGCTCATCCAACTTCTGCTGCTTCAACCTTCCAGGAAAAGGCACTGGAGGAACATAAGGCTTCACACTAGGTGAAATTAACATCGGTTCCTCAAGTTTTCTTTTTCCTTTATCTCTTATCTGCACCTCCTCTTTCTCTTCCACCAAACCATTTGGGTTTTACCTCCTTACCACTCCTAAGAGTAATAGCATTCACTCCTTTGGATTCTCTTCAGTCTTGCTGGGTAGTGACCCTGAAGGTCTACTACTTATCTGCTGAGAAATTTGACTTATTTGCCCTTGAAGATCCCGAATAGTGGCTTGTTGATTATTAATCAACGTCTCAGTCTTCTGCATGAAAGTTTTCATCAGATCTTCAACCGAAGAATGGTTCTGTTGTTGATGATGTGGATGTTGAGGTGGTGGTGGTGGTAAAGCATTCCTCACTGGACCTTGAATCATCGGACCTTGTCTTTGAAATCCAGGCGGTCGATAGACATTATTCTCATTCCTCCATGAGAAATTCGGATGATTGCCCATCCTGGATTGTAAGTGTTTGTATAAGGTCCTTGATTTCCTCTTTGAAAATTCCCCACATAATTCATTTGCTCTCCACTAGCTGAAGTTGGTGAATGTGTTTGAGGACAATCATGGAACGAATGTGAACCTGAACAAATCTCACAACACAAAACTTGGTTAGGAATAATAGAACTTGAAGTAGTGAGCTTACTTACTTGATTTGCCAAAGCCGAAATCTGAGTTGTAAGTTGAGACATGGCCTCATTATCTTGCACAGCTGCTACCTTAAGTTTAGTCCTCTCACAACTCCAATTGTGAGCACTTGAAGCCATTTCTTCTATCAACGAGCTAGCTTCATCATAGCTCTTACCCATTAATGCTCCTCCTGCAGCAGCGTCTACAAGTGATCTCAAAGTTTCATCCAAACTCAGATAGAATATCTCAATGAGGAGATTATCAGGTAGTCTATGATGAGGACATTTCCTGATAGCTTCCTTGTATCTTTCCCATCCTTCATACAAGGATTCACCATGAAATTTTGTAAAATTGGTGATTTCATTCCTCAACCTAGTTGTCCTAGCTGGTGGGAAAAATCTCCTCAAAAACTAATTTGACAAATCTGTCCAATTAGTGATGGACTCCTGGGGTAATGAATTGAACCAAGCCAAAGCTTTGTCCCTTAATGAAAAAGGAAATCTGTAACTCCATTCATCTTGATGGTGTTGCAATACTGAAGGACTTTAGCAAGATGATCATCAGGTGTCCCATTTGGATATCCTCCAAATTGATGAGCTTCTACCATCTGAATTAGTCCTGGCTTGATTCCAAAGTTGTTGGCTTGAACTGTTGGTCTTCTAATAGGATTTCCAGACACAGTTGGTACTGTGTAATCCCTTAATGCCCTGGCAGGAGCTTGGATTTGATTATTGTTGTTTTCACCTTTTGCCATCCTTTCTGTTTGTCCTTGTTCTCTTTGTCTGTTCACTTTTCTTAATGAACGTAATGTACGTTCAATCTCAAGATTGAGGGGTAGAAGTTCCCTACTTCTACTCCTGTGCATGCAACCTGAAAAGAACACAGACAACAAACCAAACCGTAAAATGAGCCTAAATTACTAACAGAACTAAAATTGTTTAATATTAATCTTTCCCCGGCAACGGCGCCAAAAACTTGATCCGCTTGAAATGTTTAATATTTTAAAACCAATTCTCCAGCAAGTATACTGGGTCGATCAAGTAATAAAGTGATGAATGAGTATCGATCCCACGAGGAAAGTTTAATTACTAAACATTATTAGTTCATTTCAATATTTAGGCCAAGAGAAATCAAATCTTTATATAATTATTCACTATAATGTCTACACTATGCAATAGCTAATATTTACTAATTCTACTCACACAAGTCTTAACAAGTTAGGTTAGTGGGATTGAGATAAAATCGATTTTCTCCAATCATGTTGAACTCGGGTTATTAAAATTGTTAGAGTTCATGCATATCCATGTGAATCTACCAAGATTAACAAATTCTAAAAAAAATTTGAAAACCTTTTTCTACCTAAAACACTCCTTAGCTTCCACGACTGAGCATTTTGATAGATTTAATATGTGCAACTAAGAGTTTCCCAAATCTGAGTTGACTAATTGTCCTAAATCAAGAGATAAAAGAATTCCTTCTTTAAAACTTATTTAAAACAATGTTTGAACAGAAATGATAGACTCTACTAGGATTAAAAACTCTCTTGCCATCGCATACTTGAATTTTTCATCCAAATATAAATTCAAACGAAATTAAAGTCTTTGCCAAGATGCCCAATTTCATTCAAACTTGAATTCATCCGAATTTTAAGTTTTTAGTTTGAATTTAACAAGGATTTGCATCATTCTTACAACCCAATAACACTAGTTCAACAATCACTTCAGAAATCAAGGATTTCATCATTTCCCACCGTCAAATTTAGCTAATTACCATTTCTACTCTATCTAACAAGATACTAATAACAACTATAATGATATTCATGACAAAATGTAAATAACAAATCAAGTAAGGAAGAAATTACCAGTAATTCGGAAAACAAACCGTACAAATTGTAATTAGAATCCTTGTTAGCAAATTCTACTCAATCACAAACAAATAGAACAAATTTGATGAAGATCCAAGTACATCTTGATTTCTACCTATATCTCTCTAAAACTACTGGGAGAAATTGAAAATGAAAATAAAACGTAAGTCCTCTTTCTCTCTCCTCAAAGCATGTAAAAATACATGCTTTTCGTGTAACTGTCGTGTAACTTCTGCATCCAACGCCGGCGGTTTCATATCCAACGCCGGCGGCGTTCAATCAAGCGTTAAGGATTTTTAAACTGATGGTTTCAACGCCGCCTTTGAACGCCGGCGGCGTACTCCTCAATTTGCCGGCGTTGGCTTCAAAATTCAAGTAGTGTCCATCCTCAAACCGGCGGTGTTGGATTCAGCGTTAAATACTTAGGCTCTGTGATGATTCAACGCCGCCTTGTAACGCCGGCGGCGTTGCCTTCTAATTTGCCGGCGTATGCTTTGATCTCCTTCAACGCCGGCTGCGTTTGGCCCAAATTCACCGGTGTTTGTGTGTTTCACTGCCAATTCACACAATTCTTCATGTTTCCTTGTTGCTACTTTCCATTTTCATTCCTGACCTGATTCCGAACAAATGACAAAACTAAATATTAATTCCTTTGCTTTTATAATGATTAACACAAATAAGTATCAATTCAGATGAAAATTATATCAATTATTTGAGTTTATCAGTAGTATCTGAAATTATATATATATATATACATTCCAGTCAGATCAGCACACAATATGAGTCTATATATATATTTATATGTATTCAAATGTTTTTTAAACTTATATATATATATATATTTTCTATGGAATTTTTTGTTGATACAAAGTTAGAAAAATCATGTTTTAAAGATAGGAATTTTCGTGTTGATTCTATACCGTGTCTTTTAGAAACCTAAATGACTTCTTATGAAGCAAATAACCCTAGAAATGAATAGATCTTTTTAAATAGGTAGAAAACGATATGTAATATGCGAAATTTCGAGTTAAAATGTGTAAATTATGGCCATTTTAAGTTAGAATTTCACCACATATGAATTTTGACGAACTTAGTGAAATGGAATTGCAAGTTTAAGTAAAACTTCCAAAAAATACTCATTTTTTTTTTTTTGTATATGTGACATGGAGTCTGAGCTACCTTATCCGGAGGATTACTTTAATTAGATGCTTCTGCTACTATGGCCGAGTGAGTATATTTCCTATATTGTTGTACTTATACTTTTGCTTGTAGTTTAGTAGCACTAGATTTTAGGCAAAGATAAAAATATGATAGCATGTGCTTTACTTATATGATTAAAATTATGTTGAGTATATCGAAGCAGGAATTGTTAATTAAACATTGTATGATTTAGTATAGGAATGATTTCTCTATGAATTCTATGATCACTTATAAAATGTCTAATATTAATCCATGATAACTTAAATAAAATGATTCATGCATGACACGTAGTGAGTCACATTGCATTCATTACTATACCCTTGGTGGGATAAGGGCATAGTAATGAGGTGAAGGAACCTAAAAATCTACTCTATGACTTTGATTGCCCGTAATTAAATAGTGAATGAGCACCCGAATTAACTACAATTTAGCGATTAGTAAGAATTTGTATAAGAACTACAAAAACATTATTTACGAACTACGGCCTTGTTGCCCAGAAAACCTAACCACCGAATGTAGGGGTAAATCCACTCAAACATATGATTCCTAGAAAATCGTATGTATTGTTTGCTCACGTGATTGATTACATCTCATATGCTTGATAAATAACTTGATTGAATATTGATTGTTGAGTACTTTATTTGTGGAATTAATTGTCACTAAGCTAGAAGCTTACCCTCTTATAGATATCTTTTGCAATACCCCTATTTATGGTTAAAGCTTCGGGGTTATTTCTCTCAGGTATTATCTTTTGGCATAAGGACTTTTTGGAAGAAGTCAAAGACTAAATGTAGACTTAAACTTCTAAATAAATCTCCAAATGTAATTATTTTAATTAAGCTTTGATAGACCTTGTTGAACTATATCTTTTGATAGGGGAATGCTTCTTTAATATTTGTAAGACCCCTTATATTTTCGTATTTTAGATATTATGTTATGATTTCCATTCTTAAATTGCTATCAAATGTCTTCTTAAACAACTTGTTTTAAGGTTGGTCATCTACGATAGTGAATATACATCTTACACCCGATATTGAAGCTTAAGTGTGGCGGACTATCGCGTTTAGGATACTCTTTGGGGTATGACAAAGAGAGAGTGCCAAGAGATTGTAGGAGAAGAAGGAAAAGAGAGAGAGAGATCGAGAGAGATTGAAAAGGAAAGAGAGGTAGTGCAAGAGATTCTAAGAAAAGAAGGAGGGGAGAGAGAGAGAGATTTTAGGAGAAGGATGAGGAGGAGAGAGAGAGAGAGAGAGAGCACGACTGATAGAGAGAAAGAAGAGAGAGAGAGGGAATGTTGAGAAATTATGGGATAAGAAGGAGAAGAGAGCTCGAGATAGAGAGAGAAAGAAAATGGAGAGATGTCGAGAGAGAGCGAGAAGGAGAGAGAGGGAGTGCCAAGAGATTTTAGGAAAAGAAGGAAAAGAGAGAGAGATCGAGAGAGATCGAGAAGGAAAGAGAGGGAGTACGAGCGATTCTAAGAAAAGAAGGAGGGGAGGAGAGAGAGATTCTAGGAGGAGGAGAGAGAGAGAGAGAGAGAGATTAAGAATGAGAAAGAGGGAGTGTTGAGAAATTATGAGAGAAGAGAGCTTGAGATGGAAATAGAGAGAGAGAGAAAGAGAGAGAGAGAAGGAGAGAGGGGAAGTGCCAAGAGAGGGAGGAAGAGGAAGATCACGTGCATTACACGTGACCTTAAATGGAGAAAATAGACGAAGTTAGACAACATGCCTTATTTGACTTGCTAACTTAAACGTTTATGCTTTTTTTAACCTCTGCAATACCTTAAATAAACTTTACCTCAAATGCTTATGCTTTTCCGTGTAATTTTTCCAAATAAGGTTAAATGAGTTTTAAAGTAATGTGATATAAATATTATACTAAAGGTCTCAATAGTAAGTTGATAAAAAATTATTTAAAGCATATTTAGTTAAATATTTATGATATTCTTTAAAAAATAAAATATGGATCATGAGGTTTTATTTTATTAAGGTAATATGAAAAAAATAATGGGAATAAAATATTTGTGGTAATGATAGTTATCTTATCTTTATAAAATTTTTGCAATAATTAACCATCGATTTTTATTTATTTATTTTTTTGTATATAGTCTATTTAGTAAAATTAAAAGAAAAATTAAATTTATAAAAAGGTATGATATCATGAGTGGGGTTTTCCACTTTAATGATGTTAGCTAATGTATGAGAAGATCAGTACTCGTTTACTTGATTGAATGAATAAGGCATAATGAAATTGTTATTTTTAAGAAATAGAATATGTATATATATAATAAATTTTTATTTATTAATTTTTTTATTTAAATGAGGATATTTTAGAAAAAATCTATTAAATGTTGTTTATGATCTTAAATAATTAAATATTATTCAATTTTCTTAATATAGATTTATTATGGAATCACTATAATTCCAAATGAATTGGCGCTAATATTTTTTCTTATTTGGAAAATATATGAGAAGAGTTTGTATTTATAATTCGTTAGTTTATAAGTTTATGTGATAGCTATGAAATTAAAGTTACCATTTAGGGTTGTGATGGTTAATTTATTGAAATTATAATTATATCTCTTAATAATCATGTTAAGAAAGTTAGGTCTTAGTGGGATGATATGTTAAAAGCATGTGAGAAAAATATTCAATGGCTAATATATTAACACATGGATGAGGTAGTTAATAGTTTTCAAAATAACCATTACTCATATCATACGTGTTAGAATATCCATGGTAGTTATACACTACATGTATATTACACCTGGTATGTTATACACATTGAATAATTTTTCATGGATGTGAGACCAAAAGCTCCATTAATTTCAATAATTTAGATAAATATTTGTATTATTTAATCAAAATAGCTTCTTTATACTTGCTCTAGTACTTTATTTGGCATGATGAAATGAATTAGGAAGAAAAGATTGTGGAAGGAAAAAAAGTGGAGGAAATAAACTATTAGATAATTTAAATCCTTTTATGTGTTTGGATAATAAAGGAAATGAAAATGAATGAAATTTTAATTATTATAAAACATAAAATACAATAAATGGTGAATAACTTATATTTTCCTAAAAGATAATAAGTAATTTCAAAAATAAGGGAGCAAGAGTAATTTAAAAAAAAAAAAATTCTTTTTCCTCCTAATTCTCTACATTGTAGAGGGGACAAAAAAAGTGATAGGACCTATGAAAAATGTTACATGCATTTTTTCTTCTGATGTCTTTCTCTTTTAAAACAAATAAGAGAATAGAATTCAATCTTCACTCATTTCCTCCCCTCCCCAATCATTCTTTCCTAATTCTCTATAGCAAACACGGTGTAAATGCATACAAACCCTGGTAGTTATCCTTTTTTCAGTCTGGATTTATTACATTCAAATACGAGATAATTATCAAGTCAATGCTGTTTAGAAGATTTATAAATTCATTATTGGGAGCGATTGAAGCTAACATTCGACTCGTGTTTTCACTAAAAAAGATAAGAAAAACTACTGAAGGATAAAGTAGAGAGAATTTAGTTCACGTAATTGTTGTAAACATATCAAAACAAATTGTGTTAAGGACATCTTTCGTTTATCCAGAATTCTAGATACTTTTCAGTTGTAAAATCTGAGAACGTAATAAGAAGTCGTATGTGTAACTTGATTTTGGATTAAATTTATGCCATTGGAGGCACGCCCACATTGAGTTTGTAAACATTAAATAAATTGTATAGTAAAATTATAGTATGTCATATTTCGAAATTAAACAACTAGCATGACCGGGTAAAAAATAACAAAATATATATAATTTGAAAAGTATGTATATATATAAGAGAATGTGATAGCATAGATAAAGAATTCGTATGGAAAATGTGATGGATAGAGTTTGAATAGAATAATACAGTCAAAAGAATACCTGTAATTAAAGATTGGCATGGTTCTAGAACCAAACAAAACTAGAACCAGAACCATCAATTTCGGATCTTGAAAATGAGAAACCAGAACCAGAGCCGTCTTCCATGGCTCCGGTCTGGTTCTATGGAACCAGCGGTTTCCGATTTTGGTTTTGGAATCGCAGAACTAACTTTTTTTTTAATAAAAAATAAATTTTATATTTTAATAAAATAAATTTTAAACTAAAAATAATTAATTATTGGATCTGAAAGTATTAAATTATTTAGCCAAAATTTTTAAAAATTTGTTTAGAATGCACATTTATTTATATATAAACACAACTAATATCAATTATAGTTAGTAATATAATATTGCAAAATATTTTAGAAGACAACAAGAAAATTACAATACAAAAAATAGTTTCACGTTATTAAGAAATTAATTTTTTTTTAGGAAATGTTTATATAAACTAAATTATATATAATTTTAAGTTATGTTTATTTGTATTATTATTAATAAAACAATAAATAATATAAATAGATAATAAATTTTCCTACTAATATGAAATAGTATAAACATTAATAATTATATATTTAGTATAATTTCTTAAATTTTTATCTAATTATTTTCTTTTCTTTTTTTTAGTGGAACAAGTTGAAATTGCCAGTTCAACGATTCCTCCTAGTTCTAGGCTATAAAACTATTTGAAAATAAAAAATTGACGGTTTCTTAGCCGGTTTTAGAATTGACCAATTGTTTTGATTCCACTTCTAGAACTGCAAATGATGACTATGGTTCAGTTCCTTGCTTGGAATCAAACTGTATCTATGTCTACCTATAACGATCTTACATGAATAGGATATGTTTTATAGGCTCAATATCCTTGAGTTCTAAAGAATATACATAAGTCACGTTTGGTATGTGGGAATGAATCCAGAATGCAATTGCAATTCTGGGTTCTATTCTCATTCATATGTTTAGTTACATTTTTAAAAACCGAAATTACGATTCCTAGAAATCGATTATTATTCCGCTTTTGAGAAGGTAAAATCGTAATTCCATTCCTTACTCATGAATGGTTAATATTGAATTACCCTTTTGTCCTCCTACTTATTTATTATTCATATTAATTATTAAGGATATTTTTTCATTCCATCATATATCCAAACAAAAAATAAATTTATCATTCTTTCTCCGATTTCATTTAAATCCATTTAATTATGAATGATTCTTACGTACCAAACGTAACAATAGGGAATACGAAAAGATAAACAAAATGGCATGAGTTAGGACTATTACAAAATAAACACATTAAAATAGTAGTGTAACGATCAAACTTTATGCGGAGTTGATTAACTATAGATATAGATAAACCGTCTTTTTCTAAATATTATAATTATATCGACTGATTTGGGTTAAGAAAACGAGGTGGAAGTTTCGTAGTTACTGCCTTCGATGGGATTCCGGATCAAACGAGCCTCCATCAGCATCAGCTAATAAGAGGAAAAAATATATAAATAAGTTAAGGATAACTCCCCCAGCTAAAATCGAATATTCTATTATGCCCATCCGATTCTAACATCGTACTATTGTTTATCCCACATTACCGTGACCAAGGAATAATACCAATACAATACATACCGAGTGAACAGTGGACAAATGGCTTGTTTAGATTGTTAGTTTTCTATCGTATCGGTATTAATTTAGTATTGGTATCGGTTCAACATTATTTCAGTATCGGTATCGGTTTAGCATTGTTTCAATTTGATCAGTTTATGAGTAAAATTATCAGTTTTTGCACAACATGCAAGATTGCAGCATTATCGATTTGAGTACCAATAGGTTGGTTCATATCCTCAAGTGCTAGCATGTCATATTCAGCAGCATCGGGATTAGCATTAGTTTCTTGAGTTATACTCTCAGTAGGATCAGTAGATCTCTTTCTTGGAGGTGCCATCATATGTGACCTAGGGAAACAACAAGTGCAAGGGTGATTAAGAGAGAATCGTGTAGGGAGGAGGAGTAGGCAGTCTCAATAGGCTCTAACACACGTGTGACAGATGAGGGAGCTAAAAAACATCAACCTCACTAAGTACCACAAATATCGTGTACGTTCTTGAGTGAGTCAAGTAATCGATTCACAAAAATGAAAATCCGACAACACGACGGTGTTTGTCCAAGATTTCTCTTATCCCAATAAGTAAGGATTCAAGGTATTTATAGAGAATCTAGTTGTCAATGTCGTTCGTCAGATGAGACTGACAACCAACGGCTAGGATGAATCCCCTCATTATGGATATGAATGTGGGCTCCCTTGTAGACCCAAGCCCATTAAGGCCTTCATTTACAATGTGTGTGAGCCAATTTGAGAAAGGTTGGAATTGGACAGGCCAATTCCAATGAGCCATACTCCAAGCCTTCCATACCAATTCTCCCATGATCATCCTAATAAAATTGGCTCTAACTCTCTAAGTCCTGTCACTTTATACCAGAGAGTTAACTCCAAATAAAAATTAGGCTTAAAGCCTTTATAATCGAATTCATACGTCTACATTTTGCCCCCTGACCAAAGTCCTTTGAGTTATATTAGAGGGGTTTGGCCATTAAGCAACCCATTTTCGAATGACAAAAGTCTCATCCAGCGCATGTGCACTATAACTTAGCTGCACTACTGCTTAGTGTGTTAATTTCTTAACAGTTTGCAATGTAAAAGTCCGGTGCAACATCGTCAAATAATTGAATTCTTTTAATAGATATTCCTATAGTATCATCTAATGAGCATATCATCTCATATTGAAATTATACCGCCCCTGAAACAATGGTGTATTGGCATGCTTCTTTTGTATATGAATTCATCTATCGCTTGTGCTCCATATAAATGGTCCTTCTCAATGAACTAGCATTTTTTCCTCTAGTCGAATCCAAGTCAGGCATGCTATCATCATTTTCCTATAATGAACTTCTAATGGAATAGAATAAGATATAAATCCTAGCTCCAAAGTCCCAGTTTTCAATCTCTGACCTGTGTTCCTCCATCAATGTTGCAATTCTCCATATTTTTGTGTTTTGACCTGACAAGAATAGTGGATGTGCAATGGAAGTAACAAAAGTAGAATGTGCCTTTTGCCACTTTGAACATTGAAGATAGTGTTCTAGAGATTTTGGGACATCCCTACGGTAGTTGAAATAAATAGCCATTGCCTCATGCAGCCAGGCTGAAGGGACTTCTAATTCTTCAATAAACTTCAACTGAGATTCATCCGAACTCCAACATTCATAGTACTAAAACAAAATTTCACATATGACAGTCGCCTGCAAGAATGGATAATCTTTGTAGTATGGCATGTGAAGGATTACATATATCGCCTAATGACATTTACCCAAACAAAATAGCTATGAAACACGTGCCAAGGAACCTCTTCCAGTCAATTTTGAAATCAAGTAGAGCCCCACAAATGTTACCAGCAAGCAACTCAAGAATTTTATTCTATCTTTCTCAATGAAATTAAAATCCATACCGTTCATCCTCCAAATACCAAGCTACCTTGAGACATTATTATGGTTTACCACAGGTCCACCTGCCTGACTTATTAAACATGCCAACTTAACATTCCCTTTTGATGTAGCCAGCTCTACTGCCACATCTAGCTATTCTTGAAGCCAGAAACTGAACTCTGTTCTCCAAATAAGTGGCAGTGCTTCAGAGTCAACTTTGGATGAACTATCTTTTACATCCTCCATCACATCTTCCTCATCATCAGCACCAACTGATTTTGATTGTCCATTATTCTCTCTACCAGAGAAAAGAACTTTAACTAACTCCTACACCATCACACAATTTCACAAATCGTACAGATGACATTAACTTACCCCTATGTATGATTCACGTAAGCAATCCTCATCCTTAGGTGGTAGCAATTCAGTTGCATTATAAAAATCGGCTTGCACAACTCGTGAAGGATTGTCCTTGTGCTCATTGTGAAGAATATTCAAGTCAAAGAATGCCATATTAATAAGTGAATTCATAGTCAGGTTGTGATATGAAAATCTAACTTTAAACAGCCAACAACGAATTGATCCTCTAAATCTAAGAAAGCAAGGTAAGTTATAAGAACGAAGAATAGCAAGAACAATTGCCATGCTGCATTCAAAATGCTGAGGTATCGTTTGAAGCTCAAAGGCTTCCACAATATATCCATTTGAAGCATAACCATCAAGCATCGCATTCCAAGACACAATATCTTTGTGTCTCATTTCATGAAAAACAATCTCAGCATTTTCAATTTGTTCACATCGGACATAGAATGAAATAAGTGAATTGGCAACTGACAAATATAAACTCTGACCAAGGCCTATTTTGACCACTAAACCATGTATTACTTGACCCCAAGTAAAATCTCCAATACATGCTGCTGCTGAAATAGCACAAGAAAGACTTACACTATCAACTATATTTACATGACAATATAAATATTGTAAAGTCTTCTCAGGATTGTTATTGAAAAGACAAGCACTCATGATACAATTCCAAGTGATCTCATCCCTGCAAGACATTTCTCTAAATGAATTTTCGGATGAATGTAAATCACTGGATTTTGCATACATATCTATTATAGCATTGGAAAGTGGTATGTGCGACAACATTCCACTCTTCATGCTTAAACCGTGAATGATGTACCCCAAAACTATATAATTCAAGAATGTCAATGCCAAAGAATCGTCGAATCCAGTACAAACATTGCATGCATTTGGAATTCCGTGGGATTACCACTCCAATTTGGGTCCTGATGGAAGGTATAGAGATGCTTATGAGAGGCCTGGGTTGTGTAGAGGAACGATTGAGCTTGTTGCCTCTAAGGAGTAGATGATCTGTGAATCGATGCTAGCAGTTCATTTTATTTTATCTTTTTATTGGTGTGTCAATGAATGTGATGCAAATTGGTGTTATTGCTGCTGCATGTAGTATAATTAGTCAAGTTATCAACGATCTTCTTGAAGGTCCTCGAATTATGGTGGGGATTGCAACATTTGATTCAACAATCCACCTCTATAATTTAAAACATGCAGCAAATGCATGTTGGCTACTGCATCATTTCTTTCCTTATTTATTTATTTTTTTTTATACTAAATCTTGGTCAATTGCAGAACTAAAGCTACCAGCCAGTGGTTTGATGTCCACTATAGGTGAAGACATCATAGGACCTAGGAAAAAGGAAATGTTGTCCTATACCATTCCAAGCCAATGAATTGCATCGATTTGTATGTTTTTTTTTTCAAGATGTAAAGATAAATCAGGGAAAAAACCAGGCATGGACATGAAATTGTTCGCATCAGCATGTTCTACACTTGGATAACTGAAATGCTTTTCCAGGTGGTCTCAAGTCGTTAAAAGCATGATCTTGGTCTCTGTAATCAGCTACCTTAGCACTGCCTGTGCAGTGATTCTTACCCAACTCGCCCTCATTGCCCAGTACCCTAAAATCAAATTCACTTCAAAAACCACCCAAATTGGATTGCCTTCCAAACCCAGAAAGTTTTTTATTGTAATCATTACTTCGGAGCTTGTGGGGCAAAGTTTTTTATTAGGAACTGGCTTAGTAAGCATCCATCACATGGTTTTCATGAAGTATACCAGGTTGGACATTTGGAGAATAAGAAGAGAATGCTCTGGAAGCATCAATTCTTAAGGCATCAGAGGCTAGATAGTATACAGCAGCAACCGAATTCCAAGTACCTATCACCTTCCCATTCTCTGACTCAACTGCATAATTATGTGCTGACTAATCTGGTATAGTACTTGGTGCATACGAATGCAACCAAGTAGCAGGGGATGGATAAATTGTTTACCAAAAATACCACTAATTTCCATCCAGGGTGCATCATTATATAAAAGATCGCCATGCTGGGGGGAGCAACTTGAACATTTGACTTCAACCATGGGAGGCCTGAGAAAGGTGGATCAAAACATATAGGAAACCATGAAATAGCCTTCACTGTTGTCCCAAAAACTAGATCTTTATCCATGTCATGCACAAAATGGGCCTCACCTTCACCTTCTTTTGGTAAATTTAAACCATCAGAGTTACCATCAAAATGATTACTACCCCGACAAAAGATAGCTTTAATTAACTCATCGCCATATCCTTCCTTGGAGTTATACCCAATGCCAAACTAGCAACAATATTTAGCAAATATTTAGTCTTCAATTCCATACTTTCATTCTCAACAAATGAATATTCCTCAAGTAACTGGGAGGAACATCAGAGAGGAACATTTTTTGAGACTCTACCACCGAGCTCTCTATCTCCAGCAGCGCTATAGTCAGCAGTTGGAAGTTCAAAATTCAATTCCATCCAATGCATACTACCCTACCAGGATAATCAATCAAAATTCTGGACAGAGATACTTTAACCTGTCTCTACCTTATAGACTTGAACAACATGAGTAAGGACTATTTTCACAAACATTTTTCATGTCCAGATGTTTTAAGTAATCAAATACTGGAGTTTCCCCTGATGTTGGGAATCCCTAAATATTTGATAGAATCTCACAACAAATTTTCCAGAGAAGATTCTAGCCAAAGCTCAAGAATTGAATGCATTAAGAGTTGTGAAGTTTAGCTTTGGTGCTGGGATCATTCATCCACATGAGTCCAAATGGAAAAAGGAATTTTAAATGGTCAGATTTGGCACAGCTTATGCAATCCAACTGCTGGGTTCTTTCTACCAAATATTTTAAATTTGATGCTTCTGATTTTCAGAAGTGGTTGTGGCTTCTAGAAGTTTGTGCGCAAACCGAATACCATTCAATGCATTTCTCAATTCTTGACGAATGTAAGCCAATTCCTTTGGCTTTAAAGAGGATTCGGCTTCCTCTTTGTTGTGGCTTTCAAATACTGGTGATGCATCAAGTGAAGCTGTTTGCAAGAAGCAGAAACAACCAATTATATTCCCCCCTGCATCACTCCGCCTATTTACTGTTAAGAAAACCTCCACAAACTTTCCCTTTTTATCATAAAAAACCAAATGGAAATTTCTCTTTGTCTCTTCCATTTAGGCCCTGATGTAAAAGTATCATGAACTTTATGAGAGAATCTTGACCTTTTAATGGACAATAACCTCCAAAGATTTCTCCAGGAATTGTTTTATCAATAACCTCATGTTTCATCCAACAAAATAGATACCTATTATGTTATTTGTGTAGTCTCTACTGATGCAAGAATTTGCTAAGATATATACAAAAGGATTTTTCTGCTTGAGGTCAAAAACTCTGGACTTCAATTCAAAATTTTTGGATTCCTCGCCTCTCAAACTTTTTGATAACACATCTTCAATTGCTTTACATGAATCTTCATGAACAATCTCTTCAACAAGAGATTTCCCCATAGCTTCCTCAACTTTTAACCCTATCAATTCAGCAATTTTTACATTCCATCCATTGATAAGACCAGCTGAATCAACCCCAAATATGGGAGCAGTTGCTGTTTCGATTAGTCTAACCATTTCACATGCAACGGTACTTAGTTCATCTATCTTCTGCATCTCTACATCCCTTTGTTGAGTATACACAAGAGCTTTAGAACTATGGTCATCCTCCATATCCTGGATTGACTCCCTCATTATGAGCTGCAACAAATGAATTGCATTAATTTCAGAAACCTCCCAAGGTAAGCTTTTACTCTTTACTGCTTCAAGGAAAGCATTAAAGGAAGATCGTGGATGCATTCCTCCAACCTCATCCTTGTCTTGTGGATGATGCTCAGCTCCACCCCATTTAACTTCACTTGCAGTGTGTGACTTGAACTAGAACAGGAAATCCTTTGGGTTAATTTTTGCAATAGCCATCCCACAAACAACATCACCCAGGAGGGATGCACCAGGGTAACCTGCATCAGCCAAACTATCAGTACTCATGCCTGTAGAGTCGTGATGAAAATAGAGATATGTTTATAGAGCTGTGTAAAAAAAATATATAATAAAAAAAATAAAACATGGGCAAATGAGGCAAAGATTGTGACAAGAAAGCAAAAATATGTCTTATGTACTGGAATAAATGGAGCAATATATTGTACTATGGCAATCAAATGGTGACACCTGTTCTTACCAGACATCATGAAAATGGAAATTTGCAGATTTGCAGACCTAGAGACGTGATGAAAATGGAAATTTGCAGGTTTGCAGGATGAAGATGGAGGGGGTCATATGCGTGGTATATGCCATGCGACCCAATTCGCGCTTGTAACACACGCGCTTAAAGGAAGGCACGGATTAGGCACTGAAAAATCTCTGTAATTCAATGATGCAAAAGGAGTCATCTCTATCTTACAAGCGAGGTGCAAAGACTAGCATGATTAGCAGTTGGAAATCTTGGCTTTTGTTTGGAAAATTGCAGGATACTTGTTACTTCTGAAAGTTTGCGAGAACTCCTTGTGCGGTTAACTATTTCACCCAAACCACGTGGCAACAAAGCTACTACTCGGGCTCTGGCAGTTGTTGGGGAGAATGAGAATTTGCGACGTATACTTTTCCTGATGATATTAAGTCTTGCAGTAGTTTTGGTTGTGTTTTTGGTGTTAAATTGGTTCATGATATGGTGATATTATTGGGACTTGAGAAAGATATGTTTATAGGTAGTTCATTGATTCGGTTTTGTGCAGAGAATGGTTGTATTGATGATGTAAGGTTATTGTTTGATAAAAGGCCGCAAAGAAATTATGTTTATGGAATGTTTCGAAGAAATATTCAAAGTTGGGTGTGAACCAGATGCTATCGTTTGTTATTTCTATATCTGCTGATAAATCATGTTTCGAAGAAAATTTTTAAAAGCATATCTCTATCAATGAATTGTAAGTCCTTAAGGTTTTGGTGCAACCTTTTCCTTCCATATTTTTAAGAACTTTGAATGCAGATGATACCTTTCCCTCTTTACAATACCAATTTATGAATGTATCATAGAGAAAAGAATATGGGCATATATTTCTACTAATCATCTCAGAGAACTTCTTTTTAGCTTTGTTTATTCTTCTAGCTTTAATTAAAATTTTTTTGATGTTGACTTTGGCATTGATTCTTGACTGTCATTTCTTCTATCTCGTGAGATGAAACCTACTGTATATGCTCAAGAAATCTACAAATTTTTTATAAAGATGAATCGTAGCATATCCTTCAATAGCTTAGCAAACCAGATTATGACATTATAGGGGCAGTTACTTCATGACAAAATCTGACATTAATGCATTTGGAATTCATCAAAATTCAAAGCATAAAACATCACATCATAGTTAGCTCTTGAGAATCATCAAACAAAGATTAGAAACAGCTATTACACCAAACTTTAGATTGGATAGTCAATTTCTTGGACCCAATTCCTCCTTGCAATGCAGCCTATGGATCAACATTAACATAGCACTCGAGTCCAAGGCCATAGAAGAAAAGGCAGTGGTTCTCAAATGATCCTTTAAATGCACATGTCTGTGATGATGTCCAAAATAGGTTCTACTCCATGTTTATGCTGCATCGAATTGAATATTTTTATTCCTGTATCAACAAGTCTTGCATGATTGCATGCTATTAAAACAACAGTAAATGTGATGCCATCGGGTTGCTTGCCGTTGTTAATCATGTTTTCATAAAGAAGAACAACCTCCTTTCCACAGTTATACTTAGCGTATCCATGTATCATCTCATTCCATGTGACAATATTACGAAAAGACATTGTCTCGAAGAACTTCCAAGCACTATCTACATCACCAAATTCACAATACATGTTAATGAGGGCAGTCCCCACATATGCATCATTTATGCGTTCAGTTTTTATAATCTAAGCATGGACTTGTCTTCCATTGAATACCTACTTGCTTCTATTTGAACTTTTGATGAGTAAAATTTTCATAACATATTAATTTCAGCATTGCCCTCTTTTGTCAAATTAACTCATTTTTTTTTAATTTTCTTGCAATGCAGGGCTCTAAATTGGAGTGTTGGATCTTCATCATGTATTCTCCTGACTTCATTTTTACAAGTATGTTTTTTCACTTTATGGACCACCTACTTAAGGTCCTATTAGTGTCGCCAACCATTAATGATTCTTGAATACACTTAAAAAGAATACTTAACTTCATCATTCATGTCCATCATATGTTCCATTCATTCATCTAATGACTATGGTGCCTCATGATTTTTAAGACAAAACTCTTTGTCGTTCGTGTTCTAACCGCATAAATGACAATCTTGAGACTACATACTGTATGATGACACTCTTAGTCATTCGTGTTCTAAGTTTTATGTGACAGTCTTGGAACCACACATTGCGTCCGTGTTCCATTCCTCACATGATGGCCTTGGCACGCATCGCTATGAGCGAGACTCTCCTCAGTTGTCTATGTCTCGTTTGCCCATGCGACGCTTTTGGAACCGCACCACTATAAGAGGAGACTCTTTCTCATCTTGTGCACCCAGTCATTTGGTGAATGAATGCGATACTTTGCTAGCTGATACACTTGTTGCATATGTCTCATGCTATTGATTTGAGTTCACAAATAGTATCTCTTTTGATTTTATATGTGCATATGACTCCTTCATCATGTAGGTGTGCATATTGTAAAATACAGAAATAAATATGAAAATATAATATATTATGAATCATGAGATGATATAGGATGAGTTTAAGGTCAAAACAAGTAAATTGTAAAAGTTTAAGTTTGGTTATAGGACAAATATTAAAGTTTGATTTCTGTAATTTTTGACAGATTGTACGCTGTCTCGTGGAGAATCTACGTCGCCGGCTTAGAGACGGTGTAGGATGGAACAATAGCGTTTTTCTTAACACTGGGTGGAACGCCACCGGTGTGCATAGGGTTTATTTTAACGTCGGCTAGGAACGCTGCCGGTGTAGGGCATGGATTTGCCTGCGTATGTAGTAGGATTGAAGTTTTGAGAAATCAAAGATGAACGCTGCCAGCGCTCGTGTAAATTTGCCAGCGTAGGGTGTACGCCAGTAAGATCTACACGTACGCCGCCGGCGTAGGGCCGGTGTATGACCAAATTTATATAAATACGAGACGCAAAAAATAGTTTTGACAGAAAGATCATTTCATGTTTCTTCTTCGTATAAGAGAGTTTTGGAGTGTTCTTGGAGACCTAGGCTTAAAGAATCATCCGGAGGGTGTTTTCGATCAAAAGTAAGTAATTTTAACTTTCTCTCATGGATTAAATACGAATTTGTATGAGTTTGCTTAGGGTTTTGTGGTGTTTTTGAAGGAAAAACGTGGGAAAGATTTGAATCTTGGATTTAATCTGCCTCGGTTGGATAGAAAGTGAGTGTTGTGATTAAAGCAAGTAAGTATAATGTTCTCATATCAGGTTTATATGAATTTCATGCAAATTCTAAGGATTTTGTGATTTGTTTACATGAAGGAAACCCTAGATTTGGTTGGGATCCGAATTTGTGGATGTGAGTTGGATTTTGGTGATTTAAATAAGTAAGTTTCATCTTTTCCTTGATGGAATTGAATAATGTATGATTAGATGATCATTATGTGTTCTTGTTGTTATATAATATTAGGGTTTTGAAGGATTATCGAATTCTATAGATTGTTGTGGAAGATTGATCGGGTTAGACGGTGCAACTTGGTGATTTTTCTTTATCAGGTTAGGATTTTAAGAGTTATAGTATATTAGGGTTTGTTTATATTATGTTCTTATATGTTATATATATATATATATATGTTGTTGACAGGAATTTGGAGATTTGAGTTTGTTGTTGAATTGTTAATATTGATTGAAGTATTGTGGAGATTCGGAAGATTTGGTTGTGGTTGAGTGTTTTCGATAAATGATTTTTAGGAGATACAGATTATATTTTCCTGAAACTGAGAAAGGTACAACCAATCATTGCTTGTTGCTTTTGCCTATAAGATTAGTATTGATTGAATGCTTGTAGGAACAGAATTTCTTAATAAACTTAATCGTTATTCAGGTTAATAGTTGTATGGTTGATTGTGCTTGGCTTTGACCAGTGAAGACCTGGCAGACAGTGATACTGGTGAGGCACCCTGATGATCTTGGTGTGAGGTTGTCCCTAAAAACTCGTGCCTTGATATGATTCCGGTAGAATTAGGTGTTCTGGATTTTGGGTGTTTGGGAGTACCCACTCACCCATATATGTATATGATTATTATTTTCAAAAAGTTGTTTGATTTTCAATGGAGTCTGAGTGACTCCGAGTTTAGGATTAGTATATGCCTAATACTGGACTGTGTTGTTTTGTTGGCTTAAGAAAGATAATAATATGATTGTTTGCATTAGTTTAAGCTGCATGAATTATATGCCTTTTGTATATGCATGTGCATTTGTTTTTGGATTGGAGTTATCGTACAGGGCGTCGCTGCTCATTCTTTTAAATTTTAGGTACAGGTGAAAAAGATATAGTGTATGATCTATCCGATTATGATTTATTCTTTGATAGCGGGGATGACGATAGTGAACCCGACTACCTAGCCGAGAGTTAGGCTTCATATACCAAGTTTTTAAGAAAGACATGTTTTGATTCATTTAGGATTGTAGTTAGATTCATTGTTGGTTTTAAATGAAGAGATTTTAATGTAAACAGTTTTTATTTTATGTTGAATTTGTTGACTATGATGTCAACTTGGATTTTATGCTTGAACTAGAGGTTTATGTTTTATGAAGTATGAGTTTTTAGTTTTAACAGGTTTGGTATCTTATGAGTTACCCTATGAGTGTTTACAGGTAATGATTGTATTATTGTGGATAATAGAGCCTTTGAGTATCCCATATAAGAGGGGATACATGGCGGGTTGTAATGCTTTATTTTAGGACGTTACACATATAATAGACATCTTGAGGATGATGAAGGAAAATAAAATGGGTTGATCTCGCAGTAGCAACCATACAGACAAAAGTAATGAAATATTGGCTAATTCAGGTCATGTGCTAAAAGTTCCCTTGCCACGTAGTAAATGGCTAGATGCTACGATTTGAAACGATTTTTTTTTGAAAGATATCAAAAAGAGGGATCTATTGTGCATCCTCCTAAAGATGGTGAGTTTCATTTCATTCAACTGAAGCCTCGAGTAAGTGATAGGAAGAACATAGATGAGAATTCCATATTACGTTTCAAAATGAAAGAAAGGAGCTTCCCCTTTCAGAGATAGTGTTTAGTTACCTAAAACAGATACTGCAAGGGTGGCAGTCATGGGTATATTACATTGTAAAAAATTCTCATTATAGGTCTCGTTTAGAAAGTGCAGGGATCAATTTTGCTATATGGATTTCTTCTACAATGGTTACCCTTCTCAGAGTGTTGAAGCATGGCGAGCTTGTCACACCCCAAAGGGTATCCTAAACGTGGCAGTCCGCCATACATAATATTAAAGCCTAGGAATGACCGCCTCAGTCATGTGAAGGCTTCCATACTATGTACAAGGCATCTAACACATAGAGGAGACACATTGGAGAGATACATTTTATATTGATATACTTGAGTAACAATGTTAAGGAAATACGATTTACTATACTTCAGATACAAATCACTATACTTCAAGATACAAATCATTAAACCTCAATTACATTTAACCACAGACTTCCCTACATAAACTATTACAAGGCAATCATAAAATCTAGCCAATGACTTCAAGAGTTCCTATTCTTTGTCGAAATCCCAAAGTCATGTTCGGCTCCAACCATCTCGGTCCCCACTTTGCATTCTTGAGATAACCTATTCATTTAAACATCTATTGGAGTATAAGCTACACTAGCTTAGTGAGAATTCCTTGAATTCCGTACCATGGCAAGCAAGTTATAATCAATCATATGCTATGTATGAACAAACACATGAGCAAACAATTATGTATGGGTGTCCGAAACCCACACACAGAATGGATTTACACCCTCCATATCTTGGGTTAGGGATGGTATTGAAGTCTACACGACCGCTGCTAGTCCCCAAGCCCTCGGCTCATAGCACTCGCCTCGGTTAGGCTCACACATGGAATGCATCCCTAATGCGCCTTAGTTCCCATGAATGAGCTCTGATACCGGCCTCGTTATCCCAAACGAGTCATCGGACCATACCGATCGACCTGCGTAGGAGTAGCATGCTACTAAATGCAATATGTCCAATGCGATGCATGACCAATTTAATTTTTGCTTAGGTCAAAATATTCATACATTATTTAGAGTGAACAACCAATATCATACATATAACATAAATAATATGAACAGTGCAGTTATCCAATCAAATCGTGGTTTCGATATGCTTTAGCATTCTTTGGCATACATTCATCACAGTCTCATCATATATCCTATCCCCATTCATATCAATTTTTATCTTGTTCCTATGCTTCTAATGCGACTAGCTACAAGCACAAACAAGGTAACAAAATAGGAAGAAGACTCACTTGGCCATTGGATCACCGGTCTCTTAGTAATAGTAATTTGGTGGTAGGGAATCGTCGATTTCGGGATCACCTAAAAAGGAAGAAATACTCTAATAAGTATTTCAACTCAAACTAATTCAACCGATCTTATACAAACTATCAAATTCGCAATTCTCATCCTAAGTGGAAATTCCAACTTAAAACGGCATAACTTGGTCATTTTAACTTGGAATTTCGCAAATTATATATCGATTTCTATCTACTTCGAAAGATCTATCTAATTCTAATATTATATTTAAGTTTTGAAAACCTTGAAGCTTAGAAAAAGGCCGGATCAGATTAGGGCAGTAACAATTTCAATTCCCGAAAAATAGTTTTGTAAATGTTTGTAATGTTCCTACTATATAAATTAGCTATACATGCAATATGAGTGATTTCCTAACATGAATGACATGAGATGAGCTTAATGTATGCATGATCTTGATGATTCTTGCTAAAGGTAAATTTTATAACTTTTTATTTTGCAAGACCATAATAACAATTACTTATGAAAAATCCAGTTTTCTAACTTTGACCATTTCCATTTGTTTTGGATTTATTACTTAAGAAAATGTAATTATTTTTGTTAAAATTGAGTCTTCATTATATCTATTACTTATGATCTTCATTTCTACATAAAAATTTCCATTTTACACTTTGTAAACATGTCTTCAAGTACAGTTGATTCCAAAATCCGAATTTTTGTAAAATTAGTTTTTGAGTGATTCCTTTAAGTAAAAATCATTTGACACTTAGAAAATTAAAGCCCAACCATGCCTAGCCACTAAGGACTTTATTATTACATAAAGATTTGCATTTTACACCTTGCAAATATGTTTTCAAATAGGATTGACTCAAAAATCCGAATTTTTAGAAATCCACTTTTTGAATGATTCCTTTGAGAAAAACTTGTTTAATGCATTAAAATTTAAGACTTAAGTAATATATAAAAACTTTCATTTTGAGCTTGGATAATAGGTGTTCTTATGGCCTTCATTCAAAATTACGAATTTCATAAATTGAATACTAACTCAAAATTTCCCATCTTGATTCTATTTCTTGTTTTATACATTAATCTCATCAAAACTCATTCCAACTTGTAAAAATCACTACTTAATGATACCTATTACTTATACCCTTCATTTTTCACATAAAACATGAGTTTTGGAGTTGGCAAATGGGTTTTAAAAATTGGTCTTGGTTGAAATCCGAATTTATAAAATTTATTCTTGGACATTCCTTTTGATAAAATCTATCTAAACTCATGAAAATCCATTCCTTACATATCATATCTTAAGAGCCCTTCATATCTTGAATAAAAACTTCATTTTTGAGTTGGAAAACATGTTTTTAAAATATGTCTTGACCAAAATCCGAAAATGAGATTTTTATTTTGAAAATAATTTTTGAAAATCACCTTTGATTCTTGTAAAAAGAAGTCTTGATGATATACATATATTAAGCCTTCATTATTTCAAGTAAAAACTTCATTTTGACATTTGGAAAGTGGTTTTTAAATAGGGGTCTTGCCAAAATATGGATTTCACAATTTTTTTTGAGCTCAAAACCAAGATCTACTCTTAATATGAACATCAATATAAAAGAAACCCATGATAGTAAACTATAAACTCATAGATCTAAAATTTACTCATCAAAATTACTCATTTATGTTATCTATACTCTAAGCCCTTTATTTTAAATGAAAAATACATTTTTAAGTTGAAAAATAACTTTTCTAAATATGGTTCATTTTTCATCCGAATTTTCAAAAATGATTTTTATTGAAAATAAAATAGATCTTGAGTTTTCTAAAACATTTCTACTAACATCATGCTACTACAAGTTATCCATGAACATAAAACAAAGTCTAATACATTTTATGAACTCAAAACACTAGATCTAGTTTACTATACTAGTTTTAAATGCATGAATCACTAAGATAGACATGTGGATGATGGATCTATGCATAAATTATAAGAAATAACAAAAATAACAACTTAAATAACAAGATCTATGGCATAAACGAAAATCAAAGCTACAAAAAGTTAGATCTACAAAATATAACAACTTTAAACAAGAAAATAATAATGATACAAGATAATAATAATGGAGAAGAGGAGTGTTTCATTTTTAGCATCATCATCCTTAGCTTTTAAGCTAATGGAATGTCATTTGATGCATGAAACTCTCACTATACTTTACCTATATCACCTATGGAAGCTTTGAAGAAGATTTGCTTAAAAATCTTCAAGAATGAAGTGTGGAAGCAATTTTTAGAAGTGGGGGCAGCTTGTTTTTCATGTAAGAACCAGAGGAAATGAAGAAAGAAAGAGAGGAAAATGAGAGAGAAAAGTTAATGAATGGTAAAGAGGAAAATGTGTAAATGAAAGAGAGAGAAAATGTGTGTAATAAATGAATGAAAGAAAGAAAAAAAAATAAAACCAAGGCAGCCAAAAATAGTGTGTTGCACGTGAAAGATGGAGAGGAGAGAGAGTGAATTTTGTTGAAATTTGACTTGAATTTGAATTATGTAATAAATGTATAATGTAGCTTCTTTAAGAAGGTGTGGAATATAATTAATTTAGTCAAAATGGAGTAAATAAAAGACAATGGCAGCCATAAAGAAGGGGAAAAATCTGCCATGAAGTGTGGGATAGAGTGTAGAAAGATTGAAGTGAAAAAGAAGTGATATGTGTAAGGTGTACTTGAAAGTATGGGTTGTAAAAGTACTTTCTTAATAAAATAAAATAAAATAAAATAAAATTAGAAAATTTATTTCAAATATTTGTAGCAGATTTTTCATAATTAAAATTAAATAATTATTTGAATTATTTTAGTATTTTAACAAATATGTTACCGATATTATCAAAATACACGAATATAGGCTATAAATGATATTTTATAACCCGAAAAATTCTAAGAAATTATTTTATGAAAATAAAAATATTTTAAAATATTTTCCAATTATTAAATTATTTTATTTTATTTTTAATATTGGGTCTTAAACAGAATCTGATCCCGTAAAAGCCCGAACTAACTAAATTTTAGAAAAACAAAATTTTCTATAATATATAAAATATTTATCTAAAAATATATGTCACACCCCATAGGGGTATCTTAAACATAACAGTCTGCCACATGCTATAGAAGACTCTCGAATTTCTATCCGAACCCTTCGGGAGTCTTGTATAGATGTAAAGCGTCCCTTTACGACAATAGAATACTCTATTTAATGGAGTTAAGAAGTTTAATGTGGCATTCATTAGCCATAGATAATAAACCAAAACACATATATCCAAATTACAAAGTCTAAGGGGCATTCCCCCGCAAAATAATATTAAGTCCATTACAGTCATCCAGAGTCCTTTAGTTTCCAACGGAAGTCTAAACAAAACCGAAGTAAACTTCTAAGGGAAACTCCTAGCTCCGGTACCTGAGCTGTAGCCTGCCTTGGCCTAAGACAAATGAATTCATGCTGCAACAAATAAAAACTATAGGAGCGTAAGCTAACTAGCTTAGTGAGTGAAAACTTCCATATCACAATTAAGACAAATCATTCAAGCAAGTGAAATGCATCAATCAGATGAGTTCAACAAACATATGACCAGCCAGAAATCATATGTGGATCGACTTGTGCCCTCCATCTAGAGTTAGCAGATTAACGAATCCTGCGGTACGACGCTGTTTAAGCTCACGGTCAACTGACAATAATTCGTTTTATGGATCACGATTAACCAACATATATTCGTTTTATGGATCACAATTAACTAACATATATTCGTTTTATGGATCACGAAAAACCAACAAATGCTAATGCTCAATCCCCATCGTGATATGAATGAGTTCAAATTACAATTGAAGTCCAATACTCGATTAATCCAATTCTTTTAATTGGCCAAGCAATATTTGCAGACAATCAATTCTAGCGTATCTCTATACACGCAATAACTTATCACTCCGCTTCGATATTCTTTAAGTTCAACTTCACATATCAACAACAGACAATTATCATTCCCAACTAACCCCATCATGCATAATCATTCTTTTTATCTTTACTTAGCAACTAGTGCAACTATTATTACAATCACAAGCAATAATTGAGATCGGAAGTGAAACTCACCCAGCCATGGAATGCCGATCTCTTAATAGTAGTATTCGGGTGGTAATGTATCATCGTACTCGGGATCACCTACCAAATAAGAATAACCTAATAAGAATCTCATCACTTAACTAATTCAAACTATACATCTAGACTAAACAAAATCGTGATTCTCGCTATTTGCGGAAGTTCCAACTTAAAACGGTCATAACTTGGTCATTTTAACTCGGAATTTCGTAAATTTTATATTGATTTCTATCTACTTCAAAAGATCTATCTATTTCTAATATTATTATTAAGTTTTGAAAACATTAAGGTCACGTAACAGAGGGATCATATCTGTTATGCAACTTTTCCATTTCCGAAAAATTGTTTTGCATTTGGTAAAAATGTGTCTAGTTGATGATTCATGTATAAATGGAATATAAATGAATTCCTAGTATGAATGTCATGTAATGAGCCCAATATATGCATGATCTTGATGATTTTTGACAATGAACTTTTAAGAACTCCTAATTATTAGAAGACTCCACAATAGTCGCTTCTTAAAAATATATTCTTTCCAATTTTGCATTTCCTAGTGTTTTAGGATTTTATTCTTAAAATTCACTTGCTACCTAAATAAAAATGAGTCTCCATCATCTATACTATCCAAGACCTTCATTTCTTCATAAAAGTTCACATTTTTCACTTTGCAAATATGTTTTTAAATAAGCTTTTCATAAAAATCCGAATTTTGGAAATTTTCATTTCTTGCATATTCTTGTGAGAAAACTTGTTTAATGCATCAAAATTTGAAGCTTTATTATATCTATTGTCTAAGGATTTCATTTAACTCATAAAACTTGCAATTTGATCTCAAATACTAGGTGATTACATATGCATCATCTCAAATTACGAATTTGACAATTTGATCACTAACTCAAAATTTTCCATTTTAATTCCATTACTTGTTTTACCTATTAATCATGCCTAAACTCATTTTAACTTGTGAAAATCATTCCTTAAATATACCTATTACATATTCCTTTCATTTTTCATGAAAAATATGAGTTTCAAAGTGGTTTCAAGTGTTTTTAAAATAGGTTTCAAAAACCATCCGAATTTTCCACTAGACATTTCTAACAAAGTCTTTTCTTTTTCAAGTTCCTTGTCCTATATTCATAAAGATCTATCATCTAACACATCTATATACATGCAAGGCTAATCTTTTATGATCATTAATGCATGAAGGCTCAAAATATCCACATGAACATAAATGTCAATAAAAGTATGAGTGTCTAAACACTAGATCTACCACTTATAGTGCATGAACATGAGTTTAATGACATGAACACAATCTTTCCATGCAAGATCTCTACTTTACATGCATGAACATGATATTATCTCAACAAAAATTTCATTAAACACAAGATCTACTTCTTGTGATGGAGTGATATTCTTGTATTAGTGTTTTCCTATCCCTAGCATTTGCTCATTGGGATTTAAGGTGGAAAACACACAAGAATGGTCTTGCCATTACAAGATTTGGTAAGAACAAAGCTTAGAATCATCACCTAAATGGAGATTTGAAGTAGAAAAGAAGATGAAACAAACTTGTGAGTGAGTGTGTGTGTGTAGTGTCACGGCAACACTAGGGGAGAAAGAGAGAGTTTTTCTTCTTTTGTAAATTTTGAATGAGTGAAAAATGAGAAGAGAGAGAGAAAAGGAGTTTATATATTGAATGCATTAGGGTTTAGTTATAATAAAGAAGTAAAAATAAAACAAATAAGAGGGGAAATTGGGAGGGGGTGCACCGGCCATAAGAGAGGGAGTGAGAGAGAGATATTTGAATTTGATAAAATTTGTAATTTAAGTAATAAAATGTAATAATTAATTAGGAAACAAAATTTCTTAGAAAAGAATATTATAATGAGTAGTTGTAAGGATGTAAGAATATGGGTAGTGTGTAGTGTAGGTTATACTTGTGAATAGTAGACAAGACATCTACTTTACCGGTTGTAAAGAAAATAGGGAAAAGGCTATAACTGTAATTTTTATAGCCGGAAAATTATAAAATTTATATTTTTGAAATCCTTAAAATTTCCGTTCTAATGAATATTCCGAAATATTTTTCTGAGTTTCTGGTCCCGAGGCATGTTTTTCCGTAATTGAGCTTGGGAAGGCCCGGAATTGAAAATTTTTCCGAATTTAAAACTTTCTAAGGTTTAAAATATAATTTAAAACAATAATTCATATTCATTTACTTTATAAAACTTCTTTTACTATGAAACCGAAGGAAAGCCGGATTTAGAGTTTCTAAGCTTCTCTCACTAAGTTTAAACTAAATTGGATTAGGGTTTTGCTTTTCCATCCCCGGAGTTTATTTGACTACTATGAATACTGGGGTTTACAATATAAGGCTTTATAAGAATAATAAAATTATGTAATGAAATAAAAGCGAATAGTGCAAAAGACTAATTAATTATTGGTAGTAATGAAAATACGATAAAAAGGTTATAACTGTAACTTTTCTAACCTGAAAAATTACATAACCGATATATTTGGAAATCTTATGAAATTACGAGTCTAACGGTACTAATGGTATATTTTTGATATCTCGAGCCCCAGGACATGCTTTTCGAAGTCTGTATCCGATCGGGTTTGAAATAGGTAAAAAATTTACCAATCTGATATTTTTAAACAAACTTATATTACTACGAGCTATTCTACATATTTAAATTACATCTCGGCCTCTAGGGTTAGGGGCGCTAGATTGCCGGACTTAAACTATTGTATTCCACTTAGGGTTTTTGGGTGATTTTCCAGTTTAGATCTTTGCCAAATTGGAAACTAATATTTTATGTTTATACAACATATTTAATTTGAGAAATTTATTTTAAATTTTATTTTTTGTAAGTATTTCATATCTTTTAACGTTTTTGGAATTCTTGAATTGGGTTTTATTTCCGAAAGTTAATCATTATTTACTCTTTAATAATTTGTTTTTGGGCTTTATATTACCCGATTTTATAAGTCGAGTTACGTATGCAATTTGTCGTACGTAGTGGTTTTAGAATTGAAGTATGTTGAGTTCTTACTTTGTTTTTAAGAATTCTTATTTTTCTCAAGCTTCGGAAATTTCTGGATTTGCTCGTGTTTTTGGATTAGTTGAAGTTCGGTTTTAATTTAGAGTGATTTTTAGGTTTTATTTCCAAAGTTCATCTTGGAATTATTTACTGAAATTTTTCGGGACTTACAGAGCTATATTGGCACGTTGGAGTACATGTACACATACTTTTGTGACATCATGGGGTGAGATTACTCCAACTTTAGAAGATGTGTGCACACTGCTAAGTTTCCCTAGTTCTGGGTCAACTGATATTGTCACAGTTGAGATTTCAGAAGAGGATGAAAAATTGGTGGAAGTATTAGAAGCTGATAGACAAGATGCGAGAGACAGTCGTAGACAAGCGTCATTTGTGCATGGATAAGACATTTTTTTTAGCATGAAAGGACTCGATTCGAAGGCCCTTGGTATGGATACGAGTAAGTATGCATTCCTTGCTTTGTTTATTTATGTTTGATTGTCATTACTTTAATCTGATTTTACTTATAACTTACAATTCATTTCAGACATGAGTTAGAAGCTTTCATTGCTTGCTGGTTATCATGTACGTGTTTCCTGGCGGGCCCAGAAAAGGTATCGGTCCTCGATTTTTTTACTTGGCAATTCATCTTGCATGTGGAGAATGAGTTTCCTTAGCGCCTTTTTATTTAGGGTCTTTATATCGGTGCTTGGATCATTATAGTGAGACTTCAGTTCGATCAAAGGGGTGATATATCATTGTATCAAATGTAGACTTGGGATTTCTGCACTTGTTTTTCGGCGAACATTACAAAAGATATCCAGGTGTACCTGTTACAAAACCTGATCCTCTTGAACCTCGAGTTTAGGCCTGGGTTGATAGAAAGCCCTTGGGTTCATTACTTGATATTATAGATGATGCTCATGAGGTTGACTTTCGCCCTTATACAAAGGACTTAGAAGGATATGAGTGGTGTACAATATATTACCCTTCGGGTTCTAAGACTTTAGCGAACCTGATGGAATGTGGCGAGCAACTATCTGATGCTAAAGTAGTATATGTTCTTTAGTATACACCTCGAGGCTTACTGTGCTTCATGATTGGTGTGATTCTCTACAGAGTTATTGGAGCATAGGGTGATGTTGTACTCACATCATCGAGTTGCACGATAATTTAGGTTTGATCAAGGTTTGCCTTCTATTGTAGCTATTGACACAGATTTTAATAGATGTTGTGAGGCAATCAGTCCTGAGAAACGCTATGAGCTCTATTGTGCTATTAGACAGATGTTTTTTCCTTCTATCAATCGTTCTAGTGTTGCATCAAGTGGATGGCTAACATATTGGACAGGGTATCTTGAAGCATTCAAGAGATATACTCTTTCAGCTATAGATGACAATTTGCCAGAATCCGTCATTTATAGGTATGAGTTCCACTTTCAACTTCCAAAGGATGACAAGAACAATACTCCTAGAAAAGTAATGATTGTGCAGACTATGCCTCCTGCATCAGTCATCAGTCAAATCAAGCTTCCTCGCCTTTGTGAGGTATTAGATATTGTTATTTAAGCTATCTACACACACACACACACACACACACAATATATATATATATATATCATGAGGTCAACTATAACCTTTGTCTACCATTGTTTCTTTGCATGATACAACTTTGAAAGGTACATCTTTAACTTCGGTGGAACAGTCGTCTAAAAGTAAACACAGTAGCGGTCATGATGTTATTACTAAAACCGTTGATAATTCTACAGTAGGGTCTACTCCTCCAATTACACGACCTTTCCCTAGTTGCTATGGTCAAGGAAAGGTGTTACAAACCAAGGATCATGTAATGAATACTACTGATACAACCGAAGAGGAAGATGATATTGAGGAGGTTGACTATGAATTGTCTCTCGTTAATGATGGTAGCATTGAGGGTAATCCTTCAGTAGATGATTTAGAGATTTGTGAAGGCCTTTTTGCGAATGAGGAAGACCTTCGTCTTGATAGGATAATTGTTCAAGATGGTCAGGAGCCTAGAAACATGGAAGATGGTTATCCTCAGGCTCATTATAGCTCATTAGTAGACCCTTCATTTTGCAATATCATAGTTGATGGCATTGTTCTCATTACTACTTCAGTTTCTAATGTACTGCCTCCTTCCATTAATGGTGAATTACAGCAAAGAAGAGCAGACAAGTCTATTGGAGTTGCAACTCATTTGGATGATATAACTTCATTTCACAGTTACATTGTGCCATCTCACTTAATGGGGCCCTTACAGAGTCTTGCTACCATAGATAAGGAATTTTGGGTTGGTTCTTCTCTGCCAGGATAGGCTTGACAAATGCAATGATGAAAATGCTTGGTGAAGCCATGCTATTGATGGAGAGGTCTTGGAATTCTTTGTCTAAGATTGAATTAGAGCAACTTGTCCAATGTGTTGAGGGGGCTCGTTTGCTACAATTCAAAGTTGATAGCTTATAGCCAATTGTTGACAAGGCTAAGAGGGTCTAAATTATCATGAAGCCAAGACCCGCCATGAAAAATTAATGATGAAGATGCAAGAACTTTGCCAAGAGGCTGAGGTAGAAAAGGCTAAGATAGAGGCTATGCTTGAAGATGAAGACCTAGAGTCCAGAGTTCACTCAGACATCAGGCATAGTTTAGATTAGCTGATATTTTCTCTTCAATTTCAGGAACAATTTGTTGTAACACCCTTTTGGGGTAAAAACATCGTTTGGCTTGATTTTGTCATTATTGTTGCTTGATATTACTTGATTTTTTGTTTATATTAGTGGATAGCAAGGTATTACTCAAGTCACTGGTAACATGCTCATGCACTAAGTAGCAATGCTTTCACTTAATAGTAGTGAATCATAGAGCAACAAATATTGTTGCGACTATTATGTTGCACATAAGAGAAATGCTCTCACTTGCTAGCAACGGTTTGATTTAAAGCTCTATCATATTATAACTTATGCTCTTCATAAAATTCATGTAGTAGCACGTTATGTGGTATAACTTTGCGCTTTAAGACTATTATATATTTTTTTTTCTTTTATGAGCAAAGACATTTTAATTTCACAAAGATTGTTAAGGGGGTACTACCTACTACTTAACCATTCATCAAATACGATGGTTAATATAACATACTTAGACAAAAATTCGTATGCATGTATAATGCCACACGCTTAGTAAATTTGAGCAATTACTAGCTGCATGAATAAATGAATGAATGTCGCGCACATAGGAGACAAGTCTCTCACCAAGCAGCAGCAACATACAAGTATAACATATAACCAACTGATTGATGAAAGAATCATGTGAAAGCAAGCCCATATTACTTAACTCATCATCATCACTGATCATGCTATTACATGTGAAACTTCATTACGTATTGAAAATTTATAAGAGCTGTAATAGCATTAGTCTTTGGATTGAGGAGCTTACAATATCCACTATCATGGACTTCATGTATAATAAAGGGACCTTCCCATTTTGGCATGAACTTTGGCCAGGTATACTTCGGCGCACATGTTCGGCTGCACGAAGTACAACATCACCCACTTGAAAGGACCTTTTCCTCACCAACCGATCGTAGGCCATACCAAGCTTGTGTTGGTAGTTGATCAAGTTGTTTTTGGCTATATCTCATCTTTCATCTAAGGCTTCCAAGTCTATTATGCATAAAGCATCTGGCTTAAGCTTAGCATTGATCACAAATTGTGCTGAAGGGATCGGAACCTCTATAGGCACAATTGCTTCGGCAACATACATTAATGAAAAAGGTGTTCCTTGTGTTGGTCGTCGCTTCAAAGTCTTATAAGCCTAAAGTTTTAGGGAAAGTTTATCATGCCACTCTTTACGGTTATCATGTACCATACGATTGAGAACTTTCAAAAGAGTCTTGTTTGTAGCTTCCACTTAGCCGTTGCCCTTAGGGTAATAAGGGGTTGACTTTACATGATCAATACTATATGATTCCAACAGTTGTCGAACATGTGAATTGATGAAAGGAGTTCCATTATCTAAAAGGATGCGCTTTGGAATCCCGAATCTGCATATAATGTTCTCCTTAATGAAGCTTGCAACTATCGGTCCTATCACTTTCTTTAAATGAATGGCTTCTACCCACTTAGTAAAACATTCAGTTTCAGCTAGGATCCAAATACAACCTCTAAACGGCGGGTGAATAGGATCGATTAGATCAAACGCTCAAGTATGAAAAGGCCATGATGTTGTTAAACTATGAAGTGCAATTGTAGGAGTGTGAATCGCATCTCCATGTTCTTGGCAAGGAACGCACCGCTTAACAAAATTGGAACTATTTGATTCCATGGTTGGCCAATAGTACCCCATGTTAGGTAGTTGATAATACAACTTCCTTGCGGCTTGATGCTCACTGCATTCTCCAGGATGTACCTCTGTTAATATTTGTTCCGTTTCAAGAAATGCAATGCATCTGAGAGACTTTCCCATAAATGAAGCTCTATACAACACATCCTCATGCATTAGGTACTTACGTGCCTTCCTTTTTACTAATATGACATACGTATTATTACTTGATAACACATTATTCTTCAAATAGTCAATGTACAGACGATGCCAATCTCTAGCACTTGTAACAAAACTACATTCTTTTGCATCTGGTAACTCAGAGCACTTGGGCCAATGCATTTGCACTTAAGATGCATCTTTAGCCATTGAGGGCCAATAATATCATGCATGTTGAATGCGACGATACAAAGGAGGTCCTTCTTCTCCACACCAGATCTTATGATACTTGTCCAATTTTAGTCGAGCCCGTTTCACACAAATGCATCGCGATAGAACGCCCTCCAATCCTAAAGCGCCGTTGATGCGAACAAAATTCTTCAAGGTTACGATGGAGGCCGCATTGGGTTGTATTAATTGGGTCTTGATTCCAATGTGCCAATCATCTCTTGTTTCCTTATCTTCCTCCAACAATTGCAAAGCTATGTAAGGAATAGTTTTCTTGATAACTTTGACATCTAGACTTTCATCTGAAGCATGCATCGGAATCTTAGATGCCAATGTTGCCAATGCATCTGCGTAACGATTCGTAGATTGCTTGGTATGTTCATACTTTACGACCTCAAACTTCCCAATTAGAGCTTGCACTACAGCCCTATGAAGCGCAAGTGCTAACTCCTTAAGGGCATATTCACCATTGGTTTGCTTAATGATCAAATTTGAATCACCATGAATACACAAATGGTTTGCTCCAGCTTCCAAAGCAAAGACGATCCTGAGTAACAATGCCTCATACTTAGCTTCATTATTAGTGCAATGAAAGTCAAGCTTAAATGCCAAAGGTATTTCTTGGCCATTAGGTGATGTCAATACAACTCCTGCTCCCCAACCTTGACTTCACGATGAACCATCAAATTGAAGTGACCATTCTCCTTCTGTTTCGATCATGAGTGAGTGCTTATGAAATTCTGCTATAGTATCTGTTATCACATCTTTACTTTCATTTGGAAAATAAGCTAAGAGGTTAGCTAAGGCCCATCACTTAACAGCTTTAGGAGTTTATATTGTAATGTCGAACTCTCCAAGAAGTAACAACCACTTTGCAATACGCCTAGAAAACACTGGCCGTGACAATAAATACTTGATAGGATCTAACCGTGTGACAAGGTTGACTTTATGCACCAGAAAGTAGTGATGTAACTTTTGAGTTGCAAACACCAGCGCGAGACAATGCTTTTCGCAAGCTGGGTATTTGACCTCACTTCCTTGAAGTGAGCGACTCAAATATTAGATCGGCTGTTCTTAGCCATTTATTTTGTCATGCCCCATAGGGTATCCTAAATGTAACAGTCCGCCACAAGTCATATAAGACCCACGAATTACTACCTTAGTCCTTTGGGAGTCTTGTATAGATATAAGGCATACCTTTACGACAATAGAATACTCGAACCGATGGAGATAAAGAGTTTAAATCAACATTCAATAGCATTAGAATATAACTCATAACACATATACAAATGATTACAAGGACTAAGGGGCATTCCCCTGTAAAAGAATATTGTTAAGAGGTCTATTACAGTCATCCAGAGTCTTTTGGTTTCCTATGGAAGTCTAAACAGAATTGAATATAACTTCTAAAGGAAACGCCTAGCTCCTGTACCTGAACTGTCGGGTGCCTTTGTCTAAGCCAGACAAATAAGTACTACAACAAATAAAAACTGAAGGGATGTAAACTACACTAGCTTAGTGAATGAGAACTTCCAAGATTTCATTCATAACACATCATACAAGCAAGTGATTAATCAAGCAAATGATATGCATCAAATATATGGGATCAACAGACGTATGACTTACCGGAAGTCATATGTGAATGGACTTTCGCCCTCTATCCCAGGTTAGCAGATTAACGAATACTGCAGTACTACTAAAATATGTCGTTTTAGATCACGGTCAACCAACTTATAATTTCATTTATGGATCACGATTAACCAACTCATTATTTCTTTTATGGATCACGATTAACCAACTTTTACTCCGTTTTGGATCACGGGTAACCAACCAATGCTAAAGCTCTATCCCCATTTGTGATATGAATGAGTCCATATTTATTATCAATTCCGAATAGTCAATTATACCAATTCCTTAGGCGATCAATCAGTAATTGTAGACAATCAATCCTAATTCATCTACACAAGCATTAGTTAATCACCCAACCTTGATATTCTTATTTTCAATTTTTCATATCATCAGCAAACATACATAATTCCCATTTATCCCCACCATACATATCCATTTTATCTTTGCCAAAAAAATATAATGCAACTATCACTACAATCACATACAATAAATGGAATCGGAAGAAATACTCACTCGGCCATTGGAACACTAGTCCTCTAGTAATAGTAGTCCAGTGGAAGGGAATAATCGATCTCGGGATCACCTAAAGAAGAAGAAATATCATAATGAGTATTTCATCACTTTACTAAACCAAACTATTAAGCAAAACTAGCAATTTCATAATTCTGATCATTTACGGAAGTCCTGACTTAAAACGGCCATAACTTGGTCATTTTAACTCGGAATTTCGCAAATTATATATCGATTTCTATCTAATTCAAAAGATATATCTAATTATAATATTATTTTCATGTTTTGAAAATATTTGGATCTCGAAACATTTTGATCAGTTCTGATCAGTAGCGAAATCCAATTTCGAAAAATAGTTTTGTAAATGTTTGTAATGTTTCTACTATATAGATCAACTATACATGCAATATTGATGATTTCCTATCATGAATGGCATGTTATGAGCTTGATGTATGCATGATCTTGATGATATTAAATAAAAGGAAATTTTAGAAACTCTTTATTTTGTAAGACTCCATGAGTACTTACTCTTAAGAAAACTAGTTTCATGACTTTGATAACTCTCTTTTGTTTTGGAATTATTTCTTAGGAAAATCTAGTTATCCTTGTTAAAATTGAGTCTTTATTATATCTATTCCTTAAGGTTTTCATTTCTTCATAAAAATCCCCATTTTATACTTTGTAAACATGTTTTCAAATAGGGTCTATTCATAAATCCGAATTTTTGTAAAATTAGTTTTTGAGTGATTTCTTTGAGAAAAACTTGTTTAGTACTTTAAAATTCCAAGCTTCATTATTCCTATCTCCTAAGGACTTCATTTCCTAAATAAAACTTTTATTTTGAGTTTGAAAAATAGGTTTTTTCATGCCATTACTCCTAAATTACGAATTTCTTAAAGTGACAAGCAACTCAAAATTTCCTATTTTATATCTACTCCTTGTTTTACATATTTTTCTTAGCAAATCCCATCTCAACTTATAAAAATCATCACTTGATGATATCTATTACCTATACTCGTCATTTTTCATATAAAACACAAGTTTTAGAGTTGATAAAAGGGTTTTTAAGGCATGGTCTTGAAACCATCCTAATTTACATTTGCTCATTTCACATAAACAAATTTTCTTTTTAAGTTTCTTGTCTCATCCACTTAAAGATCTACAAACTACAATGTTTATGTACACAAGACAAAGGCCTTTATGATCATTAATGCACCAAAATACAAAATATCTACATGATCATGAATGTCAAGTATAATATGAGCATCTAAATGTTAGATCTACTACTTAAGATGCATGAAATGAAGTTTGAAAACATAAAAATAGATTTTTGTACAAGATCTTTGTTTTATTCTACTACTACATGCATGAACATGAAGATCATCCAACAAAAACACATTTAAACACAAGATCTACCCTTGTGATGGTTTAATATTCATGTAGTAGTATTTTCTTGTCCCTAGCAAGAGCTCATGGAGACTTAAATGTGAAAATACTCATGAATGGTCTTGCCATTACAAGGTTTAATGGTGGAAAGGTTTAAGATTCATCACCTAAGGCTTGGAATAAGTGGAAAATGAAGAAGAAAAATGAACTTGTGTTGAGTGTGTGTGTGTGTGGGCGCGCTATGTTGGTTACGCCAAGGAGAGAAAAATGGAGAGGGTTTGTGTAATTTTTGAAAAAGTGAAATGAATGAAAGAGAGAGAAGTATAAAAGAGTATATATAGTAGGTTGAATTAGGGTTTGTTTTAATTAAAATAAAGATGGAAAAATAGAACAAATGAGGGTAACAAGGGAAGGAGGGGGGGGGGGGGGGGGGGGGAGGGGGGGGGGGTTGTTGTTCATGGGGTGAGAGAGAGAGAGTTAATTTGTTTTGTTTTATTTATTTTGTGTAATAATAAATATTAAATGTAATAATTTCTTAAGAGACAAATTATTCTTGGAAAAAAAATGTAATTGAGTGTTTGTAAGGATGTAAGAGTAGGGAGTAGCTTATGAGTATAGTAGGTTGTACTTGTGAATAGTAAACAAGACAATTACTTTACCGATAGTAAAGAAAATACGAGAAAAAAGACTATATCAGTATTTTTCATAAACCGAAAAATTATAAAAATCATATTTTTGAAATCCTTATTAAATCTTGGTTCTAAAGAGTATTCCGAAATATTTTTCGAATTTCGAGTTCCGAGGCCCGCATTTCTGTAATGGATCTCGGGAAGGCCCGGAATGGAAAATTTCTCGAAATAAGATCTTTTTATGGTTTGACATATACTTTAGAACAATATTCCACATTAAATTATTTTAAAAAAGTTCTTTAGTTTGAAATCGAAGAAAAGTCGAATCCAGGGTTCTTAAGTTTCTCTCTCAAGCTTAAGCTAATTCCAGTTTAGGGTTTTAGTTTCTGGTTTCCGAAGTCTACTTGGTTACTAGGAAAACCGAGGTTTACATATTTCTTGTGCAAGTAAGGCTCCGATGGATCTGCTAGTAGAAGTGAGACACAATACCATCGGTGCTCACTTCACAGGCATAGTCATGGTGTGAGAAGAAGTGAGAATTCCCTTAATTCTTTGAATTGCATCCTCATGGACTTATTTCCATTCAAATGCAACTCCTTTCTTCATAAGTTGATGTAAGGGATACGAAATGTTTGCAAGTGCAGGCATGAACCTCCTAATATATGAAACTTTTCCCATGAAAGTTTTCAACTCTTTCAAAGTAGTAAGTGAAGGCATAGACAATATAGCCTATATTTTCACGGGATCAACATCAATTCCAAGGAATTTTCCTGAAGCAACTCCAGTGACACATTTCAAAGGATTCATGCGAAGCTTATACAATCGACATCGTTCAAAAACCTTCCGAAGATGGATGAGGTGGTCAGGTGCATGTTTTGATTTCATGACTATGTCGTCCACGTAGTCGTCCATGAAATCATGCATCATATCATGAAAAATGGCTGTCATTGCCCTTTGATAAGTAGCACTAGCATTCTTAAGTCCAAAGGGCATGACATTATAATAGAAATTCCCAATAGGCGTTCGAAAGGCAGTACGCTCAGCGTCTCCAATTGCCATCTTGATTTGATTATACCTGCTGAAACCATCCATGAATGAAAATAATCCATGTCCTACAGTGACATCCACTAAGGTGTCTATATTTGGCAAAGGAAAATCATCTTTAGGACAAGCCTTGTTCAAATCTCGAAAATCCATGCAAACCCTTATTTGACCATTCTTCTTTCTAACGGGTACGACATTTGTGAGCCAAGTAGGGTGCTCGATTGGTTTGATAAAGCCTACATGAAGCAACTTCTCAATTTCATGTTTAATTTGAACCTCAACCTCAGGACGGAAAACTTGTTTTCTTTGCTTAATAGGAGTCGTGCCTGGGGCGATATTTAGTCCGTGTACTACAAGACTAGGGTCTAGACCTGGAATCTCATCATATGCCCAAGCAAACAGATCTCTGTATTCTCTTAACAATTCAATAAGAGGACTCTTAATATCATGTAGCAAACTTTTGCTGACCAAAATTGGCCATGGCGACTCTCCTAGTTGTGCTAGATTTAATTCATCAATTTCTTCATTCTGTGGCTTTATTTGATTTTGCATTTGTTGAGGGACGGGTCGAATTTCTTGAATTGGTACAGGGTTTGAAGAAGAACAAACTTCCTTAGACCCTAGAAACCGTCATAAGAGATATACTCTCCATCCATCCTCTCTAACATAACTTATAACAGCGTCAGCTTGCTTGTTCTTCTTTTTACCGCCTCGACAACCACGCATCTTTCTTTTCTTTTGTTGACCCTCTTGAATTTCTTCCTAAGTGGGTATTGGCACACCTCAAGCTCTAGCAATAGCCGTCTCACCTTCATGGGCATACTCATTGAAGAAGGTAGATTCAATGAAATTTGTCTCATCATGCTCAAAAGGATTCTTTATAGCAAGACTAAATATATCCTTCCCTTTCCAATGTCCTTTGATACATTGATGCATCGTTGATTGTACTAAATTGTGATCATGGAGCCACTTCCTATCTATCAAGAGATGATAGGACACAGGCGCATCAATTACATGATAAGTAACACTACCACGAATAGGCCCAATCTTAAGATCAACGTTAAATCTTTCAATCGTCTTTGTTGTAGTATGACTAAAGCCATTAACTAAAATGGGTTGCTTCACCAAACGACGATAGTCAATACCAGTAGCCTCAAATGTAGTCTTAGGCATGATGTTGAGAGAAGAACCAGCATCAATGAATGTTCTCTTAACTGGATATCCGTTAAGTGTGCCCTTCACATATAATGGTCGATTGTGATATGGACTGTCTACACACATATTTGCATTAGTGAACAAGATTGCATTCTCATGCGCTCGAGCCATTCTTTTGACGGGCTAGGCTAGGCTACACTAAACTCAACATATTATCCCTCGAAAATTTACGCAAGCGCAGTTGCTGCTGCAAACCTCGCCTTCTCATCAAAACCAAGTAAATTAAAGAAATTTCTAAAATTTGAAGTTTTCAAAAGCGCCGCAGCAATGGGGGCATAATCATTTTCCTCAACTACGTGTTGTTTTCCTTTTGTGTTACTTGCTTCAGCAAGTGGTGTATCATTAGCCTCGACCATGGTAGGATCATGAATGATGACATTGACAGCACCACACTGATTGTTATGGGTTGGAAGTGGATTGTTCCTAACGTCATTATTTTCGATAACGAGCTCTTCATTCTACACTCTTTCATTGAAAATTCTCTTTAAAGTAAAACAATCCTTAGTAGGATGCCTTACAATCCTGTGAAACCTACAAAACTTAGGATCATTCTTCTCCTCCTGAGTTGGTAAATGCTCTACCCTTAGGAGCTTAAGATTTCCATATCTCAATTATTGATTTAGCATAGCATGCACCTTTTCTATTGAGCAAGGATATGTTAACATTTCCTTTATTCTCTCACATCCAAACTTTTCAACTCTTCGTTTCTTCTCATCTTTGGGATCCTCACTTTGAGTTGCATTCACAGATAGTCCTCTTTTGTTAAACTTCACATTTCCTCCTCTCTATCGCGCAACAAATTTATTAGTCCTTCGCGCGTTCTCAACCAAAGTGGAGAATGAAGCTAAAGAAAGATTTTCCAGATGCACCGCATACTTGGTGAACATGCCTTGCATGCAAATTTTCATCAACTCTCTTTCATCACATATGTCTTGAATGTCTAGTGAATACTTCCTGAAGCGCTCAATATAATCCATCAAGTCTTCCTTGGGCTTCTGACAAATCCGTCCCATATAAGTCAAGGTCACTCGTTCTTGTGTGGAGAAGAACTTCTCTAGGAACATCTTACACATAGTTGCCCATGAATCTACTGATCAGGAGGAAGGTTGACATACCAGGTGTATGCTTTCTTTGTGAGGGACTTAGAAAATTCTTTTAACTTCAAATCATCATCAAATCCATAAACCTTTGGCGTTTCAATGAAGTTCAACATATGTTCTTTGGCACTTCCCTTCTTACTATTGAATAGCATGAATTTAGGACTCACGTAGTCCTGAGGATATGGTTTAGCAGCAATACGCTGATTGTATGGGAGCTTGAGATCTAATACTCCCACATCAGACTTAGCTTGTATTTTCCTCAGGTACATGTCTAGATCTTCCTTCGTGACGAAAGTACCTTTAGGAGTTGAAGTAGTAACTTTAACTGGTGTAGCTGGAGTGGCCGTTTGGAGTAGAGTTGCATTGGGTTGAACAGTAGGTCCACCAATAACAATCGATGGTGTAGCCTGTGAAGATGAAGATCCTCCGGGTTGAGCATGTAATGTAGGTTGAGAGGTTGATGGTGTTCCAAGTTGAACGCTTGTATTCATTACCTGAGGTGCGAGCTGTTATGTAATTGCAGGCTCTAATGGAGGGGTTTACTCTCCAACTCTGGTAGGATCTTGTTCATGAATAGGAGTAGGATTAGCAGGTTGAGCAACATGAGATGCTTGAGAAGCGCGTTATTGTGCAATAACAACAGGGGTTGACGAAGTCGTACCTTGTTGCATAGCAACAATAGCAGCTATACCAGGCAAATACTGAGCAAACATTGTCATGAATTGTTGGAATTGTCTTGTAGACTCTTGTATTGATTGATCGATCGATTGACTTGCTCGGTATTTTCTTGCACAGCATGCAAGATTGCAGCATTGTCGATTTGAGTACCTGATGTGAACACATCAAGGCCAATTTATCAGTTAATTGTCATTTTTAATTTCTTTGTCAGTTACAGTCAGTTACTTATTTTTGTCAGTTACATGTCTTTAATTTCTTTGTCAGTTATGTGTCTTTAATTTCTTTGTCAGTTACAGTCAGCTATTTATTTTTGTCAATTACATATCTTTAATTTCTTTATATGTATAAGATTATATATTAAGCCTTGGTTATGAGAATTAGGAAGGTTTTAGTTGATTTCTATTTTGGTGAGTTCATGTGAGAGAGTTCTCTCTTGTAATTGACAAGATTGTCAATACATGTTGTGAATATTGAGAATTATAATTTTCTTTATTCTTCTTGCTGATTGAATTTTTATATTCCTTTAGCAATTCGTGAGAGTTTTTACAAATCGTGAGTTATATCGATTTGTGATTCCATTCACAAACCAGTTTGATTTTTGTTAGTCGTGGCACTTATCGACTAATAATATCATCCATATCATTTATTTCTGTTTTCCTTTAAAATCAGAAAACCCAAAAAGATTGTGAAAAATTATTAACCCCCTTGGGGATCTTATCATTTGGTATTAGAGCTTTTGGTGCGACGCGCTTCAGATTGGTAAGATCGTTGAACTTTTCTTGTTAGATCTGGAAATTTGGGGGTTGTGATTGTGCTGCGAAATTTCTGTTGTTGTTGAATTGTGGGATTTGGAGAATTAGGGTTCTTGGATTTGTTATTGAATTGCTTGTGTTGTCTAAAATCATGTTGAGATTCAGTCGTCCTGAAAGTTATTATAAGGATGAGATTCAACATCAAAGAAAGGATTTTTATAAAGGTCGTTCAAGGCATGTTGAAGATAATTTGAATTATCGAAGTGAGCGATCTCATAGACGTACTCATGAAGATTTGTATTATCGAAAGGAGCATTCTTATAAACAAAATGATCTGAATTATCCAGAAAAACGATCTCGAAAATATCATGATGGTACTTTAGATTACAAAAATTTGTTATTGGGTGAAATTAGACAAGCATTTAATAAACTTGAAAATGATTTTGAGCGTTTCTTTAAAAGTTATGAAAAGAAGTTAAATCAGCAGAAGGAGGAGAAGAAAGAGTTGCAAGTGGTTTGGGTTGAACCTAGAAAATCTGCTGATGAGAAAAAGGTTGAAGTGGTGAGTGATGATAACTTGAATATAGTGAAAGAGGTGGAAGTTATTGAGGTGAAGCCTAATTCAGATGTTGCTGAGTTAGAAGGAATGGAGGATGATGATACGATTGAACAACCATCTGTAGAGCAGGTATTAATAGTTAAGGCTGAGAAGGAAAAAGAGGTAATTGCAGATGTCGATAATTGTTTACAGGTTAAAGAAGACCCAGGGCAAAGGGAGAATTTGTTTCATACCAGATGCTTAATTTAGGGTAAGACTTGTAAATTAACTGTTGATAGTGGCAGTTGTGCTAATGTAGTTTCACAGGAGTTTGTAAAGAAGATGCAACTTCCAGTGATTCCACATCCTAAGCCTTATGGGTTAAGATGGTTAAATGCGAAGAACGTCCTGCATATTCACCAGCAAGCAAAGGTTCCTATATCCATAGGAAAGTATTGTGATACTGTGTTGTGTGATGTTACTCTTATGGATACCACACATGTGATTCTTGGTAGGCCTTGGCAATATGACCGCCGAGCCATATATGATGGTTACAGGAACACTTATACAATAAAAAAGAATGGCCAGTATTTTAAGATGCTTCCAATGACAAGGGCTGATGTTTTACAGGAGCAGTTTGTTCATGTGAAAACTAATTGTTAGAGAAGTTTGTTTTTGTTGCCATGCAGATCATCACAAATAAAAAAAAAAAAAGAAAAAAAGTCACCCCAAAAGTTGCAGGAGCTTCAGCATGTTCCAAATGAAGATCCATCCAATTTGACTGCCAAGATTCGAGGTCGAATCTTTTCCAAGAAGGGGAGAATGATGTGAACACATCAAGGCCAATTTATCAGTTAATTGTCATTTTTAATTTCTTTGTCAGTTACAGTCAGTTACTTATTTTTGTCAGTTACATGTCTTTAATTTCTTTGTCAGTTATGTGTCTTTAATTTCTTTGTCAGTTACAGTCAGCTATTTATTTTTTCAGTTACATATCTTTAATTTCTTTATATGTATAAGATTATATATTAAGCCTTGGTTATGAGAATTAGGAAGGTTTTAGTTGATTTTTATTTTGGTGAGTTCATGTGAGAGAGTTCTCTCTTGTAATTGACAAGATTGTCAATACATGTTGTGAATATTGAGATTATAATTTTCTTTATTCTTCTTGCTGATTGAATTTTTATATTCCTTTAGCAATTCGTGAGAGTTTTTACAAATCGTGAGTTATATCGATTTGTGATTCCATTCACAAACCAGTTTGATTTTTGTTAGTCGTGGCACTTATCGACTAATAATATCATCCATATCATTTATTTCTGTTTTCCTTTAAAATCAGAAAACCCAAAAAGATTGTGAAAAATTATTAACCCCCTTGGGGATCTTATCAGTACCAGTAGGTTGTTTCACATCCTCAAATGCTGGTATGTCATGTTCAGCAGCATCGAGATTAGCATTAGTTTCTTGAGTTGTACTCTCAGTGGGATCGATAGGTCTCTTTCTTGGAGGTGCCATCATGTGAGTGTCAATTTCCCTTTCCCAGTAAAGTCGTAAAAAATGTGTGGGTATGATTCCGAATACAACGATCACGTGCGTGCTATGTGACTATCGTGCTACACGTGACCTAGGGAAACAAGACGTGCAAGGGTGATCAAGAGAGAATCGTGTAAGGAGGAGGAGTAGGCGGTTTCAATAGGCTTTAACACACGTGTGACAGGTGAGGGAGCTAAAAAACATCAACCTCACTAAGTACCATGAATATCGTGTACGTTCTTGAGTGAGTCAAGTAATCGATTCACAAAAATGGAAATCCGACAACACGACGGTATTTGTCCAAGATTTCACTTATCCCAATGAAGTAAGGACTCAAGGTATTTATAGAGAATCTAACTGTCGATGTCGTTCGTTAGATGAGATTGACAACCAACGGCTAGGATGAGTCTCCTCATTTTGGGTATGAATGTGGGCTCCCTTATGGACCCAGGCCCATTGAGGCCTTCATTTACAATGTATGTGAGCCAATTTGAGAAATGTTGAAATTGGACAGACTAATTCCAACGAGCCTTACTCCAAGCCTTCCATGCCAATTCACCCATAATCATCCCAATTTAACTGGGCCTAACTCACTTAGCCCTGTCACTTTAAGCCAGAGAGTTAAATCCAAATAAAAATTAGGCTCAAAGCCTTTACAATCGAATTCATACGTCTACAGATATTATGATTATGTATAAACTATTACTATGATTATTAAATTATAAAGGTACTTATCTCAATTACAATGTTGGATAAGAATCATATAGCATTATTACAAGTTGATAAGTTATCAAGATTAATATATTATTGGTACTAAAATAATAATGGTCTTACATAATTAATATTGTTAACTTATCAAAATTGCTTTAATATGTAGATCAATTATAGTATTATTATTTATCATATGATCAAATGATCTTATTTATTTTTACTACAATACATATATTGTTAGTTATAATATATTTTTGATATTATTAACACTACTACTTTAAATTGTAGTAATAGTTTGTCATATACTTATTACGTATTATGTGTCTAAGATAACCACATGATTAATTTAGTAATGTAGAATGTTTTATGGGTATCAATTTTAGAGCATTTGTATTTTATTATAATTGCTTGTGTTATATTTTGAATATTTCCATATGTAATAAATTATTTACATGATTTGAGTGACTTCTAAGAATTCTTTTTTTTTTTTTTCACTAAAGGAGGTGGTGTTATTCGTTTCTTTAAGGGGGTTATGATCATTTTTAATTATAAGTCCATAAGAAAATATTTATTTGTGTTTGTTTTTACTCATTAGACATTGTTTGATTCTATGTGCTTGATGAACTTAAAGATTTATTTGTTTTTTTATTTGTTGGAGTTGAAGTTTTGTTGGTTGATTAATTACATTATTTCCTATTAGAGAATTTTTAAGGCATAATTATTGTTTTTCAAATTACTTTTCAAAATTGATTGGTAGTTCTTTTTAATTAAGTGGAGTTTCTAATAGCTCATGATTGCGAAGGCTTAAGGTAATTTTGTTAATGAAGATTGGAATTTCTTAAACTATAATTATACTACTTTTATTTTTATTATTCTTAAATTGTGAAAAATCGGGAGTGATTTTTGCAACTTTTCTAAATCTTTTTTTTCAAGATTTTATAGCGTATTATTGTTAATTATCAAAATTAGGTTATGCAAAATTTGGGGTTTACAATTTGTAAATTTCTCTTTGAGAGTGTTGAATGCTTCTAAACAATCTTGAGTGAATTTAAAGGGCATATCCTTCTCTAGAAACTTGGTCATTGGTCTTATGATTTTGGAAAAATCTTTAATGAACCAATGATAAAATCCAGCATGATCAAGAAAGCTTTTAATCGGCTTAACTAAAGATAGTGGTGGGAGTTGGATATGGCTTCAATTTTTGCACCATCTACTTCAATGCCTTTCTTTGAGATTTTATGCCCTAATACATTTCCTTCTTAAGCCATGAAATGACACTTCTTTCGATTTAAGACCAGATTGATGTCTTCACAACATTAAAATACTAGCTTTAAGTGACAAAGGAACTCCATAAATGAATTTCCGAACACTGAAAAATCATCCATGTACATTTCCATAATCTCTTCTACCATGTCCTCAAAAATAGCAATCATGTACATTTGAAAGGTAGCAGGTGCATTGCATAACCTAGATGGCATCTGGCGATAAGCAAATGTCCCATATAGGCAGGTGAATATTGTCTTTTCTTAATCTTTTAGTGCAATTAGGATTTGAAAGTATCCAGACATCCCATCTAGAAAGCAATAGTAGGTGTAATCTTCTTAATTTTACATAACCCGATAATAATAAATATTATAAATAAAATGTAGAATTATAAAAGAACTTTAATAAAAATATCAAAAATCACTTCAAATTTTTCATAATTTAAATTTTAAGTATAAACGGATTAGAATAAAGAATCTTTACAATAAGACTTTAAAAATATATAATGTTTGAAATAAAGTAAATGAAAGATTAAAGAAAATTGTTTAATATTTAAGAAACTAAGTTTTAATATTCGAAACATATCAATACCTTTAAGTTAAATAATTTTGAGTCTATAGGAACTAAAATTATGATCTAACCTAGTAACTTATAATTAGTAAAAAGAACAAAGTAAAAAATATGGAATTAATATTAAATTTCTAATCTAATAAAAACTTTAGAATAAATCTATAAATAGTAATGAATTCATATATAATTTCAAACCCTATAAATTTATAATAAACTCAAATTAAAAGCAATAGAATTATTAATTTATCAAAATACCACCAAATAAAATTTTTAAATAAATAAAATATAATTTACGAAAGCAAGTGTAAAAGCTGAAAAGTAAAATCCTTAAACTAAAGATTCTATGTATACCATAGTGTTTAGAATATTTAATATCAATAATATGTAAATTTTCATCTAAAAATATTATCGAATAAGTATTTATCATACGTGTTATTTGGACCAGCAAAATTGACTTTTTGCACAAGTTCATATTTTTGCCCACCCCTTACACAGTTACTGGTTATAAGTTCATCATCTTCTTTTTGTTTTTGCATCTCCATTCATCCTATCTCCCTTACATTTTTTTTTTTATTTCTCTACACGTTCCTTCCTTCTCCTCCTTTTGATTTTTCTTGTACGTGACCAACATATACATAATAACATACATACACATATCCTTAATAAAAGCTTTAAATAAATTTTTGGAAATAAAACTTGTAAATAACTGACATACTTGTACCCGTTTAACTTAATAAACTATCATAAAACTAAAATAATTAAACAAATAAGTAATATTATATAATATATTAGACATTTTTGGTACAAGTGGATGAAGAATTGCAGCCAATATCTCCTCTAATTTTGCACAGTCGAACTTTGAAGCTAAAAGACTCAACAAAAGTAACAAAGTCAAGAGAAATAATATGTAAACTGTAACTCCTTAAACTAAGGCATTACAACCCGTGACGTGTCCCTCTCTTAAAAGAGACATGCAAAGACTCTAAATCTAAATTCCATAAAATATAAACGTATAAAAATCTCCATGAACTCACAATTAAGGGTACTTCAGAACGTACAAAACCTGTAATATAAACTGAACCCGAGTTGGCAAAACCAAAGCCAACAATAATCCATAAAAGATCTAACTTCTAACTTAAAACCATACAATCCTGTTTAATAAACTATTACATAAAAACAAATACTTCAAATCCTCAAAAGAAAAAAAAAATCAAAATATTGTTTCAAAATCTTAAAAAAAACTAAAGAAATCCTTTTCATAGGTTTTATAACATCCTATTCTTCTGTAGGGTAGTTAGGTCCACTATCGCCATCCCATGATCAAAATACAAGTCATAAACAATATCTCCATCACCTGTACTTGAAAAAGAAAGGAATGACGCCTAGTACTCTAGTCTACAAACAAAATGCAAATGCACAAACAACATGTATATATATTCGTACAGCTAACTAAATGCAAACAATAGGATTATTATCTTCATTACGCCTGCAAAACGACACAATTCAGAATTGTAGATCACCAAACCAAACTTGGAGTTACTTAGACTCTTGAAAAACAACTAGATATCCAAAATAAATAATTATATACATATATTGGTGAATGGGTACTTCCTAAACACTCGCGGCCATGCTGCCAATAAACCTATATCTATTGGAATCATCTCCAAGTGTAACTCCATTAGGGACAACGACACACAAGGATCATCAGGGTCCTCACCAGTATCACTATTTGCCAGGTCTTTACTGGTCAAAGCCAAAGACACCCATAAAAACAAATTAAGCCAAATAAAATTAAGTTCATTTAAATATCTATTCCTATAGGCAACGATAAGAAAACTAAACCTACAAGCAAATACAATAAAAAAGGAAAGGTCGTACCTTTTCCAATTTTAGGAACAATCTCTTCAAATCCACAAATTCTTAAAAACAACAAGAAATCTCCAAATGTCCTGAATATAACATATAATAAGACAAGATATAAATCATCACATCAAAACCCCAATTATCCAATTCTCCAAAATCATCCGAAACCTTAACCTCTCAAGAAATCACAACTGTAGAATCTCTTCGATCAATTCCCCAGAAAACCCAAATCTCCACAAAACCCTAATTGTGTAAATCCAGAAAGAATAGTAAATCACTAAATGAAATCATTCTTCATTAAACTTATGGTTTAATGGAATAAAACTTACCTTAGATTTCTTCAGAATCTAAATTCAGATTTCTGCAACCAAAAATCAAATCAGAACCCTAAGAATCACAATTTCTCCAAAACCTTAAATTGGAAAATCAATAAGAATAGGCACGATTTATCTAATATATATCTTTACATATCAAATATGTGATACAAGAATGATAATAATTACTCGATTCAATCTAAAATCTTCAATTGATTCTCTAAAGGATCAGATCTTAATGAAACTAGGTTTTCTCCAAAGAACTCCTTCAAAATACAAGCATAAACTTGAGGAAACGAAATGATATACGAAGAATCTTGATAGATAAAGGCGAGATTACTTACACTTGATCCAAATCTGATCTCCCTTGATCTTGTTCTTCAAAAACACTCAAAAAACTCTCAAATCTCTCTCTCTCTGGTTGAATGAAGGAGGATACAAATGAAAAACACGAACCTTAGGATTTCTTATATATGAAACACTTCGGATAGGAAAAGCTAGCTCTAAAGCCGACAGCCTAAGTACAAAAGCCGACAACGTAAATTCTAAAGCCGACGGCCTTTGGTCGGCCTTCACTATTCTGTACAAAATCCTCCGAGAGATTTAAGCTGGCGTCTTATACATGTAGGCCGGTGGTTGTTACTTGAAAGCTGGCGGCCTAAGCGTCAACTTAAGTCCTTTCATTCATTCTTTCACGTACGACTTTCCTAGGCTCATAACTATCTGTTCAAGGACAAAAATACCCTTTAGAATAACTTGAAATTACATTTTTACCCTTCTTATGATTTAATTACTTGTAATAAGGATTCAAATAAGACACATAATTAATGCATGCAAATGCAAGTTGAAGATTCGGTGGAGAAGCTCTTCATTTTGGCCGAAAAGTTGCAGCTCCTCCATTTCTATATGTTGGTCCCAAAAAGATAACCAAGAGGGGGGGTGAATTGGTTATAAAACTTATTTTTCAAGATTAAAAAAAAATTTACACTACTTGGTTATAATGGATTTAAAACTTACTTGAAACAATAATCTAAACAAATTAAAGCTTTATGAAAGATTCGGATCAAAATTAAGACAACTTTTTCAAACTTGTAAACCTTCTGCCTAACTCTCTGAGTAAGAAAAATGTTAACAATTTACTCTCTGATTAACCTTCTGAGCAAATAACTATATATAAATGAACTTTCTGATTAACCTTCTGAGTACAAAACATAGATAAATAATACTCAAAATAAAGAGATAAGGAGAAGAGATTGCAAATCGATGTATAGAGGTTCCGCCTTGTGCGTCAATCCTCTCTTCCAGCTCCAAGCCAGGGTCCCGGTACTCCTCACCGTGTGTTCCACTATCCAATCAAAATCAATGAAGTTACAAGAGTATTTGCCAATCCTTTGGCTACAATTCACTTAGCTTGATTCTCACACTCAATCAATCAACTAAGCCTACTTGTAACTCTCAACTCACAAAGAGTAAAAACAAATCAAGAGGAATAAAAATTTGAGTTTCCTCAATTTTCGCACAGTGAACAGTATATATTTTGAACACTTTGATCTTTCTGAGTTATTTTTGTTGTTTCTGCGTTGTGTTGTTCTCAAGTAAAAAATGTTCTTTTTCTGCGTCGTTCCTTCTGCTATATTTATTTCAGATTGGTTCAACGGATGGAAGAAGAATTGGATCACATCGTCCAAATTTCATGCGCGTAGAAGTCGTTCTTTCTTCCGCAATATCTGCTTCGATCTATCCTTTATTTGACTCAATTTGAATTCGAATATTTGAATTCATCTTCATAATCTAGTTTCTGATAATATCTTGCAACTGATAAGCTTATCTTCAACTGAAAAATTCGGATTCAATCTCGTATGTGTTGATCCACTGCATACAATTTCACTGTTCATGCTTATCCTTCATTTCACGTGATCTGTTTTGGACATAAACCATGATTTTTCTATCCTTGTAAACTTCAAACAAACTTTCTCCTAAAATATAGTTTTCTTTAGATAAAATAAAAAATCAGTTTAAGTTTGTTGAAATGAACATGATCTTCTTGCAATAAAATATTTTTCGTGTTCCTTGTATCAAACTAAAATAAACCCTGTGGATTTAATCCAACTTTGTGGAACACATTAAGTATAAGATCCAATTTATACTTAACATTTGGAGCTAGGTCTTCAAAAACTGAATCGTGTTAAAAATACTTGCTTTTGTGTTATTCATGTTCCTTCTGAGTTTCCTTCTGAGTAGGAAATCAATACTGCATACCTTATATGTACCTTCTGAGTTACCTTCTGATTTATGAATTTACTTAAAAAAAATGATTTCTCTATTACTAAAACCATTGCTGCACATATCAACAAATTATATTAGTAACATGTAACTCTTTTTTGTTATCATCAAAATCATCTCTTGAGAGAAATCAACATTCTCCCCCTTTTTGATGATAACAAAACCCCAAAAAAATATTTTTGAAATAAAAAAAAATTGAATATGACAGCATATGACATTATATCCATAAATTACATTAGTAATATCAGCAACAAATATTCTGTCTCAGCAAGCAGTAGCAGCAGAAATAATCATCAGAATCATTCCATCTTAGCAAGTAAATAGTCATCCATTCAGTCATCCATTTGCTAAAATATTTTTACCTCATTTTCTCCCCCTTTTTGTTAGCATCAGAAATATAGAAAGAAAAGATGCATTCAAAAGATACTAAAGTATGTCAATATTACAGACCAAAACAAAAGATAGAGTCATTAAGAAACTAAAAAATTAACTATCTTTCTTGTAAGGTAAAAAGAAGCCTTGTTTTTGTGCTCTCATCTTCTTTCTTTGGCGAAAAACTTGGCGTGCAGGTGGAATAATTGGAGGAATTGATGGGGAACCAAATTGTGAAGTTGAAGAAAGTTGAGAACGATGTGATAACCTCCACTTGAGTAAATTGAGGAGGAAGAAGGAGCAGCAGATCCATCAGAAGGAAGAATGGCCAAAGGAAATTGAGAAACCTCAGCAGATAAAGGAGATGAAATGTGTCCTGGAATTGTTGCACTCTCTGATGAAACAAAAGGTGTGAAGTCAGAGGCAACATCATCATCTATAGGTGAATTAAAAACATCAAATTTTTCAGCAGGGGTTTCAAAATCTTGTTGGGTTGGAGGTGATGAAAAGTGAGGTGGATTGGGCTCCTGATCAAAGCTATAAGCTTCAAGAGAATCAAGTAGATTTTTCTTGAAGGACTCGAAATGGTCATTGAAAATCTTTTCAACTTGTATTCGAATAGAGGACATTGAGGATTCCCCTCTTGGATCAGAATAAAGCCTTTCCTCTGACTCACTTTCTGAGTCACTATCTTGAGCTTGCCTTGCACCTTCGTGAATCTCAAATTTACCTCCTGTGCGTAAAGAATATGTCTTGCTTTTCTTATTCCTACTTTTTCTTTCCCCTTTGGTTTTGAGCTTCTTTCCTGATCTCTTTTTACTTGTGTTCCCTCTGAGGAACCTTGCCGAAAGAATTAGCTCCCCCTCAGCGATTGCTCGAACTCTTTTCCAATCAAATTTGTTCTTACTGAACTTTGGATTCAGATACCATGAACCATCTTTAGAGAACCAAAAATAATCCACTACTTGGATTCCCATTTTCTTAATATTTGTTTCATTTATTTTCTTGAGAGAAATGGAAACCTTAGGATTTTTGGAAATATGCATTTTCTTAAATCGAAACAGTTTTCAACATATTCCCGTATGGATAATTTTTTCTTGTCCTCCAGAGATGCCTTAGAATCAACCCAGCCATATCTAACTTTAAGTTTTTCTTCATGGCTAAAACTACAATGGCCTCCTCCTTTGAGATAGTAGTGGTACTGCCATTCTTAGGTAGAATATAGTCAATCACAAGTTTGTGAAGCAATCTTACGAGCAACTCAAAATCAGTGGAGAAAATATCCTTTTCTACAAAATTTCCCACTCCGTCATTCAATTCTTTATACAGATGCCTATCATATTGTAAAATTCTCATATCATCTGTTTGATCTTCCATATCAAAACATGCAATCAAATCTGTTCTATTAAAAGAAAATTTCTTTCCTCCTACTTTTGTCTTGAGAACAGATTCATCCAACTGAGTAAGGTTATCATAAAATTCATGGATTAATGATACATCCACAGTATTAGATAACTACACAATTTGGCAACCTATACGTCCTAGCCATTCCTCACAGTCAAAACCATGCTCTTTAAAGAAAGTAACATCTACAAAGGAGCATTCAAGGATCTTACGTGAAGAAAGTTTTGGCCTTTTTGCTGGAGAAACGTTCTTGGACATAGGAGAAATTAATTTCCTTTTCTTCTGAGATGATGGAGTAAATGTAGGAGCCTCTGAGCTACTTTCTGAAACGAAGTCAGAGGAAGCAAGGGGTTCCTCTGATGAAGATTCGTCTTTCTTTTGATCTTTTTGTAGTTTCCCAGACTTGGTCTGTTTATCTTGCTCCATCTTAGTCCTTCTTTCCCTTCGATTCCCATCTTTTGTAAGCGTCTCTAGGGTTTCCTCAGAATCAGAGGAATCATCCTCTACTGAGATTGTGCCTTCACGGGTTTGGACTTAAACCCCTTAGATGCTAGAAAAGACTTCGAGAAGACATTGAAGAGAAAAAAATTTGAAGATGAAGAGGATCGAAATGTTCAAGAACGAAATGAAAAAGAGAGAAAGAAATGAATGTTTGTTTGATCAGATGGTAAGATGGAGACGTTTGAGTTTGCAATGGTGTTGGAAAAGGGTGACAACGTCTGCATGTTCCCAATAAAAATACCGCCAAAATATTTTTATATATATTATTATAAATCAAGATTGATTGTAATAAAGACTGAAAATTCGAATTTTAATTTTTCAAATTATATTAATTAAAATGGATTACATATTCCAATTTCATTTCTTAAAAATTCAAATCTCATTTTATCTAAAGGTTTAGTAAATATATCAGCAAATTGATTTTCAGTTGAAACAAATTCAATATTAATATTTCCATTATTTACATGATCTCTTATAAATGATGTCTAATTTCTATATGTTTAGTTCTAGAATGATATACAGGATTTTTGGTTAAGTTTATTGCACTTGTATTATCACATTTAATTGAAATATTTTTATATTTTAAACCAAAATCTTGTAATTGTTGTTTTATCCAAAGAATCTGTGCACAACAATTTCCAATTGAGACATATTCAGCTTCTGCTGTAGATAAAGCAACTGAATTTTGTTTCTTGGAAGACCAAGAAATTAATTTGTTTCCCAAAAATTGACAAGTTCCAGAAGTACTTTTTCTATCAATTTTACATCCTGCATAGTCAGCATCTGAATATCCTATTAATTCAAAATTTTCATTTTTAGGATACCAAATTCCTAATTTTGCAGTACCAGCAATATACTTAAAAATTCTTTTGACAGCTTTTAAGTGAGTTTCAGTAGGACTACTTTGAAATCTTGCACAAATACACACAGAAAACAATATATCCGGTCTAGATGCAGTCAAATATAACAAAGAACCAATTAAGCTTCTATAAAGTTTTTCATTAATTTTCTTACCTTTAGAATCAGCATCTAACCTTATAGATGAACTCATTGGTGTAGCAGCTTCTTTTGAGTTCTCAAATCCAAACTTTTTCAGAATTTGTTTGGTATATTTCTCTTGATGAATGAAGATTCCATCCTTTGTTTGCTTGATTTGTAATCCCAAAAAGAAATTTAATTCTCCCATCATGGACATCTCAAATTCAGCCTGCATAAGCTTTGCAAATTCTTGACAATATTTTCATTAGTAGATCCAAAAATTATGTCATCAACATATATTTGCACTAACAATTATATCATCATTGTAATATTTCAAAATAAAGTTGTGTCAATAGTACCTCTTTGATATCCACTAGTTATGAGATATTCACTAAGTCTCTCATACCATGCTCTTGGTGCTTGTTTTAAGCCATATAAAGCTTTTCTTAATTTGAAAACATGATCAGGCTTAATTGCATCCTCAAATCCTGGTGGTTGTTCAACATACACTTCTTCTTTAATATAACCATTCAAAAATGCACTTTTTACATCCATTTGAAATAATTTGAAATTCTTATAGCATGCAAAAGCTAACAATAATCTTATAGCTTCCAATCTAGCAACTGGTGCATAAGTTTCATCATAGTCTATTCCTTCTTCTTGAGAATATCCTTTAGCTACAAGTCTTGCTTTATTTCTAATAATTTTACCATTTTCATCCAGTTTATTTTTATATACCCATTTAGTTCCTATAATTGATTTATCTTCAGGTCTAGGGACTAAGCTCCAAACATTATTTCTTTGGAATTGATTTAATTCTCATGCATAGCATTTATCCAATTTTCATCATTCAATGCTTCATCTATGTTACTTGGTTCTATTTCAGATATCAAAGCAAAATGATTTTCAAGCTCTTGTAATTTAGATCTGGTTCTAGTTCCACATTCAATATCACCAATAATTAAACTTGATGGATGTGAAGATTTATATTTCCAAACCTTTGAACTTTCAGGAGTATCAAAGTTTAACTTTTGCTTACCTCTGCCTTACCTTCTGCCTTAGCAGATTCTTGTAGATTTGCAGAATCATGTATATCAGCTGTATCAACCTTCTTCTCACTCACATCATTAGATTTATTCTCAATGGTAAAAACATCATCATCATCAAAATCATCTTTTACATCAATAAATCTTACATTTATAGATTCTTCAACTATTTTTGTTGTTTTATTAAACACTCGATATGCTTTACTATGTTGTGAATATCCAAGAAAAATTGCTTCATCTGATCTTTCATCAAATTTTCCAAGATTATGTGCATTCTTTTTCACATAACATGTACAACCAAACACATGAAAATATGAAACAGATGGTTTTCTACCACGAAATAATTCATAAGATGTTTTTGTAGTATGAGGTCTAATGTACACTCTATTCATGATATAACATGCAGTTGCTACAGCTTCAGCCCAAAAATGTTTAGCTATATTACTTTCATTTAACATAGAGCGAGTCATTTCTTGAATTGTTCTATTCTTTCTTTCAACTACTCCATTTTGTTGAGGTGTATAAGGAGCAGAAAAGTTATGTTGTATTCCATGTTCCTCACAAAATGATATAAATGATGCATTATCAAATTCTGTACCATGATCAGTTCTTAAAGAAATAATGGAAAAACCTTTTTCATTTTGTATTTGTTTAGCAAATCTTTGAAAAATCTCAAAAGTTTCTGATTTATGCTTTAAAAAGAATACCCATGTATATCTTGAAAAATCATCCACTATTACAAGACCATATTTGCTTCCTCCTAGACTTAAGATTCTAGTGGGTCCAAATAAGTCAAGATGTAAAAGTTCAAGTGGTCTTTTAGTTGTCATCAAATTAATACTTTTGTGTGAAATTGAAACCATTTTGTTCTTTAAACAAGTTGAACATTTAACATCATGCTTTATATTGATTTTTGGTAAGCCAACAATAATATTCTTTTTAGATAATTTTTCCAAATGATTGAAATTCACATGTCCTAGTTTTTTGTGCCATACATAAATGCTATCATTCATAGTCAAAAAACAACATTCAACATTCATATCAGATGGAGTAATTAAATATACATTCCTTTTTCTATATCCTTCAAATATTTTAATTCCTTCAGAATTATATGCAAAACATTTTTTTCTCAAAATTCATTTGATAACCTTTATCACATAATTGGCTTATACTTAAGAGATTGTGTTTTAAACCTTTGACTAAAGAAACATTTTCAATTATATATGGGGGAAAACCAATTGTACCTGTTCCAATGATTTTACCACGGCTATCATCACCAAATCTTACATACCCTTTTTCTTTCCAAACTATGCTAGTGAACAAGGAAGGATCACCTGTCATATGGCCTGAACATCCACTGTCCAAGTACCATGTTCCTTTTATTTTTGCTCCTTGTTCCTGCAAAAATAAGGTGATTAAACCTTCTTAGGAACCCAAACAAACTTGGGTCCTTGATAAATCAAGCTCGTTTTATCTTGCTTCTTAACTTGATATGAACTGAGCTTGTTTCTTTTGTAGAAACAATATTTTTCAATATGACCTACCTTATTACAAAATGAGCATGCATATGGTTGTTGATAATACCTTTGATTTCCCTTTCTATAGTTGTAATGTGTTGGATAATCATTATAAGCATACCTGTACCTTCTGATATTCCTTCTGCTAGGATAACTAGGTTGAACATACCTTCTGATGTTCCTTCTGCTTTCACTGTTCATGTTTTTCATGTTATGAACAGAACCTTTCTTGTTTGCTGATTTATCTTCTTTTACAAAAACCGTCTTTTTCACATAGTTTGAAGAATTTCCAGGTTCATATCCTAACCCATGTTTGATAAAAGATGGTCTTTGACTTCCAATTAACATGTTTAGTTTCTTATCACTTTCATTAAATTTGTTGAACGTGTTCTATATCGATTGAGATAGATCTTCAACTCTTCCTTTCAATTCCTTAATTTTGATTTTCAAAACTTCATTTTCTTTCCTGACACTATCAGTTTTGAAAAACATTTTCTCATGGTCATTTTTCAAAATATCATTTTCATCAATAAGAAGTTTATTTGTTTGACGCAAAACATCCTTTTCGTTTTTAAGAGATTTATTTTCTATTTCTAATTTCGTAATTTTTACATCTGCCCTTTTTAATGCTTTAAGTAACTTTTTCATTTCAGAATAAATATCATTTTCATTTATATCTTCATTGGAATCAGAATGTACCTCAGATGCAGCCATTAAGCACAAATTTGCTTCTTCTTCATTGTCACTTGTATCTTCTGATTCACCTTCTGATTCATCAAGATCACTCCACGTCGCCATCATAGCACGGCTTTTCTTCTTGAATTTCTTCATTTTCTTTTTTAATACAGGACACTCGTACTTGATGTGACCAGGTTGTTTACATTCATAACATATGAGTTCCTTCTTTTCTTCCTTTTCTTTGTAATTCTTCCCTGCACTTGATTTGTTAGTTTTATTGAAATTATTATATTTCTTACCTTTAAAAAACTTGCTTAATCGTCTTGCTAGCATGCCAATATTCTCTTCGATGTTGTCATCATCAGAATCAGTTTCATCATTTGAAATTTTTCTTGCTTTGAAAGCTATTGCTCTTGAGCTTCCTTCTGCTTCTTCAGTTGTGTTAATGTGTGACTCATAAGCTAATAGTTTCTCCCTTAGTTGACTAAGAGTTAGCTTGTTCAGGTCTTGAGCTTCTTCAATTGCTGTCTTTTTAGCATCCCATGATTTTGGCAATATTCTGAGTATCTTCTGACTAAATCAGAATCATCCATTTTCTTTCCAAGAGAAGTCAGTTCATTAGTTATAGCAGTAAAACGATTAAAGGCTTCTCTTATTTTCTCTTCAGGTTTGATCTTAAACAACTCATATTGTTGCAGCAAAGAATTAATCTTTGTTTCCTTAATAGTATTAGTTCCTTCATAAGTGTTGGATAGTGTATCCCAAATTTCTTTTGCAGTTTCACAAGAAGAAATTAAATAGAATTCAGAAGGAGCTATAGTAGTGAGTAAGAGATTCTTAGCCTTATTGTTTTTCTCAATGTGCTTCAATTGTTCATCAGTAAAACTGCCATCATCATTCATCACTACTTGTGTGTCTCCAAAAGAAATCACCTGCCAAGATGCATAGTCATTAGCTTTTACATAAGTAGACATGCGCATTTTCCAGTACAGATAGTTTGTTCCATCAAAGTATGGAGCTCGGTTAATAACAATGTTGTTATCAGCCATTTGTAAAGATTATTCAAGTAAAATGTATGAACTCTGCTCTGATACCAATTGTTGGTCCCAAAAAGATAACCAAGAGGGGGGGTGAATTGGTTATAAAACTTATTTTTCAAGATTAAAAAAAAATTACACTACTTGGTTATAATGGATTTAAAACTTACTTGAAACAATAATCTAAACAAATTAAAGCTTTATGAAAGATTCGGATCAAAATTAAGACAACTCTTTCAAACTTGTAAACCTTCTGCCTAACTCTCTGAGTAAGAAAAATGTTAACAATTTACTCTTGATTAACCTTCTGAGCAAATAACTATATATAAATGAACTTTCTGATTAACCTTCTGAGTAATCAAAACATAGATAAATAATACTCAAAATAAAAGAGATAAGGAGAAGAGATTGCAAATCGATGTATAGAGGTTCCGCCTTGTGCGTCAATCCTCTCTTCCAGCTCCAAGCCAGGGTCCCGGTACTCCTCACCAGTGTGTTCCACTATCCAATCAAAATCAATGAAGTTACAAGAGTATTTGCCAATCCTTTGGCTACAATTCACTTAGCTTGATTCTCACACTCAATCAATCAACTAAGCCTACTTGTAACTCTCAACTCACAAAGAGTAAAAACAAATCAAGAGGAATAAAAATTTGAGTTTCCTCAATTTTTCGCACAGTGAACAGTATATATTTTGAACACTTTGATCTTTCTGAGTTATTTTTGTTGTTTCTGCGTTGTGTGTTGTTCTCAAGTAAAAAATGTTCTTTTTCTGCGTCGTTCCTTATGCTATATTTATTTCAGATTGGTTCAACGGATGGAAGAAGAATTGGATCACATCGTCCAAATTTCATGCGCGTAGAAGTCGTTCTTTCTTCCGCAATATCTGCTTCGATCTATCCTTTATTTGACTCAATTTGAATTCGAATATTTGAATTCATCTTCATAATCTAGTTTCTGATAATATCTTGCAACTGATAAGCTTATCTTCAAACTGAAAAATCGGATTCAATCTCTCTGTGTTGATCCACTGCATACAATTTCACTGTTCATGCTTATCCTTCATTTCACATGATCTGTTTTGGACATAAACCATGATTTTTCTATCCTTGTAAACTTCAAACAAACTTTCTCCTAAAATATAGTTTTCTTTAGATAAAATAAAAAATCAGTTTAAGTTTGTTGAAATGAACATGATCTTCTTGCAATAAAATATTTTTCGTGTTCCTTGTATCAAACTAAAATAAACCCTGTGGATTTAATCCAACTTTGTGGAACACATTAAGTATAAGATCCAATTTATACTTAACATTTGGAGCTAGGTCTTCAAAAACTGAATCGTGTTAAAAATACTTGCTTTTGTGTTATTCATGTTCCTTCTGAGTTTCCTTCTGAGTAGGAAAGTCAATACTGCATACCTTATATGTACCTTCTGAGTTACCTTCTGATTTATGAATTTACTTAAAAAAAATGATTTCTCTATTACTAAAAACCATTGCTGCACATATCAACAAATTATATTAGTAACATGTAACTCCTTTTTGTTATCATCAAAATCATCTCTTGAGAGAAATCAACACTATATTATATGCATACTCATTTAGCAACAAAACAAACCCTTCAATCATACCAAGACAACCACAATAAATCACTAGAACAACAACAAACAACAAACACACCATACAACCCAAAAACATAAAAAAAAACACGTCGACTCAATTCCATAAAATAAACTTCCATTATCAAACAAGCTTAGGAATCAATAAACAAGGTAAGTTAAACTCATGTTAAGTTAATTCCATATGTAAAACATTAGCTTAAATAATGTTTTTATTAACTTAGGACTCGTATCAAAACTTAAGGACGGGTATAGCATCTCAAATACCAACTTAAACAAAGTAATATCTCATCCTAAAACTCCACATATGTGTATGATATGTAGAAGCTATGAAATCATAGAGTATGATGATTATAAGATGTTATATGTATTGATATATCATGTGTGATACATGTAAAGTATGGAAAAACATTTAGAAGAAGTTTAAAAAACAAGTATAATATATAAATAATCAAGAAAAGTAAGTTCGAAACAGAGAAAAAAACGAGGAAGATGATGAACAGTGCCTACACCGGCATTACGCCGACGGCTTAAACCAGTAGGCTGGCAGTATTCCTAGATAGGTCGGCGGCCTTTGAACCGACCTTCACTAGAACAGAAGCTACGTAATTTTTGAAAACATGTAAAATTGAACGAACGTCGGTGGTGTAGAATGACTACACCAATGGCGTACAGACGTAAGCAGGTAGCCTTCAAGGCCGACTTACCCTGGAACAAAACGTGTAAAATTTACATTTACGCCGACATATAGGAGTTTAATGCTGGTGGCGTTGGATCCGGCATACATGAAAATTTCTCACAAAATCTATTACGTCCAAATTTCATAAATGTATAATAATAAAAAAAAAATAATAATAATAGAAAGTAAAAATATTATAAATAAGTAAATATAAATAATTTTAAGACTAACAAGCTTAAATATTTGTTGAGTACTATATTTTAATAACCATTTACAACTAAAAGACATTTTAGCTAACTAGACAAAATAATTAGATTATAAAAATCATCCAGTAATCGTTTTATTTAGATAAATATATAAGAATGAAAAATTAAAATAACTTAAAATTACAAATAATGTGATTCCTAAAAATAACATATGATAATTTGAAATGGAATTAAGAGAAACACAAAGAAACTAAATAATAAGAAATAAACACTAGTTATCCTAATAAGTAAATGAAATGACCTAGATTTACATTTTATTTAGATTTTATATGTTTATTTAATTATTCTAAATTGTTGAATTGAATGAGCATGGTTGTATTGCTAGTGGTTTAAAATGTATTATTTTGCATGTATACATTGAAATTAATATCTTTGTTTTATATGTATTAATGTGTGTGTGTAATATAATTATTGGTTATGTCTTTTATACATTAAAGTGTTAATTAAGTTAGATTTATAAAAATCAACTTTGGTTTTACAAGATTAGTGATGGAATTTTTCTTTTTTTAATTAAGTAGCATTTATGCTCAAATGAGGTTCCAAATGAGACCCAAATACACCCCAAATGCAAATTAAAGTTGCATATGCCTTAGGGGGTAAATTTGGAATATGTTTTATGCATAATTAAGCTTAATTGAACTCTCTTTTTGCGGCCCTAATATTTTATACGAATTTTGCATCTTCTTTCTTTCTTTTCTTCTTCCTCTTTCAATTCCATTCCAAGCTCAAGTCAAGGTCAATATCAAGTTTAAAAATCAAAGTTTTTCTCAAGACAAGGTATATATATAATTATTTGAATTGATTTAGTTATAATTGTTGTTTTGTTTTGTTTATTTTTCTTGAAGTGATTGCATAAATTCTTCATTGGAATGAGTTTAATGATATCCAAATTGATTGTCCATGCTTGGGATGAGTTATGAATGTGTTATATGAGTGTGTGAGTTTGTGCATGCATGGTTGAAGTAATAGGAAGTGTTGGGAGGATGTGAAGAGGAATTGTGTAGGGAAATTTAGATTGGATTGATGTGGAGTCAAAGTGTTTAAATGTGTTGAATTCTTGTTTTGAGTTGCTAGAATTAAGTAGTATAGTTAGAAGTGAGTATATGAAGTTGGAAGTGTACTTGAGGAAGGTTTAAAGTGTATTAGGATAGAATTTTATAAAGTTGAAAAACAGGGGATTTGAAATTTTCGTTTAAGCCTGTTTTTAGAACGTACGCCGCACCTGGGGATTCAACGCCGCCGGCTTATAGGCAGCGTTGGACTCAGATTTCTTAAGGCTGGCTGAAGGCCGCCGGCTTTCGCTAGGAAAGTCAGCCGGTTCTTTTGTTCATATCGTACGCCGGCCGTGGGAATCAAGGCCGCCGGCGTAAGTGTCAAAGCTGCCCGCGTATCTAGGTAAGCGGACGGCTTAGACCTCTCTGGACGTTTTTGAAAATTTTGGTTTGGATTCTACGCTGGCTCAAGGCCACCGGCGTAGGATGCAAAGGCAGGCGGCGTACCCTTGTACACGCCAGCGCTGGCAGTGTTGATTTTCAGAGAATTGAGCACCGGCTTAAAGCCGCCGCTTTGGCTACCAGCCTATCCTTGTGCTTTGAAATTTAAAAAATTTTTCTAAAATTTTCTAAAGTTGTTATTTGAGCAATTGAGTATTTATTAAGCAATTTGTGATATAATAAGACCTTTAATGCTTATTTATGACCTTGTGTTCAATTATTTGAATTTCTTTGATTAATTGCAATATATGGATATAATATGTGAATAATTGTGATAATGAAATCTATACTTGTTGATTTATTGATTATTGTGATATTTCTATTACAGTTAAGGATTCTTCGTTAGTTCATCACCGAGAGATCCTAGTTATATACTAACAGGTTCAGGTACGCAATGATTTTGATGATTGCTAGGAATAGGCATTCCTAATTTGATTTAAATCGATTCGACTTAACATTGAATGAATTGGATGTCTATTACGCTGTTTAATCTGGTCCGAGGAGCAGCAAACCTGTCATGATGCAATGACATGTTAGCTAGGCGCTTAACCAAGTCATGATGCAATGACTTTACCATGATGCAATGGTATGCTATGATGCAATAGCGATTCTTTTGGTTAAGTGAGTCGATAGGGGGGAATAGTATCTGACTAACGTTGCTTAAACTTAGGGGAAATACCATGATTTAGTTCAAAGTTTATGGGAACTTGTGAACTAGGCTCATGTTATGACTGAGTTTAAGAGTCGGGCAACGGCTTTTAAACCCTAGATGAAGCTATTATCTTCATGAAATAGATATAGGAGATATAAGTATTCGGACTGCTTATATCAACCCCCAGCAGCTGCTGTTACTCGAGATCCCTGGATTCCCGAAGTGTGACCGGGGTTTGAATACCCTCTTGTTGATTTGTGAATCAAAATGTAATAAAGATAACCACTTGTTCTATGGTGCATTACATCTATTGGATGACTTGTTTTGCATTGGTTATTGTGTACTGGGCCTCTAGCTCACTTTTGCTGCTTTGCAGGTATTGGAGATGAGTATTACGATGACTTGGGCTATGGGTCCATTTCGAAAGATTTCTGACGAGTGGATGAATAGGATCCGATTACCCGGACTTTTAGAAGACCTTTTTGCTAAGGATAAGCTATGTATAGAAGGCTTGTTAGTTAAGCTAATTTCTTTTGTAATGACCTTAAGATCCTTTAGGATTCTCATGTTTTGAGAAAATATGTAATTTTTGTAGTGTCATGTATTGGCACTAAACGATGTTTATTTAATGTAAATGTATGTATAGATTGCTTTTGTTAGCAATTTTATTTTTGTTTAAAAGTTCTTTACAAAGTATAGTGGTTTTGATCAAACAATTTTCATAAACTGTTAGTTTTAGGACAACTTTACATATAATGTGAAAACGTTATATGTGGTTGGGGATTCGATACTCTAAGTCTCGGAATTTAGAGGAACGGGTCTTTACAGTAAACTAAACAAATGATATAAAAATAGCAATAATGATAATGATAAAAATATCAACCTACTAAATACAACTATTACGATTACCCAATCAAATTATATCCAACAAGATCAAGACAAGCAAAATGAAAATAAAATATTAAATAATAATTTTTATCATAAGACCATTAAAGGACCAATATAGTAATAAAATGTTAAACTAAATATCAAGATAGGACACTTAGACAATCATAGAAGTTTAGTTGCGTTATTTACATATGTTAATAAGTATTTTGTCTTAATAAGTGACAACAAATTATAAATAACCAATATATCTTAAATGAATTATTCTAATAAGTAAAATCATACTAGGTTGATTAAGCTAATTAAAGTAAATTTAGCAATTGAGTTAGGTAATTAGTTTCAATTAACTCGATTTAAATTAATATATTATAAAAAGAAAGGAGTACATAATTTCTAAAATACGTTTAATTTATAATTAGTGTAAATTATAGAATAAGTTATACCATAATTAATATGGTGAATATGTTGTTTCAAATATCTTATTTTCGAAACTAATAAAAGGATAAAATGGTTAAATAATAAAATTGGATAACCATTACAAATAGGAAGACTTCTCTTATAAATTTTATAACTTTGATCATAATAAAATAATTTATATATACATATATAAAGATAAAATTCCTAGTTAAATAAGTAGAGAATATACCATAATTGATAACTAGGACTTGAAAGAAAACCGTCAATATCGTTATATAAATAACAAATAACAATAAATATCTGTTATTCCATTTTCATAGGAAAAATAGATCGATTCTCGGATTTCTAGTAGCATATCCCGATAGTTTAGCGAGGACCACAAGTGAGTAACTTTACCTTATCACATTGTTTGTGCTTGTAGTATAGCTGTAGTTATAAATATATATGCAATTCATATGCATGAGGGATTGGGTATATTACATGATGATTGGTGTATACTTGATTGCCAAAATTATCTTATTATAAGTGATAAGTCTATTGTATGATAATTACTGCATAAAGCATGTTGATATTGTTTATGAATTGTATGATCACCTTAAACTTGGCTAAAAATGACCGGTATCATAAATGAAAATGGACATGCATTGCATTATATGCACGTATTGCATTTTAAAAGGAGAATGACCCCATTCGTATTAGGATTTTGGTTCTCTGGTGACACGTTTGGTTTTTCTAGATGAAAATTTCCTAATTCTTCTAGGAGCACCTTTGTTCTGTTCTGTTTTGTTCCACGGGAACTAAGTGGTATCGAAGGAACACTCTTCGTGGTATCGACACGAAATTGCTAATACTTAATGGTGTTTCTTTGTTCCAACGATAAGAGTGAAATGTTTTGAAAAAATTTGAGAGAATTTATGGTACTCATTCTTCCTGGGTTCTTTGATTCTCTGGGCATGGTACATTGCTCTTCATGGCTTCCTTCCAACCCCGATGGGACAGCGTAAATCTGCATCTTGTTTGGATTCCGATTATCCAACTTGTACTTACACATATGATTGATTGTTACATAGCATATGCTTGATAATTAAACATGTTTGACATTGTTTGATGTGTGGTATGGTCTTGTTGTCTCACTGAGCTAATGGTTCACTCAACCTTCAACAGTTTTTGTGGAGGATTAATAGTAGGTAGGATTGGGCTAGGAATGTGTGAAGAGAGCTTCTCCAACGACTCCATTGAAGTTAGAAATGTAGGTTATGATCAACTTAGAAAACAAAATTTGATAACTTGTATAAATAAGTAAGATCTTGTATTTAGTTGGTTGTTACCCAATTTTACTATTTGGTAGGGATACCGATTCTCTACAATCTTGACAGATTATGGAAAATCGGAATCCGTAATGAGTTTAGATAAAGATCTTTTATCTATACTATATGACATAAATAAATTAGATAAAGTCTTATAAACTCTGACTTGCAAGATGATTCTCATATTACGGGTGCACACGTGGTATGATAGCTTTAGATTAATTCCATTGGGCTCCCTTTTGAGGTGTGACAGTAGGCATGTCCCGCTAACCTCTCAAGCATCTGATCTATAAGTGGGAGAGGGAAATGATTTGGCATGGTGTATCATTTAGCTTACGGTAGTTAATGCACACTCTCTAGCCTGTTACCATTGTAAACCCCTAAAATTTTTGAATCAGTTTAGCCTAAAACCCCAAACCGGAAGTCAACCGGAACTCTAAAGGTCAACAAAACCCTAGTTAGACGTGATAGCGTAAGTTCGGCAATTCCGAATAAGCAACTTGGTAAGAGTAAGTAGGAGTTTAGGATATAGAATAGTGCGTAATTACTCAAGGAAGCCTAAAAAGATCATATTAGTAAAACCGCAACCTGTTTCGAACTCGATCGGATACAGTTCTTGAAAAACGTGTCCTGGAGACCAGAGTAGTAAAAGTATTACGAATATACCATTAGACTCATAAAAATATAAGGTTTTCAAAAATATCAATTTTATAATTTTTCAGCAAGTAAAAATAACAGATATCGCAATTATATGCGTATTTTCTTACTATCGATACTTTATTAGTCATATTTGCTTTACATTACACTATTCATTACTATTCTACACTATTCTTTTCTCTCTACTTTTTCTTACACCTACTCTTACAAACACCATAACCTATAACCTTTACTTTTTACCTTTCCCATAACTTTATTTCACATCTACCTTACTTATTACTTCATTTAATCCACAAAATACAAAGCAAAACACACTCTCTCCTCCTCTATTCTACATGGCCGGCGCCTCCCCCCTCATGCATCATCCTCAATTTGTTTCAATTTTCTTTTATTTTAATCACACAAAAATCACTCCACATTTTTCTATAAATATCCTCCTCCTCTTTCACTTCTTTCACACATTTACTACTCACAAATTCTCTACAAAAACTCTCTCAAATTCTCCTCTCAAAACTCTATCCAAATATCCTCCCAAAACTCTCTCAAAATAATTCCAAAACTACTTTCTACCTATAATAAAACCCATAATCACATAACACTACCAAAGTCTTCTTTAGGTAAACTTTTCCTATTATTTTTCTTCTTCTCATGTCATGAAACTTTACATGACCATAGTGTGAGTTTCCAAAGACTAAATGTTATGGAAGCTACACTATATCCATGTATTGTTCTTGTTCTTGAAAATCTACTTATGTTTATGTTGTTATTTTGTCCATATTATTGTTATTATATCTAAGTATTATTATCTATATATATATATACATATTCTTTAGAGCATATAAGCTCACTTGCAATTTATTTATTTTCATGCAATTTATTTATTCCTTGTTATTTTAAGACTAGTCTCTAGTCTTAGACTTTTCCTAATCAAGTCAAAACAAATTTTTCCTTTTTTCATTTTATTTTTATTTTGGGACTAGTCTGTTTCTTAGTCCAGGGAGCCTTGAAGAAGCTAAGATTCCAAATACTTGACCTTATCATTTATGTTATTTGCTATTATTTATGATAAATCATGTTCATTAAGATTATTGTTCAAAATTTTCAAGTTCTAAAAATAATTGATAAAAATAAAGTTTTATCACTTAGGAATAAGTTACATGAAATATAAAATCTATGGTTTAACAAAAAAAAAGTCATTCCTTTCAAAGTTACTAAAAGAACCCACTACAATTTTAGAAATTACTTTTGTTATGAAAAGCTTTTTAAATAATTTATTATCCCACTTGGTCTTTCAAAAGAAAATGATCTTTGATACAAAATAATTTCTACGAAAACATAACCTAACAAAAACCTTGAGAGCAAGAAGTGAGGATTTTCAAGTTTAGATCTTTTCAAATAAATAGTCAAAGAAATATTGTATAGAACATACATAGGACTAACACAAGAATTTAGAAAGAAGAAAAATTATTTTTTTTTCAAAAGTCATCTAGAAAAAAAAAAATAATAAGTCAAACTAAAGTAATTCTTTGAAAACAAAAGAATCAAAGTATTCATTACAAAACAAATTACTAAATGAATTTCTTGTAAACTATAGTTTTCTACACTCTTAATTAATATTGTTTTACTCAAGAAACATGAATGAACAACAAACACTTCAGTATGAATAAAATATGAGCTAAGTAACCACAAAAAGAGAATTTTTCAACTATATAGATAACTAAGTATTTATCAAGCAAATTTTGAATGATTGAACCAAAATTGTTTTGAGTTAGAAAATTCGTGGTGAAATTTATCGCCACTGTTTTGGGGCTTAAATGGTTTAGTTTGATAAAAATAGTTTTAGAAATGAATAGATCTTTTCGAGTAGGTAGAAATCGGTATATTATATGCGTGATTCCGAGTTAAAATGACCAAGTTATGACCATTTTAAATTGGAATTCTTCTTTATACGAACTTTAACGTTCTCATGACATTGTTTTGTCAAAATTCAAGAAAATCATTAAGAAATACTCATTATGGGTATTTTCTTTGGCTAGGTGATTCCGAGGAAGAATACCTATATCCCGAAGACAATTTCGATTGAGTGGAGTGTGTGAACGGCTCATCCGTGTAGAAGAATAGTCGACATAGCATCGTGAGTTTATTTCCTTAAAAATACTATACTTGTTGTGCTTGTAACTTAGTTGCATTAGAGTTAGGAAAAGACAAATGGATATGTATGTAAAATAATTCTTTGAAAGAATCCTAAGAATATCGAGGCCAGAATTGATTTAAATGTTTGTTTTAGTATAACACTTGATTTGTATGAGATTCTTTGATCGCCTTAAATCCGATAATAATAATGTTATGATATCATAAATAAATGGATTCATGCATACCATGAAGTGAGTCACATTACATTGGGTTATTATCCTTGGGTGAGAAGGATAGTAAGCTCAAGTCGAAAGCAACACTTGGCGGAGTGTCCGAAAGCGATTGCTTGGCGGCCTTAAGAAAATGCTTGGCGGAAAATCCGAAAGCAAGGCTCAATTCAAGTAGACTTCACATGCTTGGCGACATTAGTCGAAAGAAAAAATCTTTTTAACTAAAACTACTTGTTTTAAGGTTACGTATCACCAAACTCCGAATGGAGGGCGCAAATATAGTTCCCGGAAAACTATATGCCTTGTTTGCCCACGTGTATGTTGCATCTCATTTGATTGTTTACACAACTTGTCTGAAATCTTGTTGCAAGAGTTGTTTATAGAAATAGTTCTCATTAAGCCTGTTAGCTTATACCCCTATAGATATCTTTTGCAGTTCCCTTATCTATGGTTGAGGCCACGAGGACCCTGCAGTCAGGTACTTTCTTTTTGGATAAGGAATTTCTAGATAAAGTTAGTATTGAATAAGTTGTAGAAATATTCTTGTAATAGATTAAGTGAATAAGGAAAATATCCCTATGTTTGTAAGATCATTGTTATAAGTAAATAATTATTATGAATCCTCTTTTCTTAATATGTTATTATATCTTCTTAAGCTTCATAATTTCATGTATGGTCCTCTAAATCTGTGATAGCATGCCTTACACTTAATATCAAAGTTTTTGGGAGTGGCTAAGGTTGTGATACTTAAGCTTTAATAGTAAGTATGATGGACTGTTACGTTTAGGGTACCTCTTGGGGCTTGACAATCGTCCTCATTAGATTTAGTACATTCTTTTCATTCGGTACTACGATCATACCACCTTTCTTTGGGACTATGTGAATTGGGCTTACCTATGAGTTGTTAGATATCGGATAAATCATTCCAGCCCTAAGCAATTTGATAACCTGTTTGTTCATAACATCATTCATATTCGGTTTCAATTGCCTCTGAGGTTGTATAACTAGCTTAATACCTTCTTCCATTAAACTTTTATGGGTGCAAAATGAGATCCCCTTTGTGTTTACTATCTTCCAATGTTACGCCCCAAAAGGTATTCTAAACATGGTAATTCGCCGTACTAAATATTAAAACTTAGGAATGACTACTTTAGTCAAGCAAAAACTTCGATATTAGGTGCAAGGCGTACTTACATGACAATAGGAGACTTACTATTAGAACTAAGTAGCTTAAGGAAATAACAATAAATAACATTTAAGAATAATAAAACATAACTTTATAACTTAAAGATAAAATCTTACATTTGAAAACCCCAAGTTTTTCCATGATTAGATTTAAAGAATAGATTTAAATTAATGAAGTTCTAATATAAAAGTTGATTGAGTGGTATGATTGGTAGATTTAAGTATAATAACAAGCATATGATAAATTAAATGAAATAAGAAAATTCAACAATTTTAATTGATCTATTTCAAATTATTTATCAATCATTTTACTCTTAAGCACTATTAGGAATTTGGATTTTCAAAACATAATCTCTAAATTATGTGTAAACCCCCGAAGTTTTGTGATCAGTTAAAGCTTAAACCCTAATTAGAAGTCAACCGGATTTCCATAGTCAACAAAACCCTAGTCTATCGTAACCGCTTAAGTCCAGCATCCCTGTTTAAGAAACCTTAAGAAAGTAAGAAAGATATTAGTAATTAGGATAGTTCGTAATTATCTAAGAAAGCTTAAAAAGATCAGTTTAGTAAAATCACAACTCGTGTTGAACCCGATTGGATACAGTTCATGAAAAACGTGTCCCAAGGCTCGGAATAGTAAAAATATTCCGAATATACCGTTAGACTCGTAAAAATATAAGATTTTCAAAAATATCAATTCATAATTTTTCGATAGCTAAAAATATCAGATATTACATTTATGCGCGTATTTTCTTACTACGGGTACTTAAATTGTCATGTCTACTTTACATTGCACTATTTATTACTATTCTACACTGTTTATCTATCTCTACTTTTTCTTACAACCTATACCTCTATTTCTTACAATTTTCATTTCTAATACAACTTCACATATTTCATATCTTACTTTTAATTAACAAAAATATAAAAAAAATAAATTTCCTCCCCCTTTCTCTCAAAATTGTGCCGACCCCTCTCCTTTTTCTCTCCAATTTGTTTTATTTTTATTTATTTAATTAATACAATTAACCTCCCACATTTTCCTATAAATACCCCATCTTACTTTCACTTCTTCCATACCTTTCCTACACTAAAGTTACTCTAAAATTCTCTAAGAATTCTCTCCCAAAGAGTTCTCTCAAGTTTAGTTCTTTTAGGTAATTTTTCTTCAAGTCTTCTTTATGTTCATTTACTTAGTATGAACTTAGTGTGTGTTTTCTAAACCATGAAGGTTAAAGAAAGCAATAATACGTTCATATTTTGTTTTGTTCATGATTTAATTTCTCTATGTTGCTTTTACATTTATAGCTATCTAATATATCTATGTAGCTATATATATCACTTAGAGCATATAAGCTCATTTGTTTTGCAATTTATTTACTTTCCTTGCAATTTATTTACTTTCATGTTGTTCTTAAGACTAGTCTTTCTAGTCTTAGACTTGTCCTCATCAAGTCAAAACATTTTTTTTTTCTTTTAGGACTAGTCTTTGCTTAGTCCCGGGATACCTTGATGAAGCTAAGGTTCCAATACTTGATTTATTTCTTTACTAGCTTATTCTTTCAAGTTATTATGTTTCTTTATATTTCCATAACTTTATGATTCATATTCATGCATGAACATAATGACTTTTGTCTCAACAAAATAAATGAGGAAATATTTTCTTAAAAACTCTTTTCTAGAAATAAAAATAGGAAGTAATTTTCTTAAACAAACTTTTCTAAGAAATCTAAGGAGCTCATAAACATACATAGAAAGAACTTTTTGAAATAAACAAAGGTTTTACGAAAACTTCACTTTTCATCAAGTGCTAGAAAATTCTTTTCATCAAAATAGAATAATCTCAAGAAACAAAGAAATTATTGTTATTACTTTCAAAAAGTGTTGGGAACTAAGCTTAAGAAATAAAAATCATTCCTTAGGAACTTAAAAGATTACGGAAATTAAATTTAGGAAAGAAATTACCCATTTGAAATAACTTAAGATATTTTCAAAACAAAGAGATATTTTTCAAAAGTTCTCACTATCCAAAAATCTTTAAAAGACTTTACTTTTTCATGGTCTGAGACAACTTCATTAACTTCATACATACTTATATGAGTCAATAAATATATGTATATACATTTCAAAGGTTTTACAAATTGTTATAATATCTATCTCTTCAAAATGAGCTTTTGATTTCAATTCATGATGAATCTGGTCGCCACTTTTTCAAAACCCAAACAACTTAGTTTGATAAAAATAATTTTATAAATAGATAGATATTTTTGAATAGGTAGAAAACGATATATTATATGCGAAATTCCGAGTTAAAATGAGCAAGTTATGGCCATTTTAAGTTAGAATTTCCTCTTATACTATTTTACTGCGATTTTAATAAAAGTTTAGAATCTTTAAGAATAGAAATTTTATGAAAGACTCATTTTGGGTATTTCATCTTGTTTAGGTGAAGAAGGAACCGAGATCACCTTCTCGGAAGACTACTTCGATTAGGATCTACCGATATGGAGTGAGTTAATCCTTTACTAAATTACATTTCCATGTACGTACTTGTAAGTAGTACCACTAGCAATTAAGAAAAAAGATAAATGAATAATTGTTGTGTGACTTGGAATTATGATTGGTTGAATATAAGTTAAGAATATCAAAAGAAGATTTGATAAATAAATTGTGATTCTTGTATTGATATGATGAAAATTGTGTTGATCGTCTTTAACTTGAACTCAACATTATTTGGCTAAAAATATATTGAAATTAATTCATGCATACACCTTTGTGAGTCACATTTATTTCACTACTATTCTTCATGTGGGGAAATGAGGAAGTAGTAGTGGTGGCTAGTAGGAGCTGGAAGTCTACAAGGCGAGTAGGAGCCAGCAAATCTGCAAATATTGATGGTCGTATGGGCCTGTAACCTCCCAACCCCTGACATGGAGGCGTAAAATCCATGCTACACATGATTTCCGGTTAATCTTGTGTATATTGTTTGTTCATATGATTGGTGCATTCCCATATGCTTGATTAAATACTTGTTTGCTATATGGAAATGTTTTGTAGAATGGGAATTATCTCACTAAGCTAGTTTTGCTTATACCCCTATAGCTTTTTGTTACAGTATGACTATCTTTGGTTGGCACGAGGAGCCCTATATGCCAGGTATGAGCTAAAGCCACTAGGATTTTTTGGGAGAAGTTATATGTGTTTAGTTTTGAACCTAGACTTCTAAGAAAATCTCTATAGTAGGCTTGTGTTATAGTTATGTTTACTTCGTTAGTAGTTTAGTTGAAACAAGACTTTTTAAGACGGGGAAATGCCCCTAAGATGATGTAAGGAATTGTTATTCAAATGAAGATTTTATGTTTATTTATATAAGTTCTTGCTTGCTTTTATTATCTACTTAAATGTAATACCCCTGTGGTCTCCTACTATCTTGGAAGCACGCCTTGCATGTGATATCGAAGCTCCTGCATGACTAAGGTTGTCATTCTTTTGCTTTAATATTATATGCGGTGGACTGCCACGTTTAAGGTACCCTTCGGGACGTGACAGTTTAAGTTGGTATCAGAGCACAAGTTTTAGATAAAAGATAGTAGAAATAGACTTTAAGATAGATAGTAAAAAGTTAACTTAAGCTTAAGATCTGATCCTCTTCTTGTTCTATTTTGATAGCTAACCTTCCCCGAAGTTAAGGAAAAATCTCGAAATTTCCATAAGGAACTAGATGAGACCTTTGTGAACTACCACCTTAGGGTAAGAGTCCTATGCGAAGAATTTGCATTAGTTGGAAGGCCCCGAACTGCCCGAGAAATGTTTAAGTTATGGAGGAAAGGATTGAAACATTGCTTATGGAGAAATTTACCTGGAGAATTAAGATTCAATGTTGTAAGCAGACGAAGGTGGAGTGACGTGGAAGTGATCTACGTGATAGAGAGATGATGGTTTTCATGTATAGATAGACCATGCTACAAGAGATGACCTTTATCTTAAAGGCGAAAGGAACCCGATAGGACCTAGACTTTTGAACCTCGAACAAGTTAGGACCCTTTTACATCTATGCACATGATGAGTTGGCAGACCTCACCGACTGGCTAAGGGCTGATGCAGAAGAACGATTTTACTGGTATGCCGCCTACAGACGTATTGTCCCCATGGCATCGGAATGTAGTACCCAACCAAACTCCATCGGGATGCAGCTGGAAGTAATCCCAGACGATGAATTCATCATGGAAGATGCCTAAGGGAATGAAGGAAATGGAGAGATAGAAGGTAACCCTGAAGAAGACTCGAATGAAGACTCGGAACCTGAGGAGACTCCGTCCGCATCTCTCTGGGAAGATAGTCCTTTGATCCCCAGTTAGGTACCTCCCCGAAGGTTAAGCCAGGATGTTCCTATGGAGACTGTTGCAAGAAATAACCCAATGATGATCTCTGTAAACCCCGGAAAATTTCAGTAAATAATTCCAAAATGAACTTCGAAAATAAACCCTAAAAATCACTCCAAATTAAAATCGAACTTCAACTAGTCCTAAATCACGAACGAATCCGGAAATTTCTTAATCTTGAGAAAATGAAAATCCTTAAAAATAAAATAAGAACTCAATAGTCTTCAAATTCAAAACCACGATGTACAAAAAATTCCATATTTAACTTTGACTTATAAAATCGGGTAATATAGAGCCCAAAAACAAATTATTAAGAAGTAAATAACGATTAACTTTCCGAAATGAAACCCAATTCAAGAATTCCAAAAACGTTGAGAGATATTAAATACTTACAAAAATAAAATTTAAGATAAATTTCTCAAATCAAATATGTTGTATAAACATAAAATATCAGTTTCCAAATTGGCAAAGATCTAAATCAGGAAAATCACCCGAAAACCCTAAGTGGAATACAATAGTTTAAGTCCGGCAATCTAGTGCTCTTAACCTAGAGGTCAGGTGTAGTTTAAGTGTGTAGAATAGCTCGTATTAATATAAGTTTGGTTAGAAATATCAAATTGGTAAACTTTTGACCTATTTCGAACCCGTTCGGATACAGACTTCGAAAAGCATGTCCCGGGGCTCAAGATATAAAAAATATACCATTAGTACCGTTAGACTCGTAATTTCATAAGATTTCCAAATATATCAGTTATATAATTTTTCGGGTTATAAAAGTTACAGTTATAACATTTTTATCGTATTTTAATTACTACCGGTAATTAATTAGTCTTTTCATTATTCACTTTTATTTCATCACACAATTTTATTATTCTTATAAACCCTTATATTTTTAGATAAATATTTATATATTATAGAAAATTTTGTTTTCCAAAATTTAGTTAGTTTCGGGCTTTTACGGAACCAGATTCTGTTGATGCTAAAAATAAAATAAATTAATTAATAATTAAAAAATATTTTTATTTTCATAAAGTAATTTTTCGAATTTTTCGAGTTATAAAAATATCATTTATAGCCCATATTCCATATTTTGATCATACCGGTAACTTATTTGATAATTCACTAAAATAAATAAATTAATTATGTTATTTTTATTATGAAAAATCTGCTACAAATATTTGGAATGAATTTCCTATTTTTATTTTATTTTATTTTATTAAGAAAGTACTCTTACAACCTATATTTTCAAGTACACCTTACACATATTACTTCTTTTTCACTTCAATCTTTCTACACTCTATCCCACACTTCATGGCAGATTTTTCCTTTCTTTTGGCTGCCATTGTCCTTTAGTTTACTCCTATTTTGACTAAAATAAATATATTCAACTCCTTCTTAAAGAAGCAACATATACACATTAAATTACATAATTTAATTTCAAGTCAAAATTCAAACAATACCCTCTCTCTTTTCCTCTCTTTTTCCTCTCTTTCTTTCTTCTTTCTCTCTTGTTCTTACAAGGAACCTTGCTGCCCCTATTTCTTCCATGAGCTCCTACACATATTTTGTCACACCCCAAGAGGTACCATAAACGTAACAGTCTGCCACACTCAATATTAAAGCTTAAGTATGATAACCTTAGCCACTCCCAAAAGCTTTGATATTAAGTGTAAGGCCTGCTCTCACAATTTTACAGGACCGTACATGGAATTATAAAGCTTAAGAAGATATAATAACATATTAAGAAAAGAGGATTCATAATAAACATTTATTCATATCAAAGGTTTTACAAACTTAGGGACATTTCCCATGATCACTATTCTATTACAAGATATTTGTACATTATTTCTAATACTAAACTTCATCTAGAATTTCCTTTATCTAAAAAGAAATTACTTGCTCGCAGGGTCCTCGTGGCCTTAACCATAAATAGGGAAACTGCAAAAGATATCTATAGAGTATAAGCTAACAGGCTTAGTGAGAATTATTTCTGTAAATAACTTCTTGTAACAAAGTTTCAAACAAGTTAAATAAGCAAACAAATGGGATGCAACATACACGTGGGCAAACAACGCATATAGTTTTCCGGAACTATATGTTGAATGGATTTGTGCCCTCCATTCGGGGTTTGGTGATACATAACCTCAAACAAGTAGTTTTTAATAAAAAGTTTTATGCTTTTCGATCAATATCGCCAAGGACATGAAGTCTACTTGAATTGAGCTTTGCTTTCGGATCTTCTGCCAAGCATTTCCTTTTTCCATAACGCCGCCAAGCAATTGCTTTCGGATCTTCCGCCAAGTGTTGCTTTCGACATGAGCTTACTATCCTTCTCATCCAAGGATAATAACCTAAAATGCAATGTGACTCACTTTGTGGTATGCATGAATCCATTTATTTATAACATCATAACATTATTATTATCAAGTTTAAGGTGATCAAGGCATTTTATACAAAGCAAGTGTTATACTAAAACAAGCATTTAAATCAATTCCAGTATCGATATTCTTAGGATTCTTTCAGAGAATTAATTAACATACATATCTGTTTTCTTTTTCCTAACTCTAACGCAACTAAACTACAAGCACAACAAGTATAGCATTTAACGGAAATAAACTCACGATACCATGTTGACTATTCCTCTACGCGGATGAGTCGTTCACACACTCCTCTTTAATCAAAATAATCTTCGGGATATAGGTATCCTTCCTCGGAGTCACCTAGCCAAAGAAAATACCCACGATGAGTATTTCTTGATGATTTTCTTGAATTTTGACAAAATAATGTTAAAAGAACGTTAAAGTTCGTATAAAGGAATGCTCCAACTTAAAATGGCCATAACTTGGTCATTTTAACTCGGAATCGCGCATATAATATACCGATTTCTACCTACTTGAAAAGATCTACCCATTTCCAAAACTAATTTTAACAAACAAGGTCATATAGGCTCCGAAATAGTGGCGACAAAATTCACCACGGATTTTCCTATGCAAAAACAACTTTGGTTCAAGAAATCAAAATTTGTTTGATAAATACTTAATTATCTATATAGTTGAAAAATTCTCTTTTTATGGTTATTTAGCTTATATTTATTAATGCTCAAGTGTTTGTTGTTCATTTATGTTGCTCAAATAAAATCATGTTGGTTTTGGAGTTTTTAGAAAAATATAGTTTACAAGAATACATTTTTTGTTGGTCTCTTAAAATGAATATTTTGTTTCTTTTGTTTTACAAAAATGTTTTATGTTGGCTTATATATATATATATATATATCCAAGTAACTTTTTGAAAGTAAATTTTCTTCCTTCTAATTTTTCTATACTAATACTATTTTGGAGTTTTTAGAAAATACACTATTCTTTCTATTTATTTTTCTTGTACAAATTCCTTTGTCTATTTGTTTGCAAAAATCTTTATTTGAAAAAATTCTCATCCTTTCTTTATGTTTTATGTTTTTCATAGAAATCATCCATGCATAAAAATTTATTTTCTTTATAAAAACAAAGTGGAACAATATGAAACTTTTTATAGTAAAAGTAGTTTCTAAAAGTTTCTCCTTGTAACTTAAAAAGAGATAACTTTATTTTTGTTTTCAAACCATAGATTTTCTGCTTTACATAAACTTATTTCTAAGTGTCAAAATCTCCTTTGTGTCAATCATTTTTAGAACTTGAAACTTTGGACAACAACTTAAATGAACATGAATCATGAGAAAATAATAGCAAGTAAAATAACATAAGTAATAAAGTTAAGTATTGGAGTCTTAGCTTTTTCAAGGCTTTCGGGACTAAGAAGTAGACTAGTCCCAAAAATAAAAATAAAATGAAAGAAAGAAAATTTTTTTGACTTATGGGGACAAGTCTAAGACTAGAGACTAGTCTTGTTTTAACAAGGAACAAATAAATTGCGACGGAATAAATAAATAAATTGCAATGGAATAATATATAAATTGCATTTGCATAAAAATAAATAAATTGCAAGTAAGCTTATATGCTCTTAAAGAATATGTATATATATAGATAATAATACTTAGATATAGTAACAATAATATGAACAAAATAATAACATAAACGTAATTAGATTTTCATGAACAAGAACAACACATGAACATAATGTAGCTTCCATAATATTTAGTCTTTAGAAACTCACACTATGTCATGTAAAGTTACATGACATAAGAAGTAAGAAAGAAATATGGAATGGTTAACTAAAGAAGACTTTGGTATGGTTATGTGGTTATGGGTTTTAGTTGTAGGTCGAAGTGGTTTTGGAATAAATTTGAGAGAGTTTTGAGAGGATATTTTGAGAGAGTTTTAAGAGGAGATTTTGGGAGAGTTTTTGTAAGAATTTGTGGGTAGTAAATGTGTGAATGAAGTGAAAGAGGAGAGGGGGTATTTATAGGAAAATATGGAGTGATTTTTGTGTGATTAAAATGAAAAAAAATAAAACAAATTGAGGGGCACATGGGGAGCGGAGGCGCCGGCCATATGCATAGAGAGGGGGAGCGATTTTTTTTTTTATGACTTTTTGTTAAATAAAAGATGTAATATGTAAGATAGATGTGAAATAAAGTTATGAGAAAGGTAAAAAGTAAAGGTTATAGGTTATGGAGTGTGTAAGAGTAGGTGTAAGAAAAACCAGAGATAAAAGAATAGTGTAGAATAGTAATAAATAGTGTAATGTAAAGTAGATATGACTAATAAAGTACCGGTAGTAAGAAAATACGCGTATAAATGCGATATCTATTATTTTTACTTACCAAAAAATTACGAAATTGATATTTTTGAAAACTTTATATTTTTACGAGTCTAATGGTGTATTCGGAATATTTTTACTATTCCGAGGTTCCGGACACGTTTTTCAAGAATCATGTCGATCTGGTTCGAAACGAGTTACGGTTTCACTAATCTGATATTTTTGTGTTGCCTTAGCTATTTCCACACTATTCTACATTCTAAACTTCTACTTATTCTCACCGAGTTCCTTATTTGGGAGTGCTAGACTTTGAGCTATCATGTCTAACTAGGGTTTTATTGACCTTTAGAGCTCCGGTTGACTTCCAATTAGGGTTTTAGGCTTAAACTGATTCCAAAAATTTGGGAGTTTACATATTTCTTGAAGATTTTTAAGTAAACTTTCTTCTTAAAGCTTCCATAGGTGATATAGGTAAAGTATAATGAGAGTTTCATGCATCAAATGACATTCCATTAGCTTAAAAGCTAAGGATGATGATGCCAAAATGAAACACTTCACTTTTCTATGATTATTCTCTTGTAACATTCTTATTTTCTTGTTAAAAGTAGTTGTATTTTATAGATCTAACTTTTTGTAGCTTTGATTTTCGTTTATGCCATAGATTTTGTTATTTGAGTATTTATTTTTGTTATTGCTTATGATTTACGCATATATTCATCATCCACATGTCCATCATGGTGTTCATGCATCTATAACTAGTATAGTAAACTAGATCTAGTATTTTGAGTTCATAAATGCATTAGATTTTTGTTCTATATTTATAAATGACATGTAGTAGCATGATGATAGTAGAAAAGTTTTAGAAAACTGAAGATCTAAATTATTTTCAACAAAAATCATTTTTGGAAATTCGGATGAAAATGGAACCATATTTAGAAAAGTTGTTTTTCAACTTCAAAATGTGTATTTTTCATTTAAAATGAAGGGCTTAGGGAATAGACAACATAAATGAGTGATTTTGATGAGTAAAGTTTAGATCTATGAGTTTATAGTTTACTACCATGGATTTCTTTTATGTTTATGTTCATATTAAATGTAGATCTTGGTTTTGAACTCAAACAAAAATTGTGAAATTCGTATTTTGGTAAGACCCCTATTTAAAAACCACTTTCCATGTATCAAAATGAAAATTTTATTTGAGATAATGAAGGCTTAATGTATATATATCATCAAGAATTCTTTTTACAAGAATCAAAGATGATTTTCAAAAGTTATTTTCAAAATAAAAATCTCATTTTCGGATTTAGGTGAAGACATATTTAAAAAACATGTTTTCCAACTCAAAAATGAAATTTTTATTCAAGAATGGAAGGCTCTTAAGATAGGATATGTAAAGAAGATTTTTCCTAAGTTTAGATAGATTTTATCAAAAGATATGACCAAAAATAAATTTTGTAAATTCGGATTTCAATCAAGACCAATTTTAAAAAAAACCCATTTTTCAACTTCAAAACAAGACTTTTATTAAATAAATGGAAGCCTTAAGGGATAGGTTTGATTAGTAAATGGTTTTTGAAAGACTAAATGAGTTTTACAAAGAAAACAAGCTCAAATGGATTTATCAAAATTCGGATTTGAAAATAACCATTAGTTAAACACCTATTTCCAAATGCCAAAATGATAATTTTTATAGGAAAATGGAAGTCCTAGGGAATATATGTAAAAAAGACCAAGTTTTGACAAGATAAAAGAAGTTTATCAAAATATAATCCTAGATAACAAATGGTTTCCAAGAATAGGTTAAACAATGTTTTCATTCTTCAAAATTTTGTAAAATTCGTACTTAGGTAAACCACCTATTTAAACATCTACTTTCTAAACCCAAAATGAAGGTTTTTATTGAAATAATGAAGGTGATGATTATATAGATCATCAAGGTTGATTTTGATAAAAGAAAATATGATTTTACAAGAAGAAAAACTATTTTTCGTAAGTCTAGTATAATTCAAAGTTTTGCAAAGTAAAAGTTTTCAAAAAGAATTCTTGGTACTATATGTATACATATAGGTAGATCATCTCATAACCTTCATAACAATAGCTTGTAGGAAATAAATATATGCATGATGCATTGTAGAAATAAGGTATGAAATTGAGTTTATCCAAAATTTGTAAATTCGGATGATTTCAAAACCATGCCTTAAAAACCCATTTATCAACTCCAAAACTTGTGTTTTATATGAAAAATGAGGAGTTTAGGTCATAAGTATCATCAAGTAATGATTTTGATAAATTAAGATGAGATTTGATAAGAAAAATATATAGAACAAGGAGTAGAAATGAAGTAGGAAAAATTTGAGTTGTTGTCATCTTAAGAAATTCATAATAATGGAGTAATGGCATGAAAACCCATATTTTCCAAACTCAAATTAGAAGTTTTATCAAAGAAATGAAGTCCTTAGTGGCTATGTATGGTTGAGCCCTAATTTTCTAAATATCAAATGATTTTTACTTAAAGGAATCACTCAAAAACTAATTTTTTACAAAATTCGGATTTTGGAATCAACTCTACTTGAAGACATGTTTACAAAGTGTAAAATGGAAATTTTTATGTAGAAATAAAGGTCATAAGTAATAGATATAATGAATACTCAATTTTAACAAAGATAATTTTATTTTCTTAAGGAATAAATCCAGAACAAATGGAAATGATCAAAGTTAGGAAACTAGTTTTCTTGAAATAAATAGCCATGGAGTTTTACAAATAAAAAGTTTCTAAAATTTCTTTTAGTAAATATTGTCAAAAGCATGCATACATCAAGCTCATAACATGCCATTCATGATAGGAAATCATCAATATTGCATGTATAGTTAATCTATATGGTAGGAACATTTCAAACATTTACAAAACTATTTTTTGGAATTTGAATATGCTACTGTTCTAATATGATCCGACCTTTTCAAAGCTTCAAAGTTTTCAAAACTTAAATATAATATTAGAATTAGATATCTTTCAAATTAGATAGAAATCGATATATAATTTGCAAAATTCCAAGTTAAAATGACCAAGTTATGACCGTTTCAAATTGGAATTCGCTTATGATGAGAATTACGAATTTGATAGTTTGTATAAGATCGTTTGGATTAGTTTGAGTTGAAATACTTATTAGAGTATTTCTTCCTTTTTAGGTGATCTCGAAATCGATGATTCCCTACCACCTGATTACTTTTACTAAAAGACCGGTGATCCAATGGCGAGTGAGTTTTCCTCTTATTTTGTTACCTTGCTTGTGCTTGTAGCTAGTTGCACTAGAATTAGGAAAAGATAAAATTGTGATGAGTTGTGGTATAATCTTGGTTGAATGAATGATAAGTATATCGAGACGGGACTTGTTGTAAAATCATTGTATGAGTTAGCATAGACTTGAATTATCTGAAATTCTCTATGATCGCTTTTAACCTACATAATTAATATACCACGATTATATGAATAAACTGTCATGCATATCACATGTTGAGTCACATTGCATGGCTGATATACCTTTGGTGGGACAAAAGTATATTAGCGGAAGGCGAAGGGGCCTTGTTAACATTATGGATGCGAGATCGCTTAAGTTAACGGATGTAGGTAGGCACATAAAACTACAATAAAAAAACAAGAGAAAAAGATTGGAATTATGGTTGCATGTCTATGGACCATCCTAACCCTGAATGGAGGGTGTAAATTCATTCACATATGGTTACCGAAAAGTCATATTCTTGTCTACTCATGTGTTTGTTCATGCATAGCATATGGATGAATTATAACTTGTTTGTCATGGTACGAAATTAAGGAACTCTCACTAAGCTAGTGTAGCTTATACCCCAATAGATGTTTGAATAAACAGGTAGATGGGAGAATGCTACTTGGGGATTGAGATGGTTAGAGCCGAATATAACTTCGGGATTTCGGCAGGAAGCAAGAATGCGTGAAGATAATAGCTGGGTGTTATGAAATGTTTTGTAATAGTCTTATGTAGTGAAACCCTTTGATGAATTGTAATTGAAGTTTAATGAATTGTACTTTGAAGAATAGTGAATTGAACTTCCTTTACATTATTACTTAAGTTATATCAACATAAAATGTATCACTCCGATGAGTCTTCTCCATGTGTTAGATGCCTTGTACATAGTATGGAAGCCTTCACGTGACTTAGGTGATCATTCTTAGGCTTTAATATTATGTACGGTAGACTGCCACGTTTAGGGTACCCTGCAGTGCGTGACAATCTCCGATTCTGAGGAGGAGGGAAGGATAGATAACCCACGATGGAGGAATGCTTTTGAACCAAGTGGACTTCTAAGAAGCAGATCTAAACCCCCTACCGTAGTATTGGCACCTGAAGGAGGAAACCAAGAAGGACAAGAGGCAACAAATGACACTACCCATGGAGAAAGGATTTCTATGCACGAAGAATTATGGTCGTCCCAGGTAGAGATCACCTCGAGGTATAGAGAAAAAAGGATGATCGTAAGTCAGTATCTACGACAGTTTGTCAAAAGGCAGAAAGGTTCCACTAGCTGAAGCATGAACCCGGCACCATCACCATGAGGAGTGAGGAAGGAGGAAGTGAAGAAGATGAGCACAATCCGACAAGTCCAACAAGCCTTTTTCCTAAAATTAAGATAGGCATATCTTTGTTATAATACGTGAATGTTCTTGCTTTTAATGGCCATGTTTTAAGTATTTCTATTTTGAACAATTATCTTTTGCTTAGAATGGTTCTAACCTTCTCAAAATATGTAAGGGTTATCACCCTCTTTTGTTTTAATGAAAAGCGCTCTGTGTTTGATTTCGATTTGATTACCTTGAATATTTCCTACGCAATTTCCTATATTTCCAATCTTTTTCCCCCTTGTTGCAAAGATTTAAGAAGTTTAAAACTATAATAATTAACAGACGAGGTAGGAGACGCGAACGTCGTGCCTCCAATAATGTACCAACTGAACCAGAAAATCCACCAGCAGGTTAACAAGCGGTAACACCAAATCCCCCCACCAAATCAATAAGGCGATGTTTGGGCTGCTATCAACCAACTAGCCGATCTGGCAACAAACTTTATGCAACATGCGCAGAACATGCCACCTCTAGCTGCCAATGCACATAAAGCGACAGTTGAGGCACCTGCACCACCAGAACCTGCTGAGTCTCAAACTATTCCTTTGCCAGCACCACCGCCGCCTCGACCTTACTGAAGTTCCCTACAGATTTCATTAAGAGCAATAGATACTTTGACGGAGTTTCGGAAAGCCAGATGAAGCGGAGGACTGGTTGACAAATAGAGAGATCGTTTGCTGCATATGAAGTACCCATCACCTTCGTTTGGATTATGGCACATATATGTTAAGATTTAACGCCAGAGTGTGGTGGGAATCAAAAAGTAGAGAGTTGCTGCCACCGATGACCTGTGCGACCTTCCGAAGAGAGTTCTTGGAAAATTATTTTCCTAGGAGTTTGAGGGTACAATATAGTGGAGACTTCCTTCACATATCCTAGAAAGGAAGGACGGTGGAGCAATACGAGACGGAGTTCAGTCGTCTACTCTAGTATGCACCAGAATCCTTTAGGCACAGTGAAGAGTTGAAGAGGCAAGTATTCCTGAGTGGCTTGGATGAAGACTTGAGGATGCGTCTGGAGGAGTTGGATCTGAGGACCTTCCGAGAATTGGTTGAAAGGGCTCGCATTATAGAAGGAGCCAAGAAAAGGAAAAATAAAGCACCTGAGAAGAGAACCTTTGTGTTCGAAAAAAGGGCTCAAGATAGTTACACTCCCAGTTTTAAGAGCAAGAAGTTTAAACCTTCAACAGCTATAGAGGAAGTGCTAGTGGTAACAAGGAGGCATCTAAGGTCAAAGTGACATGCTGGAAATGTAAGGAGGAACACTATCTGAAGAGGTGCCCCTTGCTTTAACACAAATACTATTTTTGTGGAGACCCTAGCCACAAGATTAATGACTGCCCAAAGAAGGCTTCCACAGTTTGTCATGCCCTGAAGGGTACCCTAAACGTGGCAGTCCGCCGTACACAATATTAAAGCCTAGGAATGACCCCTCAATCACGCGAAGACTTCCATACTATGTACGAGGCATCTAACACATGGAGGAGACACATCGGAGTGATATATTTTATGTTGATACTACTTGAGTAACAATGTAAAGGAAATTCAATTCACTATTCTTCAAAATAAAAATCATTAAACTTCAATTACAAATCATCAAAAGATTTCACTACATAAAACTATTACAAGGCAAAACATAAAACCTAGCTAATAACTTCAAGCATCCTTATTTCCTGCCGGAATCCCGAAGTCATTCTCGGCTTCAACCATCTCGGTCCCCACTTAGCATTCTTTAGATAACCTGTTCATTTAAACTTCTATTGGGGTATAAGGTACACTAGCTTAGTGAGAATTCCCTTAATTCCGTACCATAACAAGCAAGTTATAATCATCCATATGCTATGCATGAACAAACACATGAGCAAACAATTATGTATGGGTATCCGGAACCCACATACAGAACGGATTTACGCCCACCGTATCTTGGGTTAGAGATGGTATTGAAGTCTACACGACCATTGCTAGTCCCCAAGCCCTCGGCTTATAGCACTCGACTCGGCTAGGTTCACCCATGGAATGCATCCCTGATGCGCCTTAGTTCCCTATGAATGAGCTCTGGCTCCGGTTTTCATTATCCAAATGAGTTCTCGGACCATACCGATCGACCTGCGTAGGAGTAGCATGCTACCAAATGCAATATGTCCGATGCGATGCATGACTAATTAAATTTTTTCTTAGGTCAAAATATTCATACATTCTTTAGAGTGGCCAACCAATATCATACACAAACAGAAATAATATGAACAGTACAGTTATCCAATCGAATCGTGGTTTCTATATTTTTAGTATCTTTGCATACATTCATCACAGTCATCATATATCCCATCCCCATTCATATCGATTTTATCTTGTTCCTATAATTCTAATGCAACTAGCTACAAGCACAAACAAGGTAACAAAATAAGAAGAAAACTCACTCAGTAATTGGATCACCGGTCTCTTAGTAAAAGTAATCCGGTGGTAGGGAATCGTTGATTTCGGGATCACCTAAAAAGGAAGAAATACTCTAATAAGTATTTCAACTCAAACTAATTCAACTGATCTTATATAAACTATCAAATTTGCAATTCTCGTCCTAAGCGGAAATTCCAACTTAAAACGGCTATAACTTGGTCATTTTAACTCAGAATTTCGCAAATTATATATCGATTTCTATCTACTTTGAAAGATATATCTAATTCTAATATTGTTTTCAAGTTTTGAAAATATTTAGGTCATGAATCAGAGGGATCAGATTTGATCAGTAACAATCTCCATTTCCAAAAAATAGTTTTGTAATTGCTTGAAATGTTCCTATTTGATAATTCAAGAATACATGAAATATGAATGATTTCCTAACATAAATGACATGTGATGAGTTTAATGTATGCATGATCTTGATGATTTTTGCTAAAAGAAAATTTTATAACTTTTTATTTTGCAAGACCATAATAACAGTTACTTATAAAAAATCTAGTTTTCTAACTTTGACATCACACTGGTGTTTTGGAATTCATTCTTAGGAATTTCCAGTTATCTTAGTTAAAATTGAGTCTTCATAACTTATACTACCTAAGGCCTTCATTTTTATATAAAAATTTGCATTTTACACTTTGCAAATATATTTTCAAATAGGATTTACTCAAAAACTCGAATTTTTAGAAATCTACTTTTTGAATGATTCCTTTGGGAAAAACTTGTGTAATGTATTAAAATCTAAGACTTTATGATACCTATTACTTAAAGACTCCATTCATTACATAGAGCTTTTATTTTGAACTTGGATAATAGGTGTTTTCATGGGCATCATCCAAAGTTACGAATTTTACAAGTTGATTACTAACTCAAAATTTTCCATCTTGATTCTACTTCTTGTTTTACACATTAATCTCATCAAAACTCATTCCAACTTGTAAAAATCGCTACTTAATGATACCTATTACCTATACCCTTCATTTTTCACATAAAACATGAGTTTTGGAGTTGATAAATGGTTTTTAAAAATTGGTCTTGGTTGAGATCCGAATTTACCAAATTTATTTTTGGATATATCTTTTGATAAAATCAATCCAAACTTAGGAAAAATCATCATTTACATATCCTATCTTAAGAGCCTTCCATATCTTGAATAAAAACTTCATTTGAGTTGGAAAACATGTTTTTAAAATATGTCTTGGCCTAAATTCGAAAATGAGATTTTTATTTTGAAAATCACCTTTGATTCTTGTAAAAAGAAGTCTTGATGATATACATACATTAAGCCTTCATTATTTTAAGTAAAAATTTCATTTTGACACTTGGAAAGTGGTTTTTAAATAGAGGTCTTGCCTAAATACGAATTTCATCATTTTTGTTTGAGTTCAAAACCAAGATCTACACTTAATATAAACATAAATATAAAAGAAACCCATGGTAGTAAACTATAAACTCATAGATCTAAACTTTACTCATCAAAATTATTCATTTATGTTATCTATTCCCTAAGCCCTTCATTTTAAATGAAAAATATAAATTTTGAAGTTGAAAAATAACTTTTCTAAATATGGTTCCTTTTTCATCTGAATTTTCAAAAATGATTTTTATTGAAAATAAATAGATCTTGAGCTTTCTTAAACTTTTCTACTATCATCATGCTACTACAAGTTGTTTATGAACATAAAACAAAAGTCTAATGCATTTATGAACTCGAAACACTAGATCTAGTTTACTATACTAGTTATAAATGCATGATGTAAGCCCCGAAAAATTTCAGTAAATAATTCCAAGATGAACTTCGAAAATAAACCCTAAAAATCACTTCAAATTAAAATCGAATTTCGACAAGTCGTAAATCACGAACGAATCCAGAAATTTCTTAATCTTGAGAAAATGAAAATCCTTAAAAATAAAATAAGAACTCAATAGTCTTCAAATTCAAAACCATGATGTACAAAAATTTCCATATTTAACTCCGACTTATAAAATCGGGTAATATAAAGCCCAAAAATAAATTATTAAAAAGTAAATAATGATTAACCTTCGGAAATAAAACTCAATTCAAGAATTCCGAAAACGTTAAAAGATATTAAATACTTATAAAAATAAAATTTAAGATAAATTTCTCAAATGAAATATGTTGCATAAACATAAAATATCAGTTTCCAAATTGGCAAAGATCTAACCCGGAAAAATCATCCGGAAACCCTAACCGGAATACAATAGCTTAAGTCCGGCAATCTAGCGCCCCTAACCCTAGAGGCCAAGATGTAGTTTAAATATGTGGAATAGCTCGTAGTAATATAAGTTTGTTTAAAAATATCAGATCGGTAAATTTTTGACCTATTTCGAACTTGTTTGGATACAGACTTCGAAAAGCATGTCCCGGGGCTCGAGATATCAAAAATATACCATTAGTACTGTTAGACTCGTGAATTCATAAGATTTCCAAATATATCAGTTATATAATTTTTCGGGTTATAAAAGTTACAATTATAACTTTTTTATCGTATTTTCATTACTACCGGTAATTGATTAGTCTTTTCACTATTCAATTTTATTTCATTACACAATTTTATTATTCTTATAAAGCCTTATATTTTTAGATAAATATTTTATATATTATAGAAAATTTTGTTTTTCTAAAATTTAGTTCGTTTCGAGTCTTTACGGGACCAAATTCTATTTAAGACCTGATACTAAAAATAAAATAAAATAATTTAATATTTGGAAAATATTTGAAAAATATTTTTATTTTCATAAAATAATTTTTTAGAATTTTTCGGGTTATAAAAATTATCATTTATAGCCCATATTCGCGTATTTTGATCATACCGGTAACATATTTGTTAAAATACTAAAATAATTCAAATAATTATTTAATTTTAATGATGAAAAATCTGGTACAAATATTTGGAATAAATTTTCTAATTTTATTTTATTTTAATTTATTTTATTAAGAAAGTACTTTTACAACCCATACCTTCAAGTACACCTTACATATCACTTGCTTTTTACTTCAATCTTTCTACACATTATCCCAGATCTAATGGCAGATTTTTCCCCTTCTTTATGGCTGCCATTGTCTTTTATTTACTCCATTTTGACTAAATTAATTATATTCTACTCCTTCTTAAGAAAGCTACATTACACATTTATTATACAATTCAATTTTGAGTTAAAATTCAACAAAACCCTCTCTCTCCTCTCCCCCAAGATTCACGTGCAGCACATCTTTTTTTGGCTGCCTTGGTTTTATTTTTTTTCTTTCTTTCATTCATTTATTACACACATTTTCTCTCTCTTTCATTTACACATTTTCCTCTTTACCATTCATTAACTTTTCTCTCTTATTTTCCTCTCTTTTCTTCTTCATATTGTTCTTGTTTCCTCAAGAACACAAGCTGCCCCCTTCTTCTTCCATGAGCTCCCACACATATTTTTAAAGATTTTTGAATAAATCTTCTTCTCAAAGCTTCCATAAGTGATATAGGTAAAGTGTAATAAAGGTTTCATGCATCAAATGACCTTCCATAAGCTTAAAAGCTTAGGATGATGATGCCAAAAAAATAAAACACTCCTCTTCTCCATTATTTTTATCTTGTATCATAATTATTTTTTTGTTTAAAGTTATTAGATTTTGTAGATCTAACTTTTTGTAGCTTTGATTTTTGTTTATACCATAGATCTTGCTATATGAGTTATTATATTTGTTATTGCTTATGATTTATGCATATATTCCTCATTCACATGTGTTCATGCATTTAAAACTAGTATAGAAAACTAGATCTAGTGTTTTGGAGTTCATAAATGCATTAGACTTCTATTTATGTTCATGAACAACTTGTAGTGGCATGATGATAGTAGGAAAGTTGTAGGAAACTCAAGATCTATTTTATTTTTAACAAAAATCATTTTTGAAAATTCGGATGAAAAATAAACCATATTTAGAAAAGTTATTTTTCAACTTCAAAATGTGTATTTTTCATTTAAAATGAAGGGCTTAGGATATAGATAACATAAATGAGTGATTTTGATGAGTGAAGTCTAGATCTATGAGTTTATAGTTTACTACCATGGGTTTCTTTTAGATCTATGTTCATATTAAGTATAGATCTTAGTTTTGAACTCAAACAAAATTGTGAAATTCGTATTTTGGCAAGACCCTATTTAAAAACCACTTACCAATTGTCAAAATATAATTTTTACTTAAGATAATGAAGGCTTAATATATATATATATATATATATATCATCAAGACTTCTTTTTACAAGAATCGAAAGTGATTTTCAAAATAAAAATTCTATTTTCGGATTTTGGCCAAGGCATATTTTAAAAACATGTTTTTCAACTGAAAAATGAAGTTTTTATTTAAGAAATGAAAGGCTCTTAGGATAGGATATGTAAGGAATGGATTTTTATAAGTATAGATAGATTTTATCAAAAGATATGACCAAAAATGAATTTTGTAAATTCGGATCCCAACCAAGACTAATTTTGAAAACGTACATATCAACTCAAAAACTCATATTTTATGTGAAAAATGAAGGGTATAGGTAATAGGTATCATTAAGTGGTGATTTTTACAAGTTGAAATAAGTTTGGATATGAATAATGTGTAAAACAAAAAGTAGAATCAAGATGAAAAACTTTGAGTTAGTAATCAATTTATGAAATTCGTAATTTTGAATGAAGGCCAGAGGAATACCTATTATCCAAGCTCAAAATGAAAGTTTTATGTAATGAAAAGTCCTTAAGTAATAGGTACCATAAGGTCTTAATTTTTAATGCATTAAACAAGTTTTTCCCAAATGAATCATTCAAAAAGTAGATTTTCTAAAATTCGGATTTTTGAGTAAATCATATTGGAAAACATATTTGCAAAGTGTAAAATGCAAATTTTTGTGTAAGAATGAAGTCCTTAGTGGTTATGTATGATTGAGCCCTAATTTTCTAAATATCAAATGATTTTTACTTAAAGGAATCACTCAAAAACCAATTTTACTAATTCGGATTTTGGAATCAACCCTACTTGAAAACATGTTTATAAAGTGTAAAATGGAAATTTTTATGCAGAAATGAAGGTCATAAGTAATATATATAATGAAGACTCAATTTTAACAAAAATAATTATATTTTCTTAAGTAACAAATCCAAAACAAATGGAAATGACCAAAGTTAGAAAAGTAGATTTTTCATAAGTAGTTGTTATTATGGTCTTGCAAAATAAAAAGTTATAAAATTTCCTTTTAGCAAAAATCATCAAGATCATGCATACATTAAGCTCATCTCATGTCATTCATATTAGAAATCACTCATATTGCATGTATAGCTAATTTATAAAGTAGGAACATTACAAACATTTACTAAACTATTTTTAGAATCAGAAACCGTTACTGATCAGATCTGATCCCTCTATTCTGAGACCTAAATGTTTTCAAAGCTTAAAAATAATATTAGAATTAGATAGATCTTTCGAAGTAGATAGAAATCGATATATAATTTATGAAATTTCGAGTTAGAATGACCAAGTTATGGTCGTTTTAAGTTGGAATTTCCGCTTAGGACGAGAATTACGAATTTGATAGTTCGTATAAAATCGTTTGGATTAGTTTGAGTTGAAATACTTATTAGAGTATTTCTTCCTTTTTAGGTGATCCCGAATTCGATGATTCCCTACCACTGGATTGCTATTACTAAGAGACCGGTGATCTAATGGCCGAGTGAGTTTTCTCCTTATTTTGTTACCTTATTTGTGCTTGTAGTTAGTCGCATTAGAATTATAGGAACAAGATAAAAATCGATATGAATGGAGATGGGATATATGATGAAACTGTGATGAATGTATGCTAAAGAATACTAAAGCATATCGAAACCACGATTCGATTGGATAACTGCACTGTTCATATTATTTCTATTATGTGTGTGATATTGGTTGGTCACTCTAAAGAATGTATGAATATTTTGACCTAAGCAAAAATTAAATTGGTCATGCATTGCATTGGACATATTGCATTGGTAGCATGCTACTCCTACGCAAGTCGATCGGTATGGTCCAAGAACTCGTTGGGATGATAAACCCGGTATCAGCTCATTCAGGGGTACTAAGGCACATGTGGATGCATTCCTTGGATGAGCCTAGCCGATTCGAATGCTAAGAGCCGAGGGCTTGGGACTAGATGCGGTCATGTAGACTTTAATACCATTCCTAACCCACGATACTGAGGGCGTAAATTCGTTCTGTGTGTGGGTTCCGGATACCCATACATAATTGTTTGCTCATGTGTTTATTCATGCATAGCATATGGATGATTATAACTTGCTTATTATGGTGGGGAATTAAGGGAATTCTCACTAAGCTAGTGTAGCTTATTCCTAATAGTTGTTTAAATGAACAGGTTATCTCAAGAATGCTAAGTGGGGACCGAGATGGTTGGAGCTGAGAATGACTTTGGGATTCCGGCAAGAAATGAGAATGCTTGAAATTATTAGCTATTTTTTATTATTTGCCTTGTAATAGTTTATGTAGGGAAGTCTGTGGATGAATGTAATTGAAGTTGAATGATTTGTATTTTGAAGTATAGCGATTCGTATATGAAGTATAGTGATTTGTATTTGAAGTACAGTAAATTGTATTTCCTTTACATTATTACTCAAGTGTATCAATATAAAAGGTATCTCTCCGATGTGTCTCCTCTATGTGTTAGACGCCTTGTACATAGTATGGAAGCCTTCGCGTGACTGAGGTGGTCATTCTTAGGCTTTAATATTGTGTACGGCGAACTGCCATGTTTAGGGTACCCTTTGGGGCGTGACACATGAACACTAAGATGATTATGTGAATGATGAATATATGCATAAATCATTAGCAATAACAAAATAATAACTCAAATAACAAGATCTAAGGCATAAACGAAAATCAAAGCTACAAAAAGTTAGATATACAAAATATAACTACTTTTAGCAAGAAAATAATAATGATACAAGGTAATAATCATGGAGAAGAGAGTGTTTCATTTTTGGCATCATCATCCTTAGCTTTTAAGCTTATGAAGGTCATTTGATGCATGAAACTCTCACTATACTTTACCTATATCACCTATGGAAGCTTTAGACAAGAGTTTTATCCAAGAATCTTGAAGAAATATGTGTCGGAGCTCAAAGAAGAAATAGGGGCAGCTTGTGTTCTTGTAAGAACAAGAACAAAAGAAGAAAGAAAGAGAGGAAAAATTAGAGAGAAAAGTGGAAGGAATGGAAAAGGGGTAGCAGGTGTAAATGAAAGAGAGAGAGAGAAGGAGTGCATTTAATTGAAAGAAAGAAAAAATAAATAAAACAAGGCAGCCAAAGGGGAGTGTTGCACGTGAATGTTGAGAAGAGAGAGAGAGGGAATTTGTTTGAATTTTAATTTGAAATTGGAATGTGTAATTAATGTTATGTGTTGCTTCTTTAAGAAGGATTGTAATATATTTATTTTAGTCAAATTGGGAGTAAATTAAAGGACAAGGGCAGCAAAAAGAAGGGAAAAATCTACCATGAAGTGTGGGATAAAGTGTAGAAAGATTGAAGTGAAAAAGAAGTAATATGTGAAATGTGTACTTGAAGTATGGGTTGGAAAAAGTACTTTTTATTAAAAAAATACCAAATAAAATTAGGAAAAATATTTTTAAATGAGTGGTAGAATTTTCATAAATAAAATTAAATAATTATTTTAGTATTTCAACAAATATGTTACTGGTATGATCAAAATATGCGAATATGAGTTATAAATGATATTTTTATAACTCGAAAAATTCTAAAAAATTATTTTATGAAAATGAAAATATTTTTCAATTATTAAATTAATTTATTTTATTTTTAGTATCGGATCTTAAACAGAATCTGATCCCTTATAAGCTCGAAAACGAACTAAATTTTAGAAAAACAAAATTTTCTATAATATATAAAATATTTATCTAAAAATATAAGGATTTATAAGAATAATAAAATCGTGTAATGAAATGGAAGTGAATAGTGCAAAAGACTAATTAATTACCAGTAGTAATGAAAATATGATAAAAAAGTTATAATCGTAACTTTTATAACCCGAAAAATTATATAACTGATATATTTAGAAATCTTATGAAATTACGAGTCTAACGGTATTCATGGTATATTTTTGATATCTTCGAGCCCTGGGACAAGCTTTTCGAAGTCTGTATCCGAACTGGATCGAAATAGGTTAAAAATTTACTAATATGATATTTTTAAGTGAACTTATATTGCTACGAGCTATTCTACATACTTAAATTACACCTCGGCCTCTAGGGTTAAGAGCGCTAGATTGTCGGACATAAACTACTGTATTCCACTTAGGGTTTCGGGTGATTTTCTAATTTAGATCTTTGCCAATTTGAAACTGATATTTTATATTTATACAACATATTATTTTTTTGTAAGTATTTAATATCTCTTAACGTTTTTAGAATTATTGAATTGAGTTTTATTTCTGAAAGTTTCATCGTTATTTACTTTCTAATAATTTGTTTTTGGGTTCTCTATTACTCGATTTTATAAGTCGGAGTTACGTATAGAATTTGTTGTATGTAGTGGTTTTGGAATTGAAGTATGTTGAGTTCTTATTTTATTTTTAAGGAATCTCATTTTCTCAAGATTAAGAAATTTCCGGATTCGTTCGTGATTTAGGACTAGTTGAAGTTCGGTTTTAATTTGGAGTGATTTTTAGGGTTTATTTTCGAAGTTCATCTTGGAATTATTTACTGAAATTTTCCGGGGCTTACATAATTTGCTTTGTATGCAAGCAAACTGGGCACTTCGCCAATGAATGCCTGTCACGCCCCGAAGGGTACCCTAAACGTGGCAGTCCACCGTACACAATATTAAAGCCTAAGAATGACCACCTCAGTCACGCGAAGGCTTCCATACTATGTACAAGGCGTCTAACACATGGAGGAGACTCATCGGAGTAATGCATTTTATGTTGATACAACTTGAGAACAATGTAAAGGAAATTCAATTCACTATTCTTCAAAAATACAACTCATTAACTTCAATTACAATTCATCAAAAGATTCTACTACATAAACTATTACAAGGCAAATAATAAAACCTAGCTAATAACTTCAAACATTCTTATGTCTTGCCGGAATCCTGAAGTCATTCTCGACTTCAACCATCTCAGTCCCCACTTAGCATTCTTGAGATAACCTGTTCATTTAAACAACTATTGGGGTATAAGCTACACTAGCTTAGTGAGTGAAAACTTCCAGGATTACATTTATAACACGTCATACAATCAAGTGATTAGTCAGACAAGTGATATGCATCAAACTCGTGAATTCAACAAACATATGACCTGCCGGAAATCATATGTGGATGGACTTACGCCCTCCATCCCGGGTTAGCAGATTAACGAATCCTGCGGTACGACCAAGACCGTTTCAGCTTACGGACAACTATAAACTATAAAATCGTTTAAGGTACAACGATAAACCAACAAATGCTAATGCTCCATCCCCATCGTGTATGAATGAGTTCAATTTCATCTTCAATTCCGAATAATCAATTATACCAATTCTTTTAAGTGATCAGTCAATAATCGCAGACAATCAATTCTAATTCATCTATACAAGCAATAGTTAATCACTCGGCTTCGATATTCTTCCATTCCATTTCTCATATTAACAGCAAGCATACATAGTTCCCATTCGTCCCCATCATGCATATCCATTTTATCTTTACCAAATATCTAGTGCAACTATTATTACAATCACATACAATAAATGAAATCGGAAGTAATACTCACTCGGCCATTGGATCACCGGTCTCTTAGTATAAGTAATCCGGTGGTAGGGAATCGTCGATATCGGGGTCACCTAAAAAGGAAGAAATACCCTAATAAGTATTTCATCACTTAACTAGTCCAAGCTATCTCACACAATCTATCAAATTCGTAATTCTCGTCCTAAGCGGGAATTCCAACTTAAAACGGCCATAACTTGGTCATTTTAACTCGGAATCTCGCAAATTATATATCGATTTCTATCTACTTCGAAAGATCTATCTATTTCTAATATTATTTTTAAGTTTTGAAAACATTTAGGTCTCGGAACAGAGGGATCAGATCTGATCAGTAACGGTTTCCGATTCCGAAAAATAGTTTTGTAAATGTTTGTAATGTTTCTACTATGTAGATTAGCTATACATGCAATATGAATGATTTCCTAACATGAATGACATGAGATGAGTTTAATGTATGCATGATCTTGATGATTTTTGCTAAAAGGAAATTTTATAACTTTTTATCTTGCAAGACCATAATAACAACTACTTATGAAAAATCTAGTTTTCTAACTTTGATTATTTCCATTTGTTTTGCATTTATTACTTAAGAAAATATAATTATTTTTGTTAAAATTGAGTCTTCATTATATCTATTACTTATGACTTTCATTTCTTCATAAAAATTTCCATTTTGCACTTTGTAAACATGTTTTCAAGTGGGGTTGATTCCAAAATCCGAATTTTACAAAAATTAGTTTTTGAGTGATTCCTTTAAGTAAAAAAAATCATTTGATACTTAGAAATTTAAGGCTCAACCATATATAACTACTAAGGGCTTCATTCTTACACAAAAATTTGCATTTTACGCTTTGCAAATATGTTTTCCAATATGATCTACTCAAAAATCCGAATTTTAGAAAATCCACTTTTTGCATGATTCCTTTGGGAAAAACTTGTTTAATGCATTAAAATTTAAGGCTTCACTATATCAATTACTTAAGGACTTCATTTAACACATAAAACATCCATTTTGAGCTTGAATACTAGGTGTTCTTATGGCCTTCATTCAAAATTACGAATTTCACAAATTGACTACTAACTTAAAATTTTCCATTTTAATTCCATTACTTGTTTTACACATTACTCATGCCTAAACTCATTTTAACTTGTAAAAATCATTGCTCAATGATATCTATTACCTATATACTTCATTTTTCACATAAAACATGAGTTTTGGAGTTGATACATGGGTTCTAAAAATTAGTCTTGGTTGGGATCCGAATTTACAAAATTCATTTTTGGTTATATCTTTTGATAAAATCTATCTAAGCTCATGAAAATCCATTCCTTACATATCCTATCCTAAGAGCCTTTCATTTCTTAAATAAAAACTTCATTTTTGAGTTGGAAAACATGTTTTTAAAATAGGCCTTGGCCAAAATCCGAAAATAGAATTTTTATTTTGAAAATCACTTTTGATTCTTGTAAAAAGAAGTCTTGATGATATACATATGTTAAGCCTTCATTTTCTTAAGTAAAAATTATATTTTGACACTTGGAAAGTGGTTTTTAAATATTGGTCTTGCCAAAATACGAATTTCACCAATTTTGTTCAAGTTCAAATTTAAAGTCTACACATAATATGAACATACACCTAGATGAAACCCATGAAAACAAACTTTAAACTCATAGATCTAAACTTTGCTCATCAAAATTTCTCATTTATGTTATCTATACCCTAAGCCCTTCATTTTAAATGAAAAATACACATTTTGAAGTTGAAAAACCACTTTTCTAACTATGGTTCCATTTTCATCCGAATTTTCAAAAATCATTTTGCTTGAAAATAAAATAGATCTTGAGTTTCCTATAACTTTCCTACCATCATCATATTATAGCAAGTTGTTCATGAACATAAACAAAGATCTAATGCATCTATGAACTCAAAACTTTAGATCTAGTATTCTAAACTAGTTTTACATGCATGAATCACTAAGATAGACATGTGAATGCTAGATCTATGCATAAATCATAAGGAATAACAAAAATAACAACTTAAATAACAAGATCTATGGCATAAACAAAAATCAAAGCCATAAAAAGTTAGATCTACAAAATATAATAACTTTAAACAAGAAAATAATTATAATACAAGGTAATAAAAGTGGAGAAGAGAAAGATTTCATTTTTGGCATCATCATCCTAAGCTTTTAAGCTTATGGAAGTTCATTTGATGCATGAAACCTTCATTATACTTTACCTATATCACCTATGGAGCTTTGGGATGAAGATTTGCTTAGAAAATCTTTAAAAATGAAGTGTGGAAGCCATGGAAGAAGAAGGGGGCAGCTTTGTTTATTGGAGAAACATGAACAAGAAGAAGAAGAAAAGAGAGGAAATAGAGAGAGAAAAGGTTAAAGAATGAAAGAGGAAAAGTGAATAAATGAAGGAGTGAGAGAAATGAGTGTTTTAATTGTAATAAATGAGAGAAAAAAAATAAAACATGGGCAGCCAATTTTGGACATGCTGCACGTGAATTAGGAGAAGGGGAGAGAGAAATTTGTTTGAATTTTGACTTAAAATTGATTTGTGTAATAAATGTATTATGTAGCTTTCTTAAGAAGGAGTAGAAAATAATTATTTTAGTCAAATTATGATTAAATAAAGGACAATGGCAGCAAAGATGGGTCAAAAATCTGCCATGAATTGTGGGATTATGTGTAGAAAGATTGAAGTGAAAAGGAAGTGATATGTGTAAGGTGTACTTGAAGGTATGGGTTGTAAAAGTACTTTATTAATAAAATAAATTAAAATAAAATAAAATTGGAAAATTTATTCCAAATAATTGTAGCAGAATTTTCATAATAAAAATTAAATAATTATTTGAATTATTTTAGTATTTTAACAAATACGTTACCGGTACGGTCAAAATACGCGAATATGGGCTATAAATAATATTTTTATAACCCGAAAAATTCTAGAAAAATATTTTATGGGAATAAAAATATTTTTAAAATATTTTCCAATTATTAAATTAATTTATTTTATTTTTAGTACGGGTCTTAAACAGAATCTGATCCCGTAAAGACCCGAAACGAACTAAATTTTAGAAAAACAAAATTTTCTATAACATATAAAATATTTATCTAAAAATATAAGACTTTATAAGAATAATAAAATTTTGTAATAAAATAAAAATGAATAGTGCAAAAGTCTAATCAATTACCGGTAATAATGGAAATACGATAAAAAGGTTATAACCGTAACTTTTATAACCCGAAAAATTATATAACTGATATATTTAGAAATCTTATGAAATTACGAGTCTAACGGTACTATTGGTATATTTTTGATATCTCGAGCCCCGGGACACGCTTTTCGAAGTCTGTATCCGAACGGGTTCGAAATAGGTCAAAAATTTACCAATCTGATATTTTTAAACAAACTCATATTACTATGAGCTATTCTACATATTTAGCTACGCCTCGGCCTCTAGGGTTAGGGGCACTAGGTTGCCGGACTTAGGCTATTGCATTCCGATTAAGGTTTCGGGTGATTTTTCCGGTTTAGACCTTTGCCAATTTGGAAACTGATATTTATGTTTATACAACATTTTTAATTTGAGAAATCTATTTTTAAATTTTATTTTTGTAAGTATTTAATATCTCTTAATATTTTCGGAATTCTTGAATCGAGTTTTATTTCCGAAGGTCAATCATTATTTACTTTTTAATAGTTTGTTTTTGGGCTTTATATTACCCGATTTTATAAGTTGGAGTTAATTATGGAATTTTTCGTACGTCGTAGTTTTGAATTTGAAGACCACTGTGTTCTTATTTTATTTTTAAAGATTTTCATTTTCTCAAGATTAAGAAGTTTATGTATTCGTTCGCGTTTTTGGGCTAGTTGAAATTTGGTTTTAATTTGGAGTGATTTCTAGGGTTTATTTTCGAAGTCCATCTTAAAATTATTTATTGAAATTTTCCGGGGCTTACATCCTCCCCACCTTAAAGAAAGTTTTGTCCGCAAAACTTGTTACGTGTATATTGTTTTTCGAGAAAAGATTGTGGATTTTGAGTTATATTTTTAGCACCGGTCTATGCTTTGATTTGTATCATTTCTAAATTTTGTATGATAGATATTTTACGAAATATAGCACATACAATTTTATAAGATTTGGCTTAGCGATTCCAACCTTCACTTATACGACTCTTTTGGAGAACGACACGGACTTGACTTGGACTACAGACGACTTGACTCGACCGACACTAGACGATTTATGACAACACGACCTTTCATGACTCGATTACTTTGACCAACGAAGGTTGTAGATTCGCTTCTCCATTCTTATGCAGATGTATATAATATTGTGCTTTATGATTCATATTCCCTTAAACAATATGGTCATCATCGTTTTAAATTCTTATCATCGTGATCATCTTGATAGGATTGAAATCAAGAGATCTCATTGCTTTATTGTATAATTATTACTTGTGAAGTTCTTATGGAGTTTGGTAATTGAGATTTAATCAATGAAATTTTTAACTTTTGTGTAACGATCATCGTAGATTTCAATCTTTCAAAGTTCTTTATTTACAAGAAGTTGTATGAGGATTGTCTTGGAATTCGTTAAATCATCAAGTTTTGTTTTAGTTTCCATCATTGGCTCATTCTAGCTTTTAATGGTCTCGGGCTTTCCTATTTTTAGTCTAGCCATTTAATCCGAAGGGTATTTCTAACAACCTATCTCTTTGATTCTATTGAAGAAGAATATGCGGTATTCTAAGGGTATAGCTAACCTGATACCGAGTTGCATTTGATCCTCGCTTCCTTCCATGGCAAAGGACTCCAGCTTCTCATCACTAGCTTCTCCATGTACTACATAGGTGTGAGGGTTGTAGATGGGATTTCCGGATGAAGATGTTCCTAAGGAACTCCGATTCTTTTTCCTTTGTTGCTTTTATTCCTATTACATCCTCCTCTTCTTCTTGGTTGATCCAGCGAAGCAACACGCAAGTATCCCGTTCAGGGCATGTTTTAGAAATGTCCGTTTTTGCAAAGAAAGCATGTTGGTCATCTTTTTGGGACACTTCTCAACTTTGTGACTGGGGTCCCCACAAAGGTAACACTTGGATTGAAGTCGTGGACACGTATAGGGTAATGCTTTCCTTACATTTCCAACATTGTATCTTATCCAATTTCTGTGTCTTCTTCTTTGTTTGGGTCATCGTCCAAGTGAAGTGTTCCAACTTTCCGACTTGGGGTCATGACGGGTTCTTGTTGTGGTTGGGTATATCTCCTACAATTTTATTAAGCTCAGGTGAAAATTCTAAATCTTTTATTACGTCTTAAGGCATCTAAAAGAAACTTAAGGAAACTTATCGGAAATATAGAACTCAAAAATGCGGAAATAGAAACATATATAAGAAATATTGAATTCTACTGAAATAAAAATAATAATAAGAACTTCATAATACTTGATACGAAATACATGAAATCAAGATAAGATGTAAATCATCCATTACAAAAGTTCAAAGAAAGGATGCAAAACATACATTGGAATAATTCATGAACTAGATGATAAACTACAACATTGGTTTACATTTTCAAAAACATCTTTGTTCTTTTCAAAAAGTCATTTGCTCCTAACGCTCAACGAAAGATCTATGCTATTTCTAGGAGACTGACTTCTTCCAATCAAGGACAGCCATCCACTGTTAATTCCCGTGGGGGCATCTACTTGCCCGGTGTCCCGGCTGTTTGCAGATGGGGCACTTTAGGGTTTTCTTTCTTGGACAGTCATAATCTTATGCTTGGGATCTCCACAGAGGTAACACTTGTGCTTCAGCTGTGGACACTGTTTTAGATAATGACTTTCCTTGCACTTCCAACAATTGATCTTACCTCTTAAAAGGTTCATCCTTAACAGATAGGCTAGTTTTCTTAGTCCTCTTGACCTTAGAGTTTGAACTAGCCATAGGAAGGAGTCTTAATTCCTTGCATTGTCACTTGGTGGGGTCCTTCCACCTGAACCGGTACATTCCTAGTAAGCACTTGTTGCAAGAGGAGCTTTTGTGCATCCACCAAACATCCTAGAAGACCTATGACTTGTTGCATTGGATCTTGTGGTGGTGGAGTCTCTCACTTGTTGTTCCTCGGGAAGGTTAGTCAACTGTTGCATGTTCTCTCAGGTAGTCTCCTAAAAACAGGACGAGACGGTCACGTTAGTCTAATTATACTATTCACAAGTTGCTTATGGTTTAGAAAAAGAGTTATAACTTTTATTTTCTTTAAACTTGTTTATTTAGAAAAACGGTGAAAGCACGCAATTAATCTTACCCACCTAGTGGTCCTATAGGTCAAAGGGGTAATCTAGTATCTCCATTATCGGCTTGAACTAGAGTCGGGTAAGGTCACTTACTCCTATATTTTGCAGTTGCTAGAATATATTCGATTCCTCATAATATTTCAATCTTTCTTCCTCATATGTGTTTCTATGTTCTCTAAAAGTCTCCAAGATAGGATGCAAATCCTTAATGATCGAAAATCATACCTTAGGTCATTGAGCTAAATCTAATTCTTCTTTACCTAAGGGTCATCTAAAACTTATCTATTCATCTCTAAGATCGTATCTTAACATTTATTTATCCTAAAGTCTTTCCACCTAATTCCCAAAACCTTGTCGCTCTGATACCAACTAAACTGTCACGCCCCGAAGGGTACCCTAAACGTGGCAGTCCACCGTACACAATATTAAAGCCTAAGAATGACCACCTCAGTCACGCGAAGGCTTCCATACTATGTACAAGGCGTCTAACACATGGAGGAGACTCATCGGAGTAATGCATTTTATGTTGATACAACTTGAGAACAATGTAAAGGAAATTCAATTCACTATTCTTCAAAAATACAACTCATTAACTTCAATTACAATTCATCAAAAGATTCTACTACATAAACTATTACAAGGCAAATATAAACCTAGCTAATAACTTCAAACATTCTTATGTCTTGCCGGAATCCTGAGTCATTCTCGACTTCAACCATCTCAGTCCCCACTTTGCATTCTTGAGATAACCTGTTCATTTAAACAACTATAGGGGTATAAGCTACACTAGCTTAGTGAGTGAAAACTTCCAGGATTACATTTATAACACGTCATACAATCAAGTGATTAGTCAGACAAGTGATATGCATCAAACTCGTGAATTCAACAAACATATGACCTGCCGGAAATCATATGTGGATGGACTTACGCCCTCCATCCCGGGTTAGCAGATTAACGAATCCTGCGGTACGACCAAGACCGTTTCAGCTTACGGACAACTATAAACTATAAAATCGTTTAAGGTACAACGATAAACCAACAAATGCTAATGCTCCATCCCCATCGTGTATGAATGAGTTCAATTTCATCTTCAATTCCGAATAATCAATTATACCAATTCTTTTAAGTGATCAGTCAATAATCGCAGACAATCAATTCTAATTCATCTATACAAGCAATAGTTAATCACTCGGCTTCGATATTCTTCCATTCCATTTCTCATATTAACAGCAAGCATACATAGTTCCCATTCGTCCCCATCATGCATATCCATTTTATCTTTACCAAATATCTAGTGCAACTATTATTACAATCACATACAATAAATGAAATCGGAAGTAATACTCACTCGGCCATTGGATCACCGGTCTCTTAGTATAAGTAATCCGGTGGTAGGGAATCGTCGATATCGGGGTCACCTAAAAAGGAAGAAATACCCTAATAAGTATTTCATCACTTAACTAGTCCAAGCTATCTCACACAATCTATCAAATTCGTAATTCTCGTCCTAAGCGGGAATTCCAACTTAAAACGGCCATAACTTGGTCATTTTAACTCGGAATCTCGCAAATTATATATCGATTTCTATCTACTTCGAAAGATCTATCTATTTCTAATATTATTTTTAAGTTTTGAAAACATTTAGGTCTCGGAACAGAGGGATCAGATCTGATCAGTAACGGTTTCCGATTCCGAAAAATAGTTTTGTAAATGTTTGTAATGTTTCTACTATGTAGATTAGCTATACATGCAATATGAATGATTTCCTAACATGAATGACATGAGATGAGTTTAATGTATGCATGATCTTGATGATTTTTGCTAAAAGGAAATTTTATAACTTTTTATCTTGCAAGACCATAATAACAACTACTTATGAAAAATCTAGTTTTCTAACTTTGATTATTTCCATTTGTTTTGCATTTATTACTTAAGAAAATATAATTATTTTTGTTAAAATTGAGTCTTCATTATATCTATTACTTATGACTTTCATTTCTTCATAAAAATTTCCATTTTGCACTTTGTAAACATGTTTTCAAGTGGGGTTGATTCCAAAATCCGAATTTTACAAAAATTAGTTTTTGAGTGATTCCTTTAAGTAAAAAAAAAATCATTTGATACTTAGAAATTTAAGGCTCAACCATATATAACTACTAAGGGCTTCATTCTTACACAAAAATTTGCATTTTACGCTTTGCAAATATGTTTTCCAATATGATCTACTCAAAAATCCGAATTTTAGAAAATCCACTTTTTGCATGATTCCTTTGGGAAAAACTTGTTTAATGCATTAAAATTTAAGGCTTCACTATATCAATTACTTAAGGACTTCATTTAACACATAAAACATCCATTTTGAGCTTGAATACTAGGTGTTCTTATGGCCTTCATTCAAAATTACGAATTTCACAAATTGACTACTAACTTAAAATTTTCCATTTTAATTCCATTACTTGTTTTACACATTACTCATGCCTAAACTCATTTTAACTTGTAAAAATCATTGCTCAATGATATCTATTACCTATATACTTCATTTTTCACATAAAACATGAGTTTTGGAGTTGATACATGGGTTCTAAAAATTAGTCTTGGTTGGGATCCGAATTTACAAAATTCATTTTTGGTTATATCTTTTGATAAAATCTATCTAAGCTCATGAAAATCCATTCCTTACATATCCTATCCTAAGAGCCTTTCATTTCTTAAATAAAAACTTCATTTTTGAGTTGGAAAACATGTTTTTAAAATAGGCCTTGGCCAAAATCCGAAAATAGAATTTTTATTTTGAAAATCACTTTTGATTCTTGTAAAAAGAAGTCTTGATGATATACATATGTTAAGCCTTCATTTTCTTAAGTAAAAATTATATTTTGACACTTGGAAAGTGGTTTTTAAATATTGGTCTTGCCAAAATACGAATTTCACCAATTTTGTTCAAGTTCAAATTTAAAGTCTACACATAATATGAACATACACCTAGATGAAACCCATGAAAACAAACTTTAAACTCATAGATCTAAACTTTGCTCATCAAAATTTCTCATTTATGTTATCTATACCCTAAGCCCTTCATTTTAAATGAAAAATACACATTTTGAAGTTGAAAAACCACTTTTCTAACTATGGTTCCATTTTCATCCGAATTTTCAAAAATCATTTTGCTTGAAAATAAAATAGATCTTGAGTTTCCTATAACTTTCCTACCATCATCATATTATAGCAAGTTGTTCATGAACATAAACAAAGATCTAATGCATCTATGAACTCAAAACTTTAGATCTAGTATTCTAAACTAGTTTTACATGCATGAATCACTAAGATAGACATGTGAATGCTAGATCTATGCATAAATCATAAGGAATAACAAAAATAACAACTTAAATAACAAGATCTATGGCATAAACAAAAATCAAAGCCATAAAAAGTTAGATCTACAAAATATAATAACTTTAAACAAGAAAATAATTATAATACAAGGTAATAAAAGTGGAGAAGAGAAAGATTTCATTTTTGGCATCATCATCCTAAGCTTTTAAGCTTATGGAAGTTCATTTGATGCATGAAACCTTCATTATACTTTACCTATATCACCTATGGAGCTTTGGGATGAAGATTTGCTTAGAAAATCTTTAAAAATGAAGTGTGGAAGCCATGGAAGAAGAAGGGGGCAGCTTTGTTTATTGGAGAAACATGAACAAGAAGAAGAAGAAAAGAGAGGAAATAGAGAGAGAAAAGGTTAAAGAATGAAAGAGGAAAAGTGAATAAATGAAGGAGTGAGAGAAATGAGTGTTTTAATTGTAATAAATGAGAGAAAAAAAATAAAACATGGGCAGCCAATTTTGGACATGCTGCACGTGAATTAGGAGAAGGGAGGGAGAGAAATTTGTTTGAATTTTGACTTAAAATTGATTTGTGTAATAAATGTATTATGTAGCTTTCTTAAGAAGGAGTAGAAAATAATTATTTTAGTCAAATTATGATTAAATAAAAGGACAATGGCAGCAAAGATGGGTCAAAAATCTGCCATGAATTGTGGGATTATGTGTAGAAAGATTGAAGTGAAAAGGAAGTGATATGTGTAAGGTGTACTTGAAGGTATGGGTTGTAAAAGTACTTTATTAATAAAATAAATTAAAATAAAATAAAATTGGAAAATTTATTCCAAATAATTGTAGCAGAATTTTCATAATAAAAATTAAATAATTATTTGAATTATTTTAGTATTTTAAACAAAATACGTTGCCGTACGGTCAAAATACGCGAACATGGCTATAAAAATATTTTTATAACCCGAAAAATTCTAGAAAAATTTATGGGAAAAAAAATTTTTAAAATATTTTCCTTATTAAATTAATTTATTTTTTTTAGTACCAGGTCTTAAACAGAATTTGATCCCGAAAGACCCGAAACGAACTAAATTTTAGAGAAACAAAATTTTCTATAACATATAAAATATTTATCTAAAAAATAAGAATTTATAAGAATATTAAAATTTTTGTAATAAAATAAAAATGAATAGTGCAAAAGTCTAATCAATTACCGGTAATAATGGAAAAACGATAAAAAGGTTATAACCGTACTTTTATAACCCGAAAAATTATATAACTGATATATTTAGAAATCTTATGAAATTACGAGTCTAACGGTACTATTGGTATATTTTTGATATGTCCAGCCCCGGGACACGCTTTTCGAAGTCTGTATCCGAACGAGTTCGAAATAGGTCAAAAATTTACAATCTGATACTTTTAAAACAACTCATATTACTTGAGCATCTACATATTTAGCTACGCCTCGGCCTCTAGGTTAGGGGCACTAGGTTGCCGGACTTAGGCTATTGCATTCCGATTAAGGTTTCCGGGTGATTTTTCCGGTTTAGTCCTTTGCCAATTTGGAAATTGATATTTATGTTTATACAACATTTTTAATTTGAGAAATCTATTTTTAAATTTTATTTTTGTAAGTATTTAATATCTCTTAATATTTTCGGAATTCTTGAATCGAGTTTATTTCCGATGGTCAATCATTATTTACTTTTAATTAGTTTTTTGGGCTTTATATTACCCGATTTTATGAGTTGGAGATAATTATGGAATTTTTCGTACGTCGTAGTTTTGAATTTGAAGACCACTGTGTTCTTATTTTATTTTTTTAAAGATTTTCATTTTCTCAGATTAAGAAGTTTATGTATTCGTTCGCGTTTTTGGGCTAGTTGAAATTTGGTTTAATTTGGAGTGATTTCTAGGGTTTATTTTCGAAGTCCTCTTAAAATTATTTATTGAAATTTTCTGGGCTTACAATGCCCACAGAGAAAGAATGCCCCAGCTAGACCGTTTGGTTCAATGGGAGGAGCTACATCGGCAAAGAATGGAAGTGGAAGGGAGCAACTTGAGTCGTTCAGGAGCAGCTATCCATGGGATTAGAATATACAACTTAGAAGGGCAGTGGGTGTGTGAAGAGTCGGATGAGGAGGGAGCAGAGTTAGCAGCCATGGATGAAGCCTGTGGCTCAGATTTTGGACTGGTGACAGGTTAGAATAAAAAACCCCTTTTCCTTTGATGCAAGTTATTAAATATCCTACATATTCCTATACTAGAAGTATAAAGTTTTATACCTGCAAATCGCTTAAGTTTACCAGTGTCGTGATTAGTATAAAATTCGAGTGCAGAACATGTATGCATAGCTAGTCAAGCCGCTTATGCTTTGTTCCATACTGGAGCTACACATTCCTTTATCACCGTTAGTCGTGCTGAACAAACTGGTTCACCCATAGATACTATCGCTACCGGTTTTCGAGTTAAGACCCCCACTGGAAGCGTAGTAACGACTAAGGAAATGCTTAAAGATTGTCCTATGGAGATACAAGGAAGTTACTATAAGTGTGACCTGATAATCTTGGAAATGAGCAAGTATGAAGTAATCCTAAGAATGAGTTGGTTGACATCTGTTAAAGCTCTAGTGGATTGTAGACACAAAGAGGTGAAGTTTAAGGATCAAGATGGGTATGAAATAATATTCAAGGGAGAATCCACGGTGAAGTTGAACTCATTTGAGTTAATGGATGATGAAGAGATCAACTTAAGTAACATGGACGAAGAAGTGAAAGACGAAGAGAAACCTAAGTTGGAATCCATACTCGTGGTTAAGGAATTTCCAGATGTGTTTCCTGATGGATTACCTGGATTACCACCCAAAAGAGAGATTGATTTCAAAATCGACCTATTGGTAAACATAGCCGATATCAAAGGCACCCTACCGGATGGCACCGATGGAACTTAAGGAGCTAAAGACTCAACTGCAAGACTTGTTAGATCAAGGTTTCATTTGACCAAGTGTATCGCCCTGGGGAGCACTAGTGTTGTTAGTGAAGAAGAAGGATGGTTCTGTGTGTTTATGCATCGATTACCGGGAGCTCAATAAAGTTACCGTCAAGAATAAGTATCCACTCCCGAGGATAGACGACCTTTTTGATCAACTTCAAGGAGCTAGTGTCTTTTCAAGGATTGATCTACGATCAGGACACCACCAATTGAGGATTAAGCCAGAGGATGTACCCAAGACAGCTTTTAGAACTCGCTACGGACATTACGAGTTTCTGGTAATGCCTTTTGGTTTAACCAACGCACCAGCAGCTTTCATGGATCTCATGAATTGAGTATATAAGCCCCTATTGGATAAGTGCCTGATAGTCTTCATTGACGATATTCTGATCTACTCCAAGACACGCGAACAACATGAAGAACACTTAAGGATGGCGTTACAGACCTTGCGTGAGCATAAGTTGTATGTCAAACTGTCTAAGTGTGATTTCTGGTTGGATAAGATATCTTTCTTAAGACATGTCATATCTGGAGAGGGAATATCGGTAGACCCTGAGAAGATCAAAGCAGTGATGGATTGGATAACCTAAGACTATTACTGAAGTGAGAAGTTTTCTCGGATTGGCTGGATATTATAGAAAGTTTGTGAAGAATTTTTCTACCATCGCCAAACCCCCCATGCAGTTAACTCAAAAGGAGGAGAAGTTCATTTGGATGGATAAGAGAGAACAAAGTTTCCAAGAACTAAAGAAAAGGCTCGTGTCTGCCCTAATCTTGACTCTACCAGACCCCGAGAAGCCTTATACGGTGCACAATGATGCCTCTAGGAATGGTCTGGGATGTGTGTTAATGCAAGATGGAAACGTGATCGCTTGTGCATCGTGACAACTTAGGCCTTATGAACATAATTACTCCACCCATGATCTAGAGCTAGTCGCCGTTGTGTTTGCACTTAAGTTATGGAGACATTACTTATATGGGCAAAGGTGCGAAATCTACACTGACCATAAGAGCTCAAGTATCTATTCACGCAGAAGGAGTTGAATATGCGACAACGGAGATGGTTGAACTCATTAAAGATTATGACCTGGGAATAAATTACTATCCAGGGAGAGTAGACGCAGTTGCAGATGCCCTCAGTAGGAAGAATTATGGGGAAGTAACTTCTTTCCTCACTAACAAAAAGGAGCTAATAAAGGAATTTGAAAAGATGAGCATCGAATTCATAGGGCAAAGTGAGGAAGCAAAAATCGCTAGCCTAGTCATGGAACCCACCTTAGTAGAAAGAATCAAGGAAGCCCAACGATATGACGAGGCAATTTAGAAGATTAAGGAAGAGGTACAAGAAGGAAGATACACGATTTTACCATAGATGAAGATAAAGTGGTGAGAATGAAAGGAAGATTATGTGTTCCAGATGATGAGGATATAAGGAGGGGAATCATGGATGAAGCACATCATTCAGGATATACCACGCATCTAAAAGGAACAAAAATGTATCAGGACTGAAGAGCTACTATTGGTGGAATGGTATGAAGAGAGACGTGGCGGATTTTGTGCTAAAGTGTCCCACATGCCAACAAGTAAAGGTGGAGCACCAAAAACCTAGAGGACTTTTGAAACCCTTGATGATACCCAAATGGAAATGGGATCAAATCACAATGGATTTTGTGTGTGGATTGCCAAGAACGTCTGCAGGATATGATGCTATTTGGGTCATAGTGGACCAATTGATAAAGACAACACATTTCCTCCCAATTAACATGACGTACTCCATGTATAAGTTGGCAAGAACATACATAAGGGAAATAGTGTGCTTGCATGGGGTGCCCACTAGAATAGTCTCCGATCGAGACCCGAGGTTTGTGTTTAAATTTTAGACGAGCTTACAAAGATGTATGGGAACGAAGCTGCACTTAAGTATTTCTTATCACCCTCAAACAGATGGTCAATCAGAGGATGATACAAACCTTGGAAGATATGTTGCGAGCTTGTGTGATAAAGTTTAAAGGTAATTGGGACGCACACCTACCTTTGGTAGAGTTTGCCTACAACAACAGCTACCACTCTACAATCCAAATGCTACCTTATGAAGCATTGTATGAAGATGGTGTCGATCACCATTGTTCTGGGACTATGTAGAAAAGTTGAGCATCGAACCTGACTTGATACAAGATGCAGCTGAAAAGGTGCGGATCATCCAACAAAAAATGAAGAAAGCACAAGATAGACAAAAGAACTGGGCGAATATGAAGAGACGTGTGCTCGAATTTGAAGTTGGAGACCATGTGTACTTGAAAGTAAACCCCATAAAGAGTATTCACCGAGTTCGGGCACAAGGAAAGTTGAGCCTACGATACATTGGACCTTTTGAAGTGCTTGAGAAAATAGGAGATCTTGCTTATTGTCTGGCACTCCCTCCTAACCTATCTGGAATTCACAATGTGTTCCACGTATCAGTATTACGAAGCATGTGTCAGATCCTACCAGGATTGCAGAACTGGAACCAGTCCGGTTTAAAGAAAATCTCACATACGAGGAGCACCCGATTCAGATCCTAGATCACAAGGTGCAGAAGCTTCGAACAAAGAGATCAAGTATGTGAAGGTTCTATGGAGAAACCACTCGCATGAAGAAGCAACCTGGGAGGCTGAAAGCTACATACGCTAGAAGTATCCAAGCTTGTTTGAAGAGTCAGGTATGAACTTCAAGTTTTGAGGACAAAACTTTCTATAAGGGGGGTAGGTTGTAAACCCCTAAAGTTTTGTGATTAGTTAAAGCTTAAACCCTAATTAGAAGTCAACCGGATTTCCATAGTCAACAAAACCCCAGTCTATCGTAACCGCTTAAGTTTATCGCTGTTTAAGAAACCCTAAGAAAGTAAGAAAGAGATTAGTAATTAGAATAGTTTAATTATCTAAGGAAGCTTAAAAAGATCAGTTTAGTAAAACCGCAACTCGTTTTGAACCCGATTGGACACTGTCACGCCCTGGAGGGTACCCTAAACGTGGCAGTCCATCGTATATAATATTAAAGCAAATGAATGACAACCTTAGTCATGCAAGAGCTTCGACATCATATGCAAGGCATGCTTCCAAGATAGTAGGAGACTCACAGGGGTATTACATTTAAGTAGATAATAAAAGCAAGCAAGAACTTATATAAACAACCATGAAATCTTCATTCAAATAATAATTCCTTACATCATCTTAGGAGCATTCTCCCGTCTTAAAAGTCTTGTTTTAACTAAACTATTAACAAGGTAATCATAACTATAACATAAGCCTACTATAGAGATTTTCTTAGAAGTCTATGTTTAAAACTAAATACATAAAACTTCTCCCAAAAACTCCTAGTAGCTAAAGCTCATACCTGCATACGGGGCTCCTTGATGCCAACCAAAGATAGTCATACTGTAACAAAAAGCTATTAGAGTATAAGCAAATCTAGCTTAGTGAGATAATTCCCATCTACATAACATTTCCATATAGCAGACAAGTATTTAATCAAGCATATGAGAATGCACCAATCATATGAGCAAACAAAATACACATGATTAACCGAAAATCAAGTGTAACATGGATTTTACGCCCTCCATGTCAAGGGTTGGGAGGTTACAAGCCCATATACCATAAATGTTTGCAGATTTGCTGGCCCTTGCTCGCTATGTAGGCTTCCTGGCTCCTACTAGCCCATGTAGACTTTACGGCTCTTATTAGCCACAATTACCATCTCCTCGTTTCCCCACACGAAGAATAATAGTGAAACAAATGTGACTCACAAATATGGTATGCATGAAATGATTTTAATATATATTTAACCAAATAATGTTGAGTTCAGGTTAAAGGCGATCAACAACAATTTCATCATATCAATACAAGAATCACACTTCATTTAATCATAAATTCTTTCGATATTCTTAACTTACATTCAATCATAAATTCAAGTTACATAACAATTGTTCATTTATCTTTTTCTTAATTTCTAGTACTACTACTTACAAGCACAAACAAGGAAATGTAACTTAGTAAAGGATTAACTCACTGCATGTCGGTAGATCCTAATCGAAGTAATCTTCCGGGAAGGTGATCTCAGGTCCTTCTTCACCTAAACAAGATGAAATACCCAAAATGAGTCTTTCATGAAATTTCTATTCTTGAAGATTATAACCTTTTCTTAAAATCGCAGTAAAATCGTATAAGAGGAAATTCCAACTTAAAATTGCCATAACTTGCTCATTTTAATTCGAATTTCGCATATAATATATCGTTTTCTACCTACTCGAAAAGATTTATCTATTTCTAAACTTATATTCATCAAACTAAGTCATTTGGGTTCGAAAAAGCAGTGACCAGATTCACCACGAATTTAAATAAACTTGAAGTCCTTTTTTTAATAAAAGCTTACTTTGAAGAGATAGACATTACGACAATTTATAAAACCTTTGAAATGTGTATATATAATATATATATATTTATTGACTCATTTCAAATGTATGAAGTTAATGAAGTTGTCTCAAATATGAAAGAGTAAAGTCTTTTAAAGATTTTGAAAATTGAGAACTTTTGAAATATTTATTTTGCTTTGAAAATATCTTAAGTTATTTTAGATGAGTATTTCTCCTAAATTTAATTTCTTGCAATTGCTTTAAATTCCTAAGGAGTGATTTTATTTTCTAGGCTTAGTTCCCAACACTTTCTAAAAGTAATAACATTTTATAAAAATAATTTCTTTGTTTCTTGAGATCATTCCATGTTGATGAAAAGAATTTCTAGTACTTGATAAAAAGTGGAGTTTTAGTAAAACTTTTATTTATTTCAAAAAGTTCTTTTCTATGTATGTTTATGAGCTCCTCTAGATTCCTTAGAAAAGTTTGTTTTAAGAAAATTTCTTCTTATTTCTAGAAAAGAATCTTTATTTTTAAGAAAACATTTCCTCATTTGTTTTGTTGAGACAAAAATCATTATATTCATGCTAATAACTTGAAAGAATAAGCTAAGAAAGAAATAAATCAAGTATTAGAACCTTAGCTTCATCAAGGTATCCCGGGACTAAGAAAAGACTAGTCCCAAAAGAAAAGAAAATGTTTTGACTTGATGAGGACAAGTTTAAGACTAGAAAGATTAGTCTTAAAAACAACATGAAAGTAAATAAATTGCAAAACAATGAGCTTATATACTCTAAAAGATATATATATATATATATATAGCTACATAGATATATTAGATAGTTTTAAATATAAAAGCAACATAAGGAAATTAGATTATGAACAAAAACAAAGTATGAATCTATTGTTGCTTTCCTTAACCTTCATGGTTTAGAAAACATACACTAAGCTCATACTAAGTAAATGAACATAAGGAAGGCTTGAAGAAAATTTACCTAAAAGAACTAAACTTGAGAGAACTTCTTGGGAGAGAATTCTTGAAGGGTTTTGGTAGAGTAACTTTAGTAGAAGAAAGGTATGAAGAAAGTAGATGTAAGAGGGGGTATTTATAGGAAAATGTGGGAGATAATTTGTGTTAATTAAATAAATTAAAAATAAAACAAATTGGGAAGAAAAGAGAGGGCCGATGCAAATTTGAGGGAAAGGGGGAGAGAAAATTTATTTTTCTTGTATTTTTGTTAATTAAAAGTAAGATATGAAAGATGTGAAGTTGTATTGGAAATGAAAATTGTAAGAAATAGAGGTATAGGTTGTAAGAGTAAGGTTGTAAGAAAAAATAGAGATAGATAAATAGTGTAGAATAGTAGTAAATAGTGTAATCTAAAGTAACATGACAATTTAGAATAGTAGTAAATAGTGTAATCTAAAGTAGACATGACAATTTAAGTATCGGTAGTAAGAAAATCACATATAAATGCAATATCTGATATTTTTAGCTACCAAAAATTATGAAATTGATATTTTTGAAAATCTTATATTTTTATGAGTCTAACGTATATTCAAAATATTTTTACTATTCCAAGCCTCGGGACACGTTTTTCAAGAATTGTGTCCGATCGGGTTCAAAATGAGTCGCGCTTTTACTAAACTGATCTTTTTAAGCTTCTTTAATAATTAAGAACTATTCTACCCACTAATCTCTTTCTTACTTTCTTAGGGTTTCTTAAACAGGGATGCCGAATTTGAATGGTTACGATAGACTAAGGTTTTGTTGATTTTGGAAATCCGGTTGACTTCTAATTAGGGTTTAAGCTCTAATTGTTCTCAAAACTTCGAGGGTTTACACTCAAGGTGGAAACTTCAAGTATGGTAAGAAACCTAGAAGAGATAGTGCTCCAAAAGTCCCGCCTTTTCCGTGCTCTATGGGAAAGATTCATGTTGTCCTTGATCAATGGCTAAAAGACAGTATGATTAGACTACCAAGTTGAGTGAGAACCTATGGTACAGGAGAAAGCAGATGCAAAGTTTTGTAGGTTTCATAGGATGATGGGACACTCAATAAAAGATTATCGAATGTTGAAGATTTTTAATGAAAAAATTCACAATGGTGAACTGAAACTTGAAGACAATGATGCACAAATGATGGATGATGAAGGCACAGATAATGAATAGTTTTTTTTTCTTTTTAGTAATATCAATTGTTTACTAAAGGTAGAGGTTGCCTATTACGTATCCCCAATTTGTAATAGGGAAGAGAAATAAAGTAAATAATAATGATAATCAAGTATTTTTTTTCCTTTCCCTTCTCGTCCATCTTCTTCTATACTCACTTGTACTTATGGTTAAACCACTTCTGATAAGCATATGGTGCATAAATATATTTGTCCAATGTTCTTCGCTTGGGATCCAACTAATCTCAACTATGATGAGTTGAAGCGATTCCACAGTAGGCTTGGCAACTGTAACGCCATTTCGCAAAATTGAGGTCAAGCGATCTCATCCATGGTTGATTGAAGCTGTCATTCCATGGTAGTCGGTATCACTTAGTAGAAGCATCTACTCCGAGTATACAACGGGTGTAACACCTATTTCTATAGCATCATTTACGAGATCGAAGCAACCTCAACTGTGTTGATTTGAAGCGACTCCATAGCAGGCTTGGCAGCTAACGCCATTTCGCATAATTGAGGTCGAAGCGATCTCATCTATGGTTGATCGAAGCTGTCATTCCATGGTAGTCACTATCGCTTGGTAGAAACATCTGCTCCTGAGCATACGACGGGTGTAATACCCATTTCTGTAGCATCATTTACGAGATCAAAGCGATCACAACTGTGATAAGTCAAAGCTATTCCATAATAGGTTTAGCAACTATAACACCATTTCCTAGAATTAAGTTTGAAGCGATCTCATTAATGGTTGATTGAAGCAATCACTCCATCGCAATTGCCATCGCTTAGCAAAAGCATCTACTTCTGAGCATGCGATGGGTGCAATACCCATTTCTACAACATCATTTACAAGATTGAAGTGATCACAACTCTGATAAGTTGAAGAAACTCCATATCAGGCTTGGCAGCTATAACGCCATTTCACGAATTAAGGTCGAAGCGACCTCATCCATGTTGATTGAAGCAATCAATTCATGGTAGTTTTTATTGCTTGGTAGAAGCATATGCTCTTAAGCATGCGATGGTGCAATCCCCATTTTTACTACCTCATTTATGAGATTGAAGTGATCTTAACTGTGATGAGTTAAAGTAACTCCATAGTAGGCCTGACAACCATAATGCCATTTTGCAGAAACGAGGTTGAACTAACCTCATCCATGATTGATCAAAACGATTACTTCATGGTTGTCACAACAGTTCAGTAGAATCATCTCTTTTAAGTATGTAGTAGGTGCAATGTCCCTCTCTGCAACTTATTATAATCATGTGACTAAAGTATAGTTGACCCGCAATCTCCAAGCGAATCCATGACAGGCATGACATCTATAATACCATATCATATGATCTAAAGAGTTGAAGCAACTCTATGAATGTACAAACTATAAGTGATAGCATGGTATGAGTTGCTACCCCGTTATATAATTGTCATGCCCCAAGAGGTACCCTAAACGTAACAGTCCGCCACACTCAATATTAAAGTTTAAGTATGACAACCTTAACCACTCTCAAAAGCTTTGATACTAAGTGTAAGGTGTGCTCTCACAAATTTAGAGGACCATACATGGAATTATGAAGCTTAAGAAGATATAATAACATATTAAGAAAGAGAATTCATAATATTCATTTACTTATAACAATGATCTTACAATCTTAGGGATATTTCCCTTATTCACAAATCCAATACAAGAATATTTGTACATCTTATCCAACACTAAACTTCATCTAGAATTTCCTTATCCAAAAAGAAAATACATGACCGCAGGGTCCTTGTGGCCTCAACCACAGGTAAGGGAACTGCAAAAGATATCTATAAGGGTATAAGCTAACAGGCTTAGTGAGAACTATTTCCATAAATAACTTCTTGTAACAAGTATTCAAACAAGTTATTTAAGCAAACAAATGAGATGCAACATACACGTGGGCAAACAAGGCATATAGTTTTCCAGGAACTATATGTTAAATGATTTACGCCCTCCATTCGGGGTTTGGTGATACGTAACCTCAAAATAAGTAGTTTTAGTTAAAAAGATATATGTTTTCGACCAATATCACCAAGCATATAAAGTCTACTTGAATTAAGCTTTGCTTTCGGATCTTCCGCCAAGCATTTCCTTAACGCCGGCAAGCAATCGCTTTTGGACACTCCGCCAAGTGTTGCTTTCGACTCAAGATTACTATCCTTCTCACCCAAGGATAATAACCTAATGCAATGTGACTCACTTCATGGTATGCATGAATCCATTTATTTATGATATCATAACATTATTATTATCAGATTTAAGGCGATCAAAGAATCTCATACAAATCAAATATTATACTAAAACAAACATTTAAATCAATTCCGGCCTCGATATTCTTAGGATTCCTTCAATGAATTATTTTACAATATATCCAATTGACTTTTCCTAACTCTAATGCATCTAAATTACAAGCACAACAAGTATAGCATTTTAAGGAAATAAACTCATGATGCCATGACGACGATTTCTCTAGTGGATGAGTCGCTCAGACACTCCACTCAATCGAAATAATCTTCGGGATATAGGTATTCTTCTTCCAAATCACCTAGCCAAAGAAAATACCCAAGATGAGTAGTTCTTGACGATTTTCTTGAATTTTGACAAAACAATGTTATGAGAACGTTAAAGTTCGTATAAAGGAGAGTTCTAATTTAAAATGGCCATTTTTAACTCGGAATCGTGCATATAATGTACCGATTTCTACCTACTCGAAAAGATCTATTTATTTCTAAAACTATTTTTGTCAAATTAAACCATTTATGCCCTGAAACAGCGGCGATAAAATTCACCACGAATTTTCTAACTCAAAAACAATTTTGGTTCAATCATTCAAAATTTGCTTGATAAATACTTAGTTATCTATATAGTTGAAAAATCCTCTTTTTATAGCTACATAGCTCACATTTATTCATGTTCAAGTGCTTGTTGCCCTTTTATGTTTCTTCGAGTAAAACGATGACAATTTGGGGTATTAGAAATCTATAGTTTATAAGAAATTTATTTGTGTAAATCGTTTAAATGAATATTTTGTTTTTCAAAGAATCACTTCTTGTTTGACTCATTACTTTTCCTAGATGATCTTTTTCGAGAAGTAATTTTTTTCTTTCCTAAATTCTCTACATTGGTGTTATTTTTCCTATTTATTTTCTATACAATTTTTCTTTGTCCATTTGTTTGAAAAGATCTTTATTTGAAAATTTCTCATTCTTTCCTCATGTTATGTTTTTCATAGAAATCATTTTTGTACCAAAAATCATTTTCTTTTAAAAAAAAGTAGGATAATAAAGGATTTAAATAGTTTTTCATAACAAAAGTAGTTTCGAAAATTTTAATGGGTTCCTTTAGTAACTTGAAAAGAAATGACTTTATTTTTGTTAAATCATAGATTTTATACTTCACATAAACTTATCTTTAAATGATAAAATCTCCTTTTGTCAATTATTTTTAGAACTTGAAATTTTGGACAACAATCTAAATGAACATGATTTATGAGAAATAATAGCAAATAAAAATAACAAAAATAATAAGTCAAGTATTGGGAGTCTTAGCTTCTTCAAGACTCTCGAGACTAAGAAATAGATTACTCCCAAAGAAAAATAAAATAAAATGAAAGAAAGAAAAATTTGTTTTGACTTGATGAGGACAAGTCTAAGACTAGAGACTAGTCTTAAAATAACAAGAAATAAATAAATTGCAAAGGAATAAATAAATAAATTGCATTGCATGAAAATAAATAAATTGCAAGTGAGCTTATATGCTCTAAAGAATATATATATATATATAATAATATTTAGATATAATAACAATAATATGAACAAAATAACAACATAAACATAAATAGATTTTCATGAACAAGAACAATACATGAACATAGTGTAGCTTCCATAACACTTGGTTTTTGGAAACTCACACCATGATCATGTAAAGTTACATGACATGAGAAGAAGAAAACAATAGGAAAAGTTTACTTAAAGAAGGCTTTGGTAGTGTTATGCGTTTATGGGTTTTGTTGTAGGTAGAAAGTGGGTTGAGATTATTTTAAGAGAGTTTTGGGAAGATATTTGGAGAGAGTTTTGAGAGGAGAATTTGAGAGAGTTTTTGGTAGAGAATTTGTAAGTAGTAAATGTGTGAAAGAAGTGAAAAAGGAGGGGATATTTATAGGAAATGAGGAGTGAGTTTTTGTATGATTAAAATAAAAGAAAAATAAAAAAAATTGAGAGAGAGGGAAGGAGGGGTGCCGGCCATGCCTTAAGAGAGGGAGAGAGAGTGTTTTGTTTGTTATTTTGTGGATTGAAAGAAGTAATAAGTAAGGTAGATGTGAAATAAAGTTATGGGAAAGGTAAAAAGTAAAGGTTATACGTTATGGTGTTTGTAAGAGTAGGTGTAAGAAAAAGTAGAGATAAAAGAATGGTGTAGAATAGTAATGAATAGTGTAATGTAAAGTAGATATGACTAATAAAGTACCAATAGTAAGAAAATACACGTATAATTGCGATATCTGTTATTTTTACTTGTCAAAAAATTATAAAACTGATATTTTTTAAAAATTATATTTTTACGAGTCTAACCGTATATTCAGAATATTTTTACTATTCCGAGCTCGGGGACACATTTTTCAAGAATTGTATCCGATCAGGTTCAAAACGAGTTGTGGTTTCACTAATCTGATCTTTTTAGACTTCCTCGGGTACTTACGCACTATTCTATATATTAAACTCTTACTTACTTTTTCCGAGTTGCTTATTCGGGATTGCTGGACTTAAGCTATTACGTCTAATAAGATTTTGTTGACTTTAGAGTTCCGGTTAACTTCCAGATTAGGGTTTTAGGCTAAACCGATTCCAAAAATTTGGGGGTTTAAAATAATGACGTACCATCAACTGAGGGAGAAGAAGTTTATGCTTGAACTTGAGGAGGTTTTTTTCCCTGAATATGACTATTACGGGAAGTATCTTCCTATCTTGGAGAACAATTGCTTGACATAGGCACTTGAGTGCCTAAGTGTAGAAGTAATGTACCTATCTTGGTACTCATAGGCAATGTACCTCTAACGCGAAGAGAACGACACATTGTGATAAGGAGTCGATACACACATGCAAGTACAATGTTCAATTGATGATGGTAGACATGAGTTCCCAATACCTTGAAAGCTACCATGTCACCCAATATTGGTGACAACTTTTAGAGTATGCTTAATGGGTGAATGGAGCGTGTCTGCTTGCTTTTAACCTCTCCCTAGTGTGCTTTCCTGGCTTTACAAATACAGATCCTTGTTTGACTAAGTATTACAATAGGACAGTGGAGATGATATTAAGGTTATTTTAACTCCCACAATGAAATGCTGATACTTAGTTGACAAAACATCGATAGTTTGCTTGTGGAGTGCTACCAACATGATGGAGAAGAAATCTTTATTAACAAATTAATTTGCTTCACTGATAGAATTAATCTTTGATAGTAGAATGACAACACTTCAAACTTGTTGAGATTTTCGACTGTGTACAATACCCGTGAAGACTAGTCTTTGATGACTAACTTTGGGAGGTGCAATTGAATATGGAGTAGTAGTGTAGGCGCATGTGGACCTATATCAAATCTAGAAGAGATCAGGCACAAGAATAACTTAAGTCCACTCGTAGACCATGCCAAAATGTTAATGCCAGAGTGACACAAGATTATTCACGAGCCCATATCAAGTCTAGAAGAGATCAGGAAAGCAGAAGCAACCCATATCAAAGTTAAAAGAGGTCGGGTGTCAAAATAACACAAGTCCACTCATGGGCCTATGCTAGAGGTTGAGTGCCAGAGTGACACAAGTCTAGTCATGGGCCTATGCCAAGTTTAACAGAGAATAGAAGAAGCTTGGTTCTTGTATCCCATCATAGAATTCTTCAAGAATAAGGATTGCAAGTTCCTAATAGGGATGGAATTGAAATGAATAAGGGTAGAATGGATATCATTTCGAATCTCGTTCTACCTCATCAAGAGTATGCGTTGGCATATTAAAAAATGTCTTAAAATTCAAAAGTGATCAGGACTTATTCAATTATTTTTTTTTATGCTTGCTATTGGTAGTCGATAAGGAAAAAACGAGGCTATCAGTGGTGGAATGTAACCTAGGCCTCGAATGAACAGCTTTCGCATGGTGAGATTAGAGACAAAAATCAATTGGTTGGAAATGTCCTTCTATTGTTTTTCGAAAGAGAAAGCGATGACAATCTCAACATGCTAGTATTGCTCGATCCGACATCAACCTATATCTATATAGTTGGCATTGGTTTACATGGATCCATGGGGGAAGGAGAGGGATTTGAAGCAAGAAAGTCCAAATGTTCTCAAGGATGGTTCATATATATATATATGAGATAATAATTATAGCATGCGACCAATATGGATGAGGAAGCCTTCCATTATGCTAGCAATAAAGGTATTCAATTTTCATTAATGGTTACACTTTTTGATTAGAAAATGAAGGGTCAATTGATATATAAAGATTTTCTTAAATGTAGAAGGTCAAAATGTAAGAAGATGGAAGATTGTCATTAATTATGGGATGATTGGCGACAATAAAAAGAAACGTTATGGAAGATGGAAAGTCTACAAGACTAAAATTAGAAGACTAATGAAAGTAAGTGGAGATTTGTCATTAATTGTGGATGATTAATGACAATTAAAAAAGTAAGTGGAGATTTGTCATTGATTGTGGATGATTAATGAAAGTAAGTACCTGTGTAAATTTAGCAAGTGAAGATTTGTCATTAATTTTGGGTGATTAATGATAATAAAAAAGAAACGTTATAGAAGATGAAAGATTTGTCATTAATTGTAGGTGATTAGTGACAATAAAAAGAAACGTTATAGAAGATGGAAGACTATCATTAATTGTGGATGATTGGTGACAATAAAAAAGACATGTTATAGAAGATGGAAAGTCTATGAGACTAAAATTGGAAGGTTAATGAAAGTAAGTGGAGATTTGTAATTGATTGTGGATGATTAGTGGTAGTTAAAAAAAAGTTATAGAATAAACGGAAAGTCCATGAGACTAAAATTACAAGATTACCCCTGGCGATAGTATTTGCCCCATTTACCACTATGCTTTGGAGCTTATCTTAATACTTTCATTCAATTATTAAGCATTATAGAGAAAAGAAGAAGAAGACAAGATGATCATCATAAAGTTGCAATATGAAATAAATGCAAGGAAATGAATCTCTCAACAGCAGTCGAAAAAAGAAGGTTATTTCATGATACTTCAATCCATACAAAAATCCTAAGACATATTGGTCTACTCAGTAAGCTAAGTGCTTATGCAACAACAAAATTGCTTCATAAGATATTCTACAACAAGTTTGTAGAAGACTACAACTCACTTTACTTCATCCACGAATATAACAAGTTTGGTTCATTGACAAATATAAGAAGTATTGGCTATATCAATGCAGTACACAACTTCATGTCAAGTGCAACTTCTTATTAGTGTTCTATAACAACTCTGAAGAGAATATTGCTTAATGAAATGCCCAAAACCCCCTTTATGACTTTGCTAAATAAGCTTTTGGCTAGAGGGCAAAATGTAGAGGGTCATTTCAGTAATTGGGTTTTTGGCCCAATTTAGTGCCACGGGCTGGTCTTTTGGGCTAGTAATATAAGCCCCTAGATTTTTTTGTAATATAGTAAACCTTAAGAACCGCAAGTCAAACCAGAACCCTAAAGTTAACCTAGTTCTATGTTTAGTCTAGTGAATCTAGATCCAACAATCCCTTGTTCTTAAACCCTAAACAATGAAATTGAGATAATTGTGGAAAATGAATCGTAATAATATAGAAAGGCTTAAAAATATCATATTCGTAATTTTCTAGTGTCTTTCAGATTCGAACAGGATCAGTTTTCAAAAACCGTGCCCCGATACATCGGATGGTGAAAATATTTCACAATACCATTAGACTCGTAAAAATATAAGATTTTCAAAAATATTAGTTTTAGAATTTTTCGGTAACTAAAAATATCATATATAAGCCGTTTACGCGTATTTTATTTACTGCCGGTAATTTAATTGTTAGTCGACTATTCATAGTACTAATTTTACTATTTAATACTATTTCATATCTCTACTTTTTCTTATACTCTACTCTTACACACTATCATACCTATACCTTACAATTTACCTTATCCATATAAGTTTAATCACATCATACTTTACACATTACTTCTTTTTATTATAAAACAACAAATTTAATCAATTTTCCTCCCTCCTTTCCAAGGTTGCTGTCCATTCCCTCTCTCTCATCACTCTCTATTATTTTTTTTTTAATTTATTTAATTACATCTAATTTCCACTCAAAAACTCTATAAATACCCACTTCTCCTTCATTCTTTCACACAACTCATTACCTACTAAAACTCTCCCAAAATTACTCCACAAACTCTCTCTCTTAAATTCTCTCCCAAGTCCTCTCTTCTCTTCATAAAGCCATTTCCCACATATTACTACAACCCATTCTTTTCCTCTTCAACAAACATATAACCTTAGGTAAAAATTTCTTACATATACTCATCATGTTCATATAACTTAGCATGAGCTTAGTGTATGTTTCTTAGACTCATGAGAGTTAAAGAAGCAACAATATATTCATGTTCATGTTTTTCATTATATTATTATTGTTATTATGTTTGCTCTAATCTAACTTCTATATAGTATTATGTATATTATGTATATATATTTCTTTAGAGCATATAAGTTCACTTGTTATTTATTTATTTTATGCTTTGCAATTTATTTTATGCTATTATTAAGACCAGTCTTTCTAGTCTTAGACTTGTCCTTATCAAGTCAAAACAATTTTATTTTATTTCTTTTCTTTTTCTTTTGAAATTAGTCTATTCTTAGTCTTGAGATACCTTGATGAAGCTAAGGTTCCCAATACCTAACTTTACTATTATGCTCTTATTATATTTATTTTATCTTATTATGTTATATTTCACATGACTACATATTCATGTTCATGCATGGGCATATTGAAATTGTTTCAACAAAAATATAAAGAAAATATTTTTATGATCTCTTTTCAAATAAATTTTGGCTATTTAAAGAAAGGATTTCTATTAAAAACTAAGAGTTTTACCTTCACAAACTTTTCCAAAAATTTAAGTAAACTCATAACAAGTCTTAGCACTAATGGTATATTAGAGTTTCATCAAAGAATACATAAAGTAGAATTTTCACATACTCTCTTTTCAAACCAATGAAATAAGAAAGTTTCTTTAAACTTAATGTTACTAATTCTTCGTTTAACAAAAGTTTTCTTAAAGTCATTTGTAAAGTTTTCATCAACATACTAAAGGTTTAGATAAGTTTTACAAAAATCAACAAAGAATAAATCTTTTTAAATATGAGGAAATAAAATTAGAAGAACATTATTATTTTAAAATGGAACAAACTTTAAGAAAAACTAAGAATAAGTGAACTTTAAGAAAGTTTGTCACTATTAAGAAAATATTTAGAAACTACATTTTTAACTTTTAAAAATGAAGTGTAGGAATAAAATTATGTTAGAAAATATGAATTGTAAACCATCGTTTTCTTAGCAAACCTAAGTTCGATTTCAGAAAACTTAAAACCAAACCGAAACCCTAAAAAAAATACCTCTGGACCAATCAGACCTAGAAACCCTTTGCCTTGCAATGCCAGGAATGAAACTCTAGAAGAATAGAAACGAGTTAACTCCAAAGTAAAATCCTAAATCAGAAAGTTTACCAAAAACCCTAAGTCAACAAAACCTCAGGAAACCCTAGTAGTGTAGATCTGGTAATTCTGTGTTCTCAAACTAAGAAGTCAAAATACGAGTGAGAAGTGTAGAATGGCTCGTATTAATATTAAGATGCTTAACTATATCAGATGAGTGGATTTTCGACCTATTTCGAGCCCGATTGGATACAAATCTTGAAAAGCGTGTGCCTCGGGATATTAAAAATATGATATTAGTACCGTTAAATCCGTAATTTCATAATATTTCTAAATATATCAGTTATATAATTTTTTGGGTTATAAAAATTACAGTTATAACATTTTTATCATATTTTCATTACTACCGGTAATTTAATTGTCTAATCAACTTTTTACTTTCTTTCACACTATTCATCAAGTATAACTACCCATATCCTATTCTTACATCCTTACAACCTATTCTTACAATTTTACATTACTTCCTTACAAATTTATCTTTCCAATATATTTTAGTATTAAAGTTACTTAATAAAATTGAATTTTATTGCACAAAACAAAATCAAAACTCTTTCTCTCTTCCTCTACAAGAATCGACCCCCTTGCTCCCTCTCTCTCCAATTTGTTTGATTTTTTTTTAATAAATTATTCATACAAAACCTTAATTCATTTTCCTACATAATATCTCTTTCACATTTCACTTTTTCACTTTTCTTCATTTCTCACAAAACAACTTTTGGAAGTCTCTTTTTCTCTCCCTCTCTACTCCCCTCTTGTTGTGACTCCCTTGTCCATACACACACAAAATTTTTTTCTTCAAGTTTCCTTTTCCAAAACACTAAATAGGTAATAGATCTTGACCTACTGATAAGATCATATTTTGTACAAATCTTGATAATCAATTGAGCTAGAAATGGATATTTGTTTTGATTAAATTTTATGTTTCAGGACTAATTTGGATAAAGAAATCAAAACAAGTGAATTTGAATTGAAAAGAGAAAAATTAAAGTCAAGGCCGGCAATTCAGCATTGAAAGCTGCCGGCTTTCAGACGACGTAACATCCAAGGCCGTTGCAGCACAGCCAGCTTTGCCCAGCACAAGTTAAACAACATTCAAAGCCACCTCAAAGCTGCCGGCATAGAAGATGAAGAAGCCGGCATAAATGAAGGCCGGCAGCCCAGAACTGAAACATCACCAGCTTTGAAGGAGTTTCATTTTAAGCCGGCTTTGAGGCAGTGTACATGGAAGAATTGAAGAGACATGAAGAGATCCAACATTTGAAGGAAAATGAAGCAACACATCTGTTGGATGCTTACGCTGGTGTTAAAGCCGCCGGCCTTGGGACGGCGTTCGTTATAAATCAGCCCACGCTTCATTTCTGACTATATACGCCGGCTAGATCTACGTTCAAAGCCGCCGGCTTTGAAGCGGCCTACATTGTAACAGATATTGAAGGCTGCCAGTGCACTGTCTGCGTAAAGAACAATTTGAAAATACGCCGCCTGTAAGCCGCCGGCGTAGGATCCATAACGGCCGACGTACATTGTGAAACAGCAAAGTTCATTTAATGATTTTCACGAAATTTTTCCTATAAATAGGGGGTCTTCCCCTCACTTTCAAATCATCCAAGCAACAAAATATCCAGTATTACAAGTAGCTTTAGAATATTTAGAATAGGCATTTCATTAGAAATTTTGAAGAGATATTTGAAGTTATACAAGATTTGCAAGTGAAGCTTTAGTATTTTGAATTGGTGATTTCTAATCTTATTATTTTTATGCAATTCATATACTTGAATATTCTGATCATAATGAAATCATTTGCTATTTCTTATTTGATTGTTGAATCATCATCCATGAGTAGCTAAACCCTTTTTGGGAAGTTGATGAAGCTTTGAACATGCTAAAATGATTTTTGAATCCATGTTATGAGATAGTTAGAATCATGAAATATTCATATTAAATTCTGATTATTCATCATGTTTTGGTGTATAAGAATTCTAATAACTCGGAAGGGAAATTAGTGCTCACATGAATTCATAAATTGAGATTAAATTGCAATTGCGGAAGCGGCGTAGTTTAATCTAGTTTAGAAATTATCCATGAATATTAATGCAATGTTTTATGTTGATTTCTCACTAAGGAATTAGGAGATTTTAATATAAAGTATTAGTCAATTATAGAATCGAGAGATTTATAATTGTAATTTTGATTCCACTAATGATTTATTTAACGGAAGTTATTGAATTGTTTTGTGGTTTAAAAGGTTTTCAAACTTTGTTTTTAAATCTTGATAATTTCTTATGAATGTTCATGAATCTAATTATCATTATAACATGAGTTCAAGTTGATTAGTAATAGTTTAAAGTGGATTCTGCTCCTTCCCACACTTTTCACCATATCCCTCTCTTTAAAAGCTCATTGCATTTCATATAGATAATTAGTTAGATAAGCTAGTTTAACTTAATCCTTTTAAAAAGGTCAATTGACTAGATATTAGTATTAGTTGATAATTGTCTAGTAGTTAGTAAATCCTTGTGGGATCGACACTTTATTCATGCTATATTACAATAGAAGACCTAGTCGCTTGCTAGAAATATGCTTTAAAATTCAATACTTATCAAAGCACATCACCTACCACTATAAAAACATGTAATGACAAGGTCATACATGTGTGGTTCCATCAAAATCCCCATGAGCTTTATACAGGATGTGGAAACACTAAAACATGATATCCTTACCATCACAATGTATAGATCTTGTTATTAAAGTTGATATGCTAGTATTTTGATATATTATTGTTATATATTGTTCTTATAGAAATTTTGTACATATATTTTCATTATTATTCTCACCTACATATTGTTTATGATGCATTTACATTCATAGCATGAGTAGTATAGTAGATCTACTTGTTTAGAGTAGTTAAAGTGACATAGCTACTTGCTTTACATGCATGAAAGTCTTGTTACATGAAAGTCTTAATGAAGGTGTTGATCAAAACTCAAGATCCATTTTGTTTCGGTCAAAAAGTGATTTTTTAAATTTGGATATTGAGAAGAACCATTTTGAAAACATATTTTCCAAATTCAAAATGAAAATCTTATATGTAAAATAAAGGGTTCAGGTGATAAATATCATAAAGTAGTAATTTTTATAAATTGATCATGGTTTTAGTAAGAGAAATTTTCAAAACAAGAAAATGATTACAAAAATTAAGTTAGATTTATTATTCAACTCCAAAAAAATATAGAAATTCGTAACTAGGGTGAAATACCAAGAAAGCATTTATTTTTCAATCCTAAAACAAGAGGTTTATTAAAGAAATGGAAGCCTTAGGGAGTAGGTTTGATTAGGACTTAATTTTAGAAAGATTAAATGAGTTTTTCCCAAGAAATAATCTCAAAAACAATTTCTAAAAATTTGGATCTAAGAATAATCCCCATTTAAACACCTATTTCCAAATGTCAAAATGAGTATTTTAATAAAAAAAAAATAGAAGTCTTGGAAGAATATATATAATAAAGACTTGATTTTTTATAAGAGTAAATGTGTTTTACAAAGTAGAAACCTAAAACAAAAGAAAAATTTTCCAACTAAGATCAAACAATATTTTCATTTCCAAAAATTTTGCAAAATTCGTCACAAGGCAAAACACACATTTAAACATCTATTTTCCAATCTTTAAATGAAGAAATTATTAAGATAATGAAGGTATTAGGTATATAGGTCATCAAGGCTTTATCATAGTAAAAATATGTATATTTTAAAGAAATAAAGATAGTATTCTCAAACAAGTGTTCATGATATTATTGCAAAGTAAAAGTTTTTCCAAGAATTCTTTTTAACCAAAAATCTTTAAGGAAATACATATGGATAGCTTATATCATGTTATGCATGATAATAACTTGTACATAATGCATGCACACATAATATACGTGGTAGAAATAATGCAAATTACACAAAACAATTTCGAAAATGCGAGTTCTAGTTACTGATCAGATCTGACCCGAGCATTCTGAGACCTAAATATTTTCAAAACTCAAGAATAACATCATAAATAGATAGATCTTTCGAAGTAAATAGAAATCAATAGCTTATTTGCAAAATTCCGAGTTAAAATGACCAAGTTATGGACATTTTAAGTTGGAATTCCCAATTACCATGGAAATTACGAATTCAAAGAGTTTTATTTAAAAAGTTTTGAATTAGTTATGGTATGAAATACTCATTGGGTTATTTCTTTCATTTAGGTGATTTTGGAGTCGAGGGAAATTCATGTTTCTGGATCACTACCATTAGAGGCCGGAGACCATGGTCGAGTGAGTTTACTATCTTTAAATTACGTGCTTATGATTGTGCTTGTAATGATAGTGCACTAGATTAGGGAAAATAAAATTGGAATGTGCATGTGAATTCTAATTGATTGAATCGATGATAAGAATATCGGAATGGATTGGTTGTAAATATTGTATGATAGTATAGAATTGAAGTGTCTGCAATATCTGTGATCGCCCATAAATCATTAATTAATATGCCATGATCTTATAATCAATTGACCATGCATACCATATGTTGAGTCACATTGCATAGGTTATTATACCTTTGTGGGAAGAAGGCATAATAGCTGAGTAACGAGGGGCCTGTAAACTCGAACGTTGGCATAATGGTCGGGAATTGAAATAGTAGTGGTGTAGGCACTTGTATCAGCTACAAACTTGTGTGTGGGTGGGCACCTATATCAATCATAATGTAAATGAGAAAAATTGAAATCTATGGTCGTATGGGCCTGAAACACCTAACCTCAAATGAAGGGTGTAAATCCATTCAATATAAGACTTCCGGAAAGTCTTATGTATTGTATGCTCACGTGCTTATATTTCATATGATTGTTAATAAAACTTGCATGATACATATTGCTTTTCAAAGTATTTAATTTTGGAAGTGAAACTCAGTAAGCTAGCATAGGTTATATCCCTACAGTTTCTTTCTAATGCAGCTCCCATACATATTGTTGCATCCCCAGACTTGGCCAAATCAGGTAATGCGAAACTAGGAGTTATTTCCTTAGAAGTTTATGATTAGTTTTGTATAGTCTTTAGTAGTAAAACCTTAAACGATCGGGCTTTACCTAAAAGATAATATCGAGACTCTTATGTAGCAGAGGAATGCCCCTTAATGCTTTGTAACTAATCCTAAAATATATGTGGTTTATATTTTTATGCTTATCCTATCAAATTGAACTATCTATCTCCAATTGTTTATGTATTCTATTGTCATAAGGGAATTCCTTGCATACTGCACCAAACTTTTGAATAACTGTGGTAGTGATTCTTAAATCTCGTTTAGCATGTGGCGAATTATTACATTTATGGTACCCTTTGGGGCGTGACATCAATTGTTTTCAAAAGATAGATAAAGTTAAAAAGAGGAAAATATTTACTTATAATAAATCCAAGAACTTATCCAACAAAGCTAAAATAAAAATTTCCAAAACATTACTTTTCCAACTTTTAGAAGACCTTATTTTATAAAATCATTGTTGGGACAACTTCACTAAATTCATGCTTATGATATAAGTCAATATATATATATGTGTGTTGTGTGTGTGTGTGTGTGTGTGTAAAGAATTTTTCAACTATACAAATATCTATATTTTTGTACAAGAATTTTTAGATAAAGAAAAGTTAGAAAAATTATGTTTGAAAGCTGAGATTTTCGTCACAGTTCTATACCCCACTTTTCCGAGACCCAAATTGTCACGACCCAAATTGTCACGCCCAAAGGGTACTCTAAACGTGACAGTCCGCCACACTCAATATTAAAGCTTAAGTATGACAACCTTAGCCATTCCCAAAAGCTTTTATATTAAGTAAGACGTACTTTCACAACTTTAGAGGGCCATATATGGAAATTATGAAGTTTAAGAAGACATGAATAACACATTTAAGAAAGAGGATTCATAATAATTATTTATTCATATCAATGGTTTTACAAACTTAGGGACATTTCCCTTTGATCACTAATCTATTACATGGATATTTGTATATTAATACTAATACTAAATTTCTATTATCCAAAAGAGATTACCTGCTCGCAGGGTCCTCATGGCCTTAACCATAAGTAAGGAAACTACAAAAGATATCTATGGGGGTGTAAGCTAATAGGCTTAGTGAGAACTAAATAACTTCTTGTAACAAGATTCAAACAAGTTGATTAATCAAACAAATGTAATGCAACAAACACGTGGGCAAACAAGCATATAGTTTTTGGGGAACTATATGTTGAATGGATTTGTGCCATCCATTCGGGGTTTGGTGATACATAACCTCAATTCAAGTAGTTTTAGTTAAAAGTTTCATGCTCTCGAGCACTTATCGCCAAGCATTCCGAATCTACTTGATTGACCTTGCTTTCGGATCTTCCGCCAAGCATTTTCCATTAAGCCGCCAAGCAATCGCTTTCGGATCTCCCACTAAGTGTTGCTTTCGACATGAGCTTACTATCCTTCTCACCCAAGGATAATAACCCAAAATGCAATGTGACTCACTTCGTGATATGCATGAATTCATTAATTTATAAGTCATAGCATAATTATTTTTTCAAATTTAAGGCGATCAAGGAATTTCACACAAATCAATATTATACTAAAACAATCATTTAAAACAATTCCGGCTTCGATATTCTTAAAAATTCCTTCAAAGAATTATTGTACATACATATCGGTTTATCTTTTTCTAACTCTAATGCAACTAATTTACAAGCACAACAAGTATAGCATTTAATGGAAATAAACTCACGATGCCAGCGACTATTCCTCTAGGTGGATGAGTCGTTCACACACTCTACTTAATCGTAATAATCCTCGGGGTAAAGGAATCCTTCCTTGGGGTCACCTAGCCAAAGAAAATACCCATAATAAGTATTTCTTGATGATTTTCTTGAAATTTGACAAAACAATGTCAAAAGAACGTTAAAGTTCGTATAAAGGAATGTTCCAACTTAAAATGGCCATAACTTGGTCATTTTAACTCGGAATCGCGCATATAATATACCGATTTCTACCTACTCGAAAAAATCTACCCATTTCTAAAATTATTTTCAACAAATAAAGCCGTATAGGTTCTGAAATAGTGGTGACAAAATTCACCACGGATTTTCCAAGTAAAAACAACTTGGGTTCAAGAAATCAAAACTTGTTTGATAAATACTTAGTTATCTATATAGTTGAAAAATTCTCTTTTTATAACTATATAACTCATATTTAAGCATGCTCAAGTGTTTTGTTGTCCAATTATTTTTCTTTGAGTAAAACAATGTTGGAAAAATATAGTTTTCAAAAATTGTTTTTGTAGATTTCTTGAAATGAATACTTTGTTCCTTTTTGTTTTCTAAAATGCTTTACGTTGATTTTATTATTCTCCCTAATAACTTTTTGAAAATAAAATTTTCTATTTTCTAAGTTTTCTACACTAATACTATTTTGAAGTTCTTAGAAAACATGCTATTCTTCATATTTATTTTTCTTGTACAAATTCCTTTGTTATTTGTTTTGCAAGAATCTTTACTTGAAATTTTCATTCTTTCCTCATATCTTATGTTTTTCATAGAATCATCCATGCATGAAACGATGTGGAACAATTAAGAACTTTTTGTAGTAAAAGTAGTTTTTGATTTCTTCTTGTAACTTGAAAAGAAATAACTTTATTTTTGTTTTCAAACCATAGATTTTCTTTGCCTACTTGTTTGTAAAGGTCTTTACTTGAAAATTCCTTAACCATTCATCTTGTTCATCTTTTTATAAAAAGAACCATTTTTGTATCAACAAATAGTCTTTTTGAAAAACAAAGTGGAGTAATAAAGTTTTAAGTAGCTTTTTAAAGTAAAAGTAGTTTCTAAAATTATAGTGGGTCCTTTTTATAACTTAAAAAAGAAATGAGTTTATTTTTGTTATCTTATAGATTTTATACTTTACATAAACTTATTTCTAAGTGACAAAATTCTTCTTTTGTTTAATCAATTTTAGAAATTAAAATTTTTGGACAACAATCTAAATGAACATGATTATGAGAATAATAGTAAACAAAATAATATAAAGCATAAATAATAAAGTCAATTATTGGAGTTTTAGCTTTTTCAAGGCTCCTGGGACTAAGAAATAAACTAGTCCCAAAATAAAATAAAATGAAAGAAAGAAAAACTTGTTTTGACTTGATGAGGACAAGTCTAAGACTAGAGACTAGTCTTATTTCAACAAGGAATAAATAAATAAATTGCAATGGAATAAATAAATAAATTGCTTTGCATGAAATAAATAAATTGCAAGTGAGCTTATATGCTCTAAAGAATATGTATATATATATAGATAATTATATTAACAATAACAAAAATAACAACATAAACATAAATGGATTGGCATGAACAAGAACAATACATGAACATAATGTAGCTTCCATAACTTGTAGTCTTTGGAAACTCACACTATGGTCATGTAAAGTTACATGACATGAAAAAGAAGAAAGAAATATGAAGTGGTTACCTAAACGAAGCTTTGGTATGGTTATGTGGTTATGGGTTTTGGTTTGTTGGTAAAAGTGATTGTGGAATTATTTTGAGAGAGTTTTGGGATGGTATTTTGAGAGAGTTTTGAGAGGAGATTCTGAGAGAGTTTTTATAAGAATTTGTGGGTAGTGAATGTGTGAAAGAAGTGAAAGAGAAGGGGGGTATTTATAGGAAAATGTGGAGGGATTTTTGTGTGATTAAAATAAATAAAAATTGGAACAAAATAGAGAAGAGGAGGGTGGGGGAGGGGGGGCATGGCACCGCCATGTTGATGAGAGGGGAGGGTGATTTATTTTTTTGACTTTTTGTAAAGTGAAAGATGTAACGTGTAAAGTAGATGTGAAATAAAGTTATAGGAAAAGTAAAAAGTTAAGTTTATAGGTTATGTAGTGTGTAAGTGTAGGTGTAAGAAAAATTAGAGATAAAAGAATAGTGTAGAATAGCAATGAATAGTGTAATGTAAGATAGATATGACTAATAAAGTACCGGTAGTAAGAAAATACGCATATAATAGCTATATCTGTTATTTTTAGCTACTGAAAAATTTTAAAATTGATATTTTTTAAGACCTTATATTTTTATAAGTCTAACGGTGTATTCGAATATTTTTACTATTCCGGGCTTCCGGACATGTTTTTCGAGAACTGTGTCCGATCGTGTTCGAACGACTCCCGAATTTCGCGAAACTGAGATTTTTATAAAACCTATGGTTATTACGAACTATTCTAGCTAACTATCCCAATTTCGTTTTCTAGGGCCAAAGAAAATGGCAATGCCGGATTTAATTTGATACGGTAAACTAGAGTTTTGTTGACCTTTAGGGTTCCGTTTGACTTCCGGTTTAGGGTTTTATGCTAAACCGATTCCAATAGTTTGGGGGTTTACAACCTACCCCCCTTAAAGAAAGTTTTGTCCCCAAAACTTGGATATTCCTAATTTCTATTTGGACCAACTCGAATACTCATGTTGTGCTTCATCCCTATTCCCTTAGGTTACTTTGAAAAGATTCATCTTAATTGATTTTCTCATTTCTTATCCTCTAGACTCTTGTGGGTCTATATCTGTATTGGTTATATCCTCATAAGGAAAGTTTCACTTCAAAAACATTAACTTTTATCTCCATAACTTGATTCCTTGACCATTTGTTAAATGGGGATTTGTTATTTGTCTTCAGTATGTTTTATGTAATAATCTAGAGTTCCTTCTTGTCTTATTACTTCTCAAAAGATCATATAGTAATTACTTCCTATCCTTAAGTGCACATGATTTGCCATTTTGAAACTCATAGGGTCCTTCTTTTTCGATTAGTCTTATTTCTTTCGTCTATCTTGTGTCTTTCTTATTTCATGAGACACTCTTGTTTGTTCCTCCAAGTCTTTGAATTGACCTTCTTGATCGTCGTTATGTAGCATCAAGGGTTTCTTTTTCTCCAAAAGTTCATTATTAGTTCCTCTTTCATTGCTCCATTCTCCTGTCCTGGTTTGTTATGACTTCTGACTAGAACTCCTTTGCTTTTATGTCATCTTCCTTTAGAACGCTTCGTGGAGAACATTATATTGACTAACTATGAAACATCTTTTCAGTTGATCAGCTTATACTATAATCGTCCTTGCCTTCTTGCTAACAATGCGAGAAGTCCAAAATCTCGAGAAGGTTACTTCTATTTTTATCCCGGATTATTGAGTCCTTATAGATTCTTCCATCCCTTCGTGTTCTTAATACTTCATTTCTTTCTAATGTCTCTTGAACTGTGGTATATCTGAGTTCTCCTTGAATATGTCGTTGCTCCCAAATTATGAACTGTGCCCATGATTCTTTCTTACCGATTTCCTCGTCCTTAGTTATGCTAAATCATCCTTAAACTTCCTTCAATACACCTTTCTTCTTGTATTTCCTCTTTATCCTTCGTATCTTCTCATCTAAGCTCTTTTATTCTTTTTTTTTCTTTTTTTTTATGCCGTTGATTGTTTTCTCCTTGTTTGGAAATTTTCGATGTTCAATTTCTCAATCCTTTTTACTATCTCCTTATACTTAGAATTTTGGTTATCTCTTTTTCTCCATCCGGTTATACCACGATTTTCGTCAATTATTCGCTTTGTTTAATAGGGTCTTATATACTAGGCTTAAGTCCAAAAAGCGTTACTGGGACTTGTGGGGTCTATAAAGAGTTCGAGGGTCATTCTTTCTCGATTTGATCCTTTGTTGGTAGTATCGTGATCTTAATCTTGAGAAAACATGTTTGCTCCTTAATTAGTCAAAAGATTTTCACTTTGTTCCTTTCCGAAAGTTAATACGTTGGCTTAGGGGTTTATCCTCATGATAAGCTGAACGGGTACATTTCATGGTGGTGTACTTTGTTGCATAAGGTCTTTGATCTAGGGTTTCTTGGTGTTGTTTCCCCGTCTTCCTTATGGGTTATTAGTCTAGTTACCATGTTGATCTCTTTCTTTGGGTGAAGTCTGAGTCATTTATCCAAGATTTTTCTTAAAACTTCTATTGAAATTTATGAATATCTTCAAAGGTCGATTTCCTTTCATCCTCTTCCATATTATAGTCATTCATTCTCTCTTATCGACTCGAAAGAATGTGTCTTTTCTTTTCTTGTGATAACAAACCCTTCACCAATATCATCTTTCTGTCTTATTGGTTTATGAGTTCTATGTTCTCCTTGTGACTTTTTATTGGGGTCTTACTTGGGAGGTATATTTCTTATCCCAAGGATTACTTAACTCCATTATTCCTTAGAGTCACAGGTGACTTCATGTCCTCACGTTATTGTTGAATGATCGACCAATATTTTCTTGGGTTTTATCATTCTTTCGTGTGGGGATTTTAGATCTTAAGACTATGTTGATTTCTTGTCATTGGTAGTCTAGACTGGATCTATCGAATGTATCGCTTTGAATTCTAAGAGGGAAAACATTCTGATTTACTAACAGAAAGCTTCTTATGTACACATTAGGGGATTATTACTCCTATTCTCTTATTCATCCATATAAAGAAAACTTGAACTTCTTGTGTTGCTTGAAATGAAGGAACAACAATAACAAAAGAGGGTTGGAGGCTTACCGGTTCCCACGTCGCTGTTATAGCCTAAGTACTCCAATGCAGCTAAGTTTCCATTTTCTTCATTTACTTCTTCACTTATCCATTGTCCCTCCAAGTTGTAGATCCGAACTCTTGAAGCAATAGATCTTGTTTGCTTTCACTTCCACTTCCATTTTCTTTCTTAATCCTTATAGGAACAACTCCTTCTGACGATCTTGACAAAATATTCCTTTCTTATGGACAGTTGTTGATGAAATACCCTTTCTGTTTGCAGACATGGCAAGTATTGACTCCTTTGTTTGCGCATCTGGATATCTTATGGTCTGCATTTCCACAAAAGAAACACTTTCCAAATAGCTGGGGGCACTTCTTCGGGTAGTGTGCTCCATTGCACTTCCAACACTTAACGTCCTTTGGTGTGAACCTTCCGCTGTCGTTATTGTAGTTGTTGGGGATCTTGAGTTTCTTTGGCAGAGTCATGAATTTGGGTTCTACATAAAACTTCTTCTTGACGATTGGGTATTCTTCTTCCTCTTTTCTTTCTCTTCTTTTCCTTGCTCCTTCTACGATCCGAGCTCTTTCCACCAATTCTCGAAAATTCCTAATGTCAAATTCTTCCAACCTCATTCTCAGGTCTTCCCCAATCCCCCTATAAGACTTGTCTTTTTAACTCCTCACTGTACTATATGAATCAGGGCATATTGCAACAATCTACTAAATTCGGTTTCGTATTGCGATTGTTCTTCCCTTTTGAGCGATTTGCAAGAAGTCCGCACTATATCTTACTCGTAAACTTCCTGGAAAATAATTCTCCAAAAACTCAAGTCTAAACATTCCCAAGTGATTGGAGTCATTAGATCTCTTTTCCTTGACTCCCACCATATCCTAGCGTTTAGACGAAGCATGAATTTCGTACTTGATTTGCAGGTGGGGCGGAACTTCATCTGCATCAAAAGACATCTCAATTTAGGACAACCAATTTTCGGCCTCCTCGGCTTATCATAAGCTCCTTCAAAGTAGCGGTTTCTTTGATGAAATCAGGCAACATGCTTTTATATGGTCTTGGCGGTGAGTGGAGGTAGAGATGCGCTTTGGATATGCATGTTCCTATGCACAGATGCCTCTGTTGAAGCTTGTTGTAGTGGTGGGGTTGGTATAGACACCGGGGTCGTTGCTGGTGCTGTTGTTGGTGTTGTCTCTGGTACAGGTGCTTGTGCTGGCATGTTTTGCCTAATTTCTTCTAACACGTAGGTCAGATGTCCTAGCATGGCGTGTAAGTCCATCTGAGGTGCGGTGGATTTTTGAACAACAGGTTGATCTGCTTCAACATTCGGTTGGTTAGAGGCGCTTTGCTCCTCTCTTCGTCTACTACTATTTCGGCTGTTTTAAACTTTTCTAAGTTAGGTTTTGTAAAGTTTTGATAACTTAATTAAATTTTTGTTGAAAATTGGTGGGTATAACGAAAACTTTAAATATGCATAAAAGCTAATGAAATTTAAATCAAGACAATTTCTGAAATCAAACTTAAAACATTAACATAGAAATAAAATTCATACATGAAATTAGAAATAAGACAAATCACAAAAAGGGAAATACATAGAAAATAGCAAGCATAGTTCCGAAAATTAAAAGATAGACTGGGACCGTGATCTAGTCTATCGTTACAAAATCTAAGTTGGACCCTAGGGATATGCTCATTCTTCCTTCTTCCTCTCTTCATTCTTCGGGCGCATCACCAGGGTTGCGGCTGGATGATCCTGGGTTCAAACTCCTCATGATTTGGTTGAAGCATTTTCCTTCTCTTCCGTTCCCTTTCCAGTGCTCTTTCGTGATAGTCAATCAGTTCCTCATCCGTCATCACTGGTGCTATCTCATCAATGGTTCCAAGTGATTGTTCCTTCAGTCTCCATATGTTGTTTTCATTTGTTGGAGCATTTTCCGTATCCATCGTGGAGTCTGTTCCTTGTCCTCCTCGAATGTGTCGTCCTTATAGGTAGCAAATGTTTCTTAACTCGTCACTAGTCCAAGGTTCCTCGACTCCTACAGCGGCTTGATCCCTAATCTCTTGCGCCGGTCTTTCTATTTAATTTTCCTCTGGGTCCTCATCAGGTTCATCATCCGAACTGTCACTCACTTCTTGCATTGGTTCGTCTCTTATTACTGATCCGTCTTCTCGCAAACGTAAGGCTTCGTCCCTTCTAGCTGATTCCTATGAAAGCAGGCGGCTCGGTGGATACTTCTGTTGGGGGTCGTAGCATTCCCTGATATACTCCATGCCAATGGAAAATATCATTGAGGTCAGCCCTCATCCATTCGAGGTTATCCATTAGATCATCATGAGCGTAAACAAACATTGGTCCGATCTTGGTCCAAGTTCGAAAATCCGGTGAAGTTCGACCTCTTCTTCTCTAAGGACGAAAGTTGCTTCCTTGAGCATTGGTCGGTGGTTCGCGATGGCAATGATTCACTCCACAGCATATATTACTTCCAACTCAGTCATCCTCTTTCCTATGGGGCAGTTGTAATAGTTCGTAACACTCCCTTCCATTCAATAGCATTCCCCTCTTCCATATTTGGAACATTTCCGGACGGTCTTTTGTTCTGCAAGCAAACTCCTCACATAAAACTCTAAGTCTCATTCGGTAATTCTCTGGTTTTTTGAAGGGTCCTTTTCGGAAGTTCTTGGCTTGAAGACGGCCTCATCTATGGTGATCTACGTAAAAGAAAGAGATTAGAAAAACTTATTCTACCCATTCTATCTTATCTAAGTCTTTCTTACTCCATTCTAAGTCAATTCTTCTTAAGTCCAGTTCTATAATTATGATTCCTAGGTTCTTAAACCATGCTCTGATACCAACTTAAACTATCACGCCCTAAAGGGTACCCTAAACGTGACAGTCCGCCACACTCAATATTAAAGCTTAAGTATGACAACCTTAGCCATTCCCAAAAGCTTTTATATTAAGTGTAAGGCGTACTTTCACAATTTTAGAGGGCCATATATGGAATTATGAAGTTTAAGAAGACATGAATAACAATTTAAGAAAGGAGGATTCATAATAATTATTTATTCATATCAATGGTTTTACAAACTGAGGGACATTTCCCTTTGATCACTAATCTATTACATGGATATCTGTACATTAATACTAATACTAAATTTCTATTATCCAAAAGAGATTACCTGCCTGCAGGGTCCTTGTGGCCTTAACCATAAGTAAGGAAACTGCAAAAGATATCTATGGGGGTGTAAGCTAATAGGCTTAGTGAGAACTATTTCCATAAATAACTTCTTGTAACAAGATTCAAACAAGTTGATTAATCAAATGAATGTAATGCAACAAATATGTGGGCAAACAAGCATATAGTTTTCCGGGAACTATATGTTGAATGGATTTGCGCCCTCCATTCGGGGTTTGGTGATACATAACCTCAATTCAAGTAGTTTTAGTTAAAAAGTTTTCATGCTTGCGAGCACTCATCGCCAAGCATTCTGAATCTACTTGATTGACCTTGCTTTCGGATATTCCGCCAAGCATTTTGCATTAAGCCGCCAAGCAATCGCTTTCGGATCTCCCGCCAAGTGTTGCTTTCGACATGAGCTTACTATCCTTCTCACCCAAAATAACCCAAAATGCAATGTGACTCACTTAGGGGCATACTCCACTATTGTCTTCAAGTCTATATAAATACATTTCTTAGAAATCTTCAAAATACTAACATAGCATACATTACATATAAGGAATTTATAAAATAACTTCATCCTATGTTCCCATTGCCTTCATAAGAGTTTAAAATCCATCCATGACTTCTTTAATGTCATGATCTTCGAATAAAGCCACGGGTATACTTGTTTCAACAAAAATCTATGAGGGTATAAGCTTACAACTAACTTGGTGAGATATTCTCTTTCATTTGCACCATGATTTCCAATAAGTTTATTTAATTTTTCACGCATATGCTATGCATGCTATGCAACAATCACATGATTACACAAATATATAGTTATATGGAAAACATATATAGAACGAATTTATCCTTCCGTATCGAAGGTTAGGGAATTGTTGATGAAAATCCTTGACCTTCTACTGCTAGTCCCTAAGCCTCCGCTTAAAGCGTTCATTTGGCATGGCTCCAAACCTAGAGTCGCATTCCCTGAGCGATGTGGATTCTTTAGGAAGGAACATAGCCCATGTCCAAGCACGATAACAACCCATCCAACTCTACATATAGGAGTAACAGCCTTCCGAAAGAAATATGACTCGATGGATGCTATGCGTGAACATTTTATTTTTCTTAAGCCAAACCTTATGAATTTCTTAGGGACGATTAAACAATTTAGCAAATAATAAGCAAGCATACATGTAGGTAGACAAAATACTTAAATGAACAATTTGAAGTTACGATATTCTTAATTCTCATTTCATCACATAAGCATAGAATCACATATATACATATCCCTGAATTCCCCATACATAAACATTTTTATCTTTTCTCAATATACTAATGCCACTATTCTACAAACACAAGCAAGTAACGAATTTAAGAGGAATAACTTACTCGTCCATTCGCAATCTTCTTAGTCAGTAATCTTTAGGAAGAGAAATGACATATTCCTCATCACCTAGACAAAAGAAATCCCCAAGATGAGTATTACGTAGAATTTCTATTTAAACTTTCTAATTCTATTTTACTATGTTCATCAAAATTGCGTAGAATGAAATTCAAACTTAAAATGGTCATAACATATTTTAACTCAAAATTTCGCATATTATATGTTGTTTTCTACCTACTCGAAAATGACTATCTATTTTTAAGGTTATTTTGATCATTAAAAGCCATTTGGGTTTAGAAATGGTGAGGTACAAAAATCATTACACATTTCCAATTCCTCAAAACACAATTTTCATTACACATTTCCAATTCCTCAAACACAATTTTTCAAACTTTTTTCCTTATTCAAAAATCCTTTGGCAAATATATAGGTATTTATATGATTGAAAAATCCTTTGAATATATATATATATATATATAGACTCGTATTGTATGCAAAATTCCAATGGTGTTGTCTCAACGATTATTTTTTCGTAAAACAATTTATCTTACGAGGTTGAAGACTTGAATCTTACAATTTCTTTCCTAAGTGTTGTGAAAGAGCTTTATAATTTATTGGGTTATTATAAATAAGTATATTCTTATTTTGTTTTCTAATTTTTTTCTAAAATAAATAAATTTTCTCTTAGCTTTGTCTTCTACAAATTTTATTTTTAGTGATAAAAATGAAGTTTTCAAGAGTTTTATTAAGTTGTTGATAACTTATAATGATTTGAGTTGTGTATATTTTCCTTTTAAATTTTTTTTCTCTTTATATTTTCTTTTTCTAACTTCTTTAAAAATAAACTATATTTCTAAAACTTGGTCTTTTAACTCTTTAACCAATTTTAATTCGAAGGAAATCATGTTTTAATATTTTCTTAAGTTTTTGATAATATCTATTGTTCTTTTGTAACTTATCATGTTTATATCCTTTTTATTTCTTTGAAAATGGTTTATTATTTAGACACTTGGTAACCTCTATTTTTCTAAGTGAGTTTATAATTTAGTGTTGATTTTGTCTTAACTTATAAAACTTAGTCTAGTTATTACTTTTTATTATTGAGTTGGGAAAATCCTATAAGTAAGCTTTTTGAGAAAAATTTGCTTACAAAAAATTATTAATACTAAGTTTTAATAATCTTTATGACTTATCATAATAAAAGAAAATGTTTATTTTGTTAGTTAACTTCTTAGATGAATCATTTTCATTATTATTTAAGAAAATTCTTGATGGGTTTGAAAAAAAGTTGTAGAAATAATTTTTCTATGTGGGTGATAACAAAACCTTGATTTAGTAGTAAGGATATATATACATTAAAAGAGTTTGGTTTCATTTTCCTTCATTAAATAAAACTTTTCTACTTTAAATTTTGTTGAGACAATATCATTATGATGATGCATGTATATGAGCATGTAGTATGAAAATGATGAAAATATATATAAGAAGCAAATAACAAGCAAGATAATAATATTAAGTATTGGAAATCTTAGCTTCATTAAGGTAACCCAGTTAAGTATTGGGAACCTTAGCTTCATCAAAGCAACCCGAGACTAAAAATAGACTAGTCCCAAAAAGAAAAAGAAAAGGAAAGAAAAGAAAAAACAATAAGAATAAAAGCAAGTTAGTAAGAGTTAGTGAGCATTTAGGTTCTAAGAAATATATATATATATATACATATAATAATATATATAGGGTTAAGTTAGGAGGATAATAATAATAATATCAACATAATATCATCATAATAATAAAATCGGAATTCTTGGCATGTGCTAAAATAAAACATGAACATGTTGTTGCTTCTACAACTCATATGAGTTTTTAAGAAATAACACCATAGTCATCTTAAGTTACATGACATGGAAAAATAAATGATTGCAAATCTTTATCTAAAGGTATGTTTATGTTTAAGGAAAAAGATGATTGTTGTAAAATTATGTGGATAGTAATTTATGTGGTAAATGGTTTTTGTGTAGAGAAGAATATTGGAAATAGTTGGTTAGAGAGGATTTGGGTAGTAAGGATTTGTGGAGAAATTTTGAAAGAGTTTTGGTATGTAAAATGAGTATGTGAAAGAAATAGAGGGTAATAGGGTATTTATAGATAAATATGGAAGGAAGTATGAGTTAATTAAATAAATGAAAAGAAAAGAAATGGAGGGAAAGAGGAAGGGGAAGTGGACAGCAAGGAAGAGAGAGAGGGAGGAATTGTGAGTGAAAAATTAATTTTTGTAATGAAAAGTAATAATATGTAAATATGATGTGAAATAAAGTTGTATGAGAAAAGTAAAATGTAAGAAAAAAAATATATAATAGTAAGAATAGGTAGTAGAAAAAAATAGAGATAGATGAGTAGTAATGAATAGTGAAAATAGTACTATGAATAGTAGACTAGACAAATTAATACCAGTAGTAAATAAAATACGCGTAAATATGCAATATCTAATATTTTTAGTTATTGAAAAATTATGAAACCATATATTTTAAAATCTTTGTATTAATACGAATTTAACGGTATCATCGAATTATTTTTACTATCTTGGTGTACCAAGGCATTGTTTTTGAAAACTGATCTCGTTTGGATCTGAAAGATACTAGAAATTTCCAAATATGATATTTTTAAGATTTCCTATATTATTACAAACTATTATCAACAATTACTTTAGTTCCGTTGTTTAGGGTTTAAGAGCGCGGGATTGCCGGATCTAAATACTAGGGTTTGTTGTAGACTTTGTTGATTTTAGGGTTTCGGTTTGACTTCCAGCTTGTTAATTTATTCGTAAAATCTTAAAATTTTAGGGTTTTTGACAGTGTTATATTTTTTGTTCAATATTTATGTTTTATTTTTATTTTATTTGTGATTTATTTAATATTTTCTAGTTCTCGGGATTATTTAACCAAGTCTAAGGTTATGGGTTGACTCCGTTTGACTTTTGGTGGTAATTGAATTTTTTTATTCTAAAATCCATTGAAGGATTTAAGGTTTTAGTGTTTGTCGTCTCGTGTTATTTGGATATATCATCTTGATTTGCGTATTAGGGATCAAATAGCTAATTTACTTGGCATACGGATGTTGAATCAAATGATTGTTAGGTTTTGTTTTTATGGTTCTCTTTTTCTTGAGGTTAATAATTTTCGTATTTGATCTTATCTAGAATTTGGTTTTAACTTGGGCCTGTAAGCCTCGAAAAATTTTAGTAAATAATTCTAAAATAAACATCAAAGATAAACTCTAAAAATGACTCCAAATTAAAACTGAACTTCGACTAGCTTTAAATCACGAACGAATCTAGATATTTCTTAATCTTGAGAAAATGAGACCCCTAAAAAAAAATAATAATAAAATAAAATAAAACTCAACAGTTTTTAAATCCAAAACATCTACGTATGACAAATTCTATACTTAACTCTGATTTGTAAAATCGGATAATATAGAACCCAAAAACAAATTATTAAAAAGTAAATAACAAGAAACCTTCGGAAATAAAACCCAGTTCAAGAATTTTGAAAACGTTAAGAGATATTAATTACTTAGAGAAAAATAAAATTTAAAATAAATTCTCAAACTAAATGTGTTGTATAAACATAAACCTTCAGTTTCCAAATTGGCAAAGATCTAAACCGAAAAGTCACTTGAGAACCCTAAGCGGAATATAGTAGTTTAAGTCCGGCAATCTCGCACTCTTGGCCCTAGAGGCCAAGGTGTGGTTTAAGTGTGTAGAGTAACTTGTTGTAATATAAGGTCGCTTAAAAATATCATATTGGTAAATTTTTGACCTATTTCGAACTCGTTCGAATACAGACTTTGAAAAGCGTCTTGGGGCTCGAGATATCAAAAATATACTATTAATACTGTTAGACTCTTATTTTCATAAGGATTTCAAAAATATCAGTTTTATAATTTTTCGATAACTAGAAATATTGATTTTGCGATTATATTCGTATTTCTTTACTACCGATAATTAACTAGTCTTTTGCACTATTCACTACTATTCATTACACAATTTTACTACTCTTGTAAACCCTTATATTTTTAGATAAATATTTATAGATCATAGAAAATTCCGTTTTTCTAAAATTTAGTCCGTTTTGGGTTTTTACAGGATCAGTTTCTATTTAAGACCCGATACTAAAAATAAAATAAAATAATTTAATAATTCAAAAATATTTGAAAAATATTGTCGTTTTCATAAAATAACCTTTTAGAATTTTTCGAGTTACAAAACTATTAATTATTGCCCATATTCACGTATTTTGATCATACCGGTAACTTATTTGATAATTCACTAAAATAAATAAATTAATTATCTTATTTTAATTATGAAAATTTTGCTACAAAAATTTGGAATGCATTTTTCTATTATTTTATTTTATTTTGTTATAAGAAAGTACTCTTACAAACCCATACCTATAGTACACTTTTCACACATCACCTCTTTTTCATTTCAATCTTTCTACACTTCACTCATCACTTCATGGTAGAATTTTTTACTTCTTTTTTCTGCCTTTTGTCATTTGAAACCCTCCAAAATTGATTATAATAAACCTATTTTCAATCCTTCTTTAAGAAGCAACACATACACTTAATCACATTACAATTTCAAGTTAAAAACCAACTAAATTCCCTCCCTCTCTCTTCAACAATCCATGTCAGCTATAGGGAATTAATTGCTGCCATTTCTTTTTTTTTTTTTTACTTCATTTAAAGTGTCTTTAACTCCTCCTGTCTTTCTATAAATACCCTCTCTCATTCACACATTTAAACCTTTATCATTCTTTGCAATTTTCCTCTCTATTTTCCTCTCTTTCTCTCTTCATTTGTTCTTATTCTTGCAAGAAAACTTGCTACCCCTATTCTTTATATGAGCTCCCATATATTTCTTGAAGATCCTTAGATAAACTATTATTCCAAGCTTCCATAGTTGATGTAGGTGGAGTATAGTGAGAGTTTCACGCATCAAATGACTTTTCATAAGCTTAAAAGCTAAGGATGATGCCAAAATGAAACACTCATCTTACTCATGATTATTCTCTTGTGATCTTATTATTTTCTTGCCAGAAATTGCTATATTTTGTAGATCTAACTTTTATGTAACTTTGATTATGTTTAAGTTTAGATCTATGAGTTTATAACTTACTACCATGGATTTCTTTTATATTTATGCTCATAGTAGTGTAGATCTTGGTTTTGAACTCAAACAAAAATGGTGAAATTCGTATATAAGCAAGACCCATATTTAAAAACCACTTCTAAGTGTCAAAATGGAAGTTTTACTTGAAATAATGAATGCTTAATGGGATATATCATCAAGACTTCATTTTATATGATTCAAAGGTGATTTTCAAAGATTATTTTTCAAAACTAAAATTCTATTTTCGGATCTAGACCAAGGCATAACTTAAAAACATGTTTTCTAACTAAAAAATGAAGATTTTATTCAAATATGGAAGGCTCTTAAGGTAGGATATGTAAGGGATGAATTTTCATAAGTTTAGATGGATTTTATCAAAAGATATGTGTCACACCCTAAAAGATACTTTAAATGTGGCAGTCCGCCACATACGGTATTAAAACTTAAGAATGACTTCCCGAAGTCATGCGAAAGTTTTCAACACTATATGTAAGGCGTCTATCACAACAATAGGAGACACCGGTGGGATGTATAGTTCGAGATAGTAAATACAACATACAAGAATCTAAATAATCAACCAATTTATCATTAAGAGAAATATCATCCTTACATCATATTAGGGGTTTTTCCCTTATAATTCTCCAAACAATCATAAATTAACTTAATCTTTCACACAACAAAATAATACTAACACCAAAAGATATTAAAGGATAATTAACCTATGATCTTCAAAAGATTTCTAGAAGCTGTTTGCCAAAACATAATCCCACTCGAGTATATGCAGTCCTCGGTCATGAAAGATATTGGTCTTGATACAACAAATGTCTATCGGAGTATAAGCATAACTAGCTTAGAGAATATTCTTGAATCAACATACTTGTATAAATAATTTCAAACAAGTTATTAAAAAGCATATGAATGCATCAAGCAAGTGATCTAGCAATACATATGATCTACCGGAAATCATATGTTTGAATGGATTTACTCCTCCATTCAGGTTTAAGTGTTCCAGGCTCTTTAAAACCCATCTTAAAATCTAACTCATGTAGTTTATTTCAAGCTCTTACTCGCCCATCATAAAATAGTTCTTTTAGGCTCCTATTCGCCTATCTCATAGATTTATGGCTCCTACAAACCCGGCTACTATACTCTTGTCCCATCGAGTATAGCAGCTCATGTAATGAAACTAACTACATGATATGCATGAATCAATTAATATAACTCATAGTATATGATTAGAGTAATTTAAAGGTGATCATAGAATTTGCATGCACTCTAACAGAATAATAGTAAAACATAAGTTAATTAACAACGATTCATACCTCGGTATGCTTAACATTATTTCAACCAATAGTATTGTCACGCCCCGAGGGTACTCTAGTAAGTAGACAAGTCTCACTTGAATACTATCACTATATTACCTTCAGAGAATGACAGGTTTTCAAAATAACAGGATCTTTTAGTTGCTTGATAAGAAATGATAAAAACATGTAAGAAATAAATTGGTGAATAAACATTATAGAACTATTACACTCCATATAGACTTCTTGAAGTTCATAACTAATACATTAGTACTAACTAATCTACTCTAAGAAAACATAATTATTATTCCCAAATATAACCATAGACTTCCAACTCCTAAGCTCTTACCGGAGCCATACTCCTGGAAGTGACTAACCAGGGTCGTAGGGTAAACCTAAAAAGACTGTTGGAGTATAAGCGAAATCACAGCTCAGTGAATAACCAAACATATCATACATCACACAAGTTATTAGCAAATCATATGCAATGTAAGCACTCAACCATATGCACAGATACAAACTTGGATGATCTAGAATCCAAAAAGGAAAAAGATTTACGCCTCTTTTTAATGGTTGAAGAGCCATTACTCCATAACCCACTTGCCTAGGAGAGACTAAGTTTACAGGAGAATCAATGATTTCGTTTTAGGGTTATCACTTTGAATATAATCAATTAAACTGACCATCTCCTGCATCCACCTTAGAAACTCCCTAAGTATTAATCATTTCAAAGTGATACTAAGGGGGGCGTTCTTCGGTGCCACTTAGTTCCCGTAGAACCAACGGAACAAAGAAAACCTTGGAAAACTAACACATTAGAACAACCAAGCATTAATAGAACCGAAATATTAATACGTAGCAGGCTATCATCCCAATATATATGCAATAATGCAATTCGTGCAACATGATCAGTTTATTTTGTTAAGTCACTAGTCCTTATTTAATTTCATGGTGATCATACATTACACACAATCATCATTATACTACTTCACAGCATCAAATCATTGCATTAGCACTTTTGTAAGAATATTTTAACAATCATACAATCAGATCACAACATACTTCCAACCAAACAATTGTTTGATTATCTTTGCATTACATATTCAACTACTTACAAGCACAAACAGTACAATATGACTGAATTACTCACCTACATACTGACTCAATCGTAATAATCGGCTGGGAGATCTTCTGGTGTATCAAAAGTCACCTATTAAGATGAATAAGGTATTCATCATCAATATATTAAAGATTATATAACTAAATTCCTATACGTGGCTAATATCATAAACTTAATAATTATCAAGATTTGATATGATTAATACTGATTTTATGTTGTTCTATAACGAACCTAATATAGAAAATCATAGTTATTTATTATTACTTAGTATCGTCGTGATTCTCTTAATTTATCTCGTATAATTATCTTGTTATTTTTAGAAGCCACATTACTCAGAAATTTAGCTTATTTCAATTTCCATTCTTACCTATTTTATCTATTTAAAACAAATATTTGATTAGTTATAACTTTTATTAACACTTAATATTTTCTTCTAATTCTAGGGATTTAAGAATTATTAAATATAAATCAAAATATTCTAGGTATTTGTATTTACCTATTTATCTAATAAATTACGTATTATCATATTTACATTATATATACTTAGTAGGCTTATTACATATATATATATATATATATCTGTTTATTTCAAAACAAGCTTTCGTTGAAGAAATTTGGGTGTACGTCGGCCCAAAGCCACCGGCTTTGAAACCCAGGTGCCAGTGTTGATTTGATTTTTGCAAATTATTTTATATCGGTTGCACCGGCTTTGAAAGCTGTTGGCTTTCGACGTACGCCGGTCCTACGCCATCGGCATATATTCCCATATAGCTGGTTTACATTCATTTTTACGTGAAAATAAATTTTACGTAGCTTCTGTTCAGTGTAAGCCGTCCCTACACCGCCGGCCTATCCATGTATGCCGCCGGCTTTTAATGGCTACACTGCCGACTTTTAGACAGTGTTAGCACTGTTCATCATCTTCCTCGATGATCCGATTTATTTTTGTTAAATTTTCCACGTTAAAAACATTCTTAAACCAATCTTAAGTGTTTCTATATCTTATATATGGACATAAAACAATCTCTAACACTTCTTCAAACATATATACTTAGATCTCATCTTACTAATATATAGCTAGGGTTTCGAATTTTTACCTTGTTGAGCCGATCCGATGGAATTCGAAGCTTGGATTTGTGTTGATTATGTTCCTATGATTATCAGAAGTCAGTTCTAATCCTTATATTTGAAAGAAAACCATTCGAATTACTTCAACTTACCTTTGAACTCATTTCCAAGGGTTTTTTTATTGTTTTTCTCTTGATCCGAACTTGGATGATTGATCTGTTTGATTTTTGTTTTTAGTTCGTGTTGGTTGCTATTTAAGAGTGGATTTGTTTGGGAAAGTTTGGGAAATAGATATGGTTGTTTGTTTCTTCATTAAGAGCATTTAAACATATCTATATAGAAGAAGAAAGAAGAAGCTGTGGCTGTGTTTTTCCTCTGAGTTTCCTTCGAATTTGCTCTTCATTTGGCTGTTGTTTTCATACTAATTAATGCTATGTTGAGTTGGCATCTTGTAATTGGTCATTAGGGTTGATTGTATTGACTTCTTGGGTGAATTATTGATCAAAAATCGACTTTTCTCCTTCCATAATTTTCCCATCGAATTGCAGCCGATTTTCTACCGAAAAACATATATATATTTTAGTTAATTATTTAACTTAGTTTTAGGATAGTTTAACAAGTTATACAGGTACAAATTAGCTAATAATCGAGAGTTTTGTATAGAAATATATTTATAGAGTTATACAAAATACTTAAATTATCAAATAATACAATCTTAAGTTTTATATATACGTGATTAATTAATTGTATACTTTTATCTCTCGCGATTAAAGTTTTCTGAACTCATTAGGTCAATTTTTATTTTAGGCTTCAATAGCTTAAGAAAACCATAATTAAAACAATTGTGTGATCCAATTATTTATTTGGAGTTTAGATCTTGAGTTATACAACAGTTTATGTTTTCGTTGTGTATTTATAATCCTAACAGTTTATCCTTAGGTTATCGTTTTCTGTCTATAAGCATAGTTAATTAATTTCTTGGTATCGCACTTGATATAGATGTTAAATTGTATATATATTTTTAATTTTTAATACCCATCAAAAAAATCTTATTAGTAGCTATTAATACTATCTAGGGTCTTGAATTTTAGGGTTTAAATCGAAGTCTAATCTCATTACTACTCATTGTTTTATCTCGAATCACTTTTAAGTTCAAAAGCAATCATTTAATCTCTATATTTATATTTTCCTATTTAAATCTATTTGTAAAACAAGTTTAGGGTTTGAGATTTAGATCATATCTTGAATCATCAGTTCAAGATACGAAATTTCATTTTTGGTATCAACTAGGGTTAAAGAAATTCTTTATTCAATTTCTAAATCCTTTATCTAACCAAATTCTAGGTATTGATCTATTCTTAGACTTTTATTGGAATCTAAGTCTATTAACTAGTTCATATATTCTACTTTAGAGTTGTGTACTAATGTGAAAAATTTCCGGGGTTTACATTCTCCCCCTTTAAAATAAGCTTTGTCCTCAAAGCTTGAATACGTACCTGAATTTTCAAACAAATGTGGATAGTTTTTCTTGATCTCCACTTCTAATTCCCATGTAATCTCTTCTGTTCGAAGATCCCATAATACTTTGATATAATGAATTTCTTTATTCCTGAGAACTTGCACTTTCCGGGTCCAATATTTAACTGGATGCTTTTCGTAAGTCAAATTCTCCTTCAAATCAATTGGTTCCAACTCAACTATCTTATCTGAGTTTAGTACATATTTTCTTAGAACCGATACATGGAAAACATTATGTAAACCAGAAAAATTGGGTGGCAATATTTCAAATGGTCCAATATATCTAGGACTTAACTTTCCTTTTGTTTGTCTACCATGAAGACTTTTGATTGGACTTATCTTTAAGTATACATGTTCTCCTTCATTAAATTCCAGTTCTCTTCTCTTCAAATCTGCCCAACTCTTTTGTCTATCTTGCGCTGCTTTCATTCTTTGCTTTATTACTGAAACCTTTTCAATAGTTTCCTGAACCAATTCAGGTCCAACCAATACTCTCTCCAAGTTATCCCAGAATAATGGTGATCGACACTTTCTGCCATATAAGGCTTCATAAGGTGGCATCCCAATGCTTGAATGATAACTGTTATTGTATGCAAATTCCACTAGTGGTAAATGTTGGTCCCAATTTCCTTTGAACTCCATAATACATGCTCTCAACATGTCCTCCAAAGTCTGAATAGTCCTTTCTGTTTGTCCATTATTTTGAGGATGATAAGCTGTACTAAATTTCAATTGAGTTACCAAAGCTTTTTGCAATCCTTGCCAAAATCTGGAAACAAACCGTGGATCTCGATCTGATACTATACTAACAGGTATACCATGCAATCTCACAATCTCCTTCAAATATATTCGTGCCAATTTTTCCAATGAATATGTCATGTTAATTGGCAAGAAATTAGCTGATTTTGTGAGTCTATCCACAATAACCCAAACAGCATCATGACCTGCATTTGTCTTAGGTAATGAGCACACAAAGTCCACGGAAATCTGATCCCATTTCCATTCAGGTATTGGCAATGGTTTCAACAACCCACTTGGTTTTTGGTGTTCAACTTTTATGCTTTGACACACATCACATTTAGCAACAAATTCTACAATATCCTTTTTCATTCCCTTCCACCAATATGCACTTTTCAGTTCTTGGTATGTTTTTGTTTCTCCTAGGTGTATAAATATCCAGAGTAATGCACTTCATGCATTAATTCCTTCCTTAAGTCTTCATCATGTGGCACACACAATCTTTTATTCATTCTTAACAGCTCTTCTTCATCCACATGAAAATCCTTGTATTTTCCTTGGGATATTCCTTGTTTAATCTCTTGGATTTCAATATCCTCTTTCTGAGTTTCCTTTATCCTTTGAAGCAAAGTAGGTTTCAAAATTAGATTTCCTAATTCAGCTTCCAAACCTTGCATTGAGAATTCCAAGTTTAATCATTCAAATTCCTTAATGAGTTATTTCTGTTCTGTCAATATTGAGGCTACTTCTCCATAACTCTTTCGACTCAATGCGTCAGCCGGCATTCACTTTACCAGGATGGTAATTAATGGTAAGATCATAATCTTTAATCAATTCCAACCATCGTCTTTGTCTCATGTTCAACTCTTTTTGTGTAAATATATACTTCAAACTTTTGTGATCTATATATATTTCATATTTCTGTCCATACAAATAGTGACGCCAAATCTTGAGTGCAAAAATAATAGCTGCTAATTCTAGATCATGAGTGGGGTATTTCATCTCATGCGGTTTTAATTATCTAGAAGTATATGCTATTACTTTTCCATTTTGCATTAATACACATCACAAACCATTTCTGGATGCATCACTGTAGACCGTATATAAATCCTTGTCATTAGGTAAAACCAATATCGGTGTTGATATTAACCTTTGCTTCAATTCTTGGAAGCATTGTTCACGTTGATCATTCCACTCAAATTTTTCATTCTTCCTGGTCAGTTGTGTCAAGGGTCTTGCAATCTTAGAGAAATCTTTCACAAATTTTCGATAATATCCTGCCATCCCAAGAAACTTTAACTTCCGTAACAGTTTCAGGTCTTTTCCATTCCACAATAGCTTTAACTTTTGTAGGATCAACCGATATTCCTTCTCCAGAAATAATATGTTCAAGGAATGATATACTTTTAAGCCAAAATTCACACTTAGACAATTTGGCATACAGCTTATTGTCTCAGTATTTGTAACACATTTCTCAAGTTCTCATCATGTTGTTCTTCAGTAGATGAATATACAAGTATATCATCTATGAAAACAATCACATAGATATCCAGCAAAGGTCTAAAGATACGATTCTTCAGATCCATGAAAACTGCAGGTGCATTAGTTAGTCCAAATGGCATGACTAAAAATTCATAATGACCATACCTAGTTCGGAATGCAGTCTTTGGTACATCCTCTGCTTTAATTCGGATTTGATGATATCCTGACTTTAAATCAATTCGAGAAAATACCTTTGCTCCTCTCAACTGATCAAAGAGATCATCAATTCTGGGTAAAGGATATTTGTTCTTGATAGTTACTCCGTTTAATTCTCTATAATCAATACAGAGTCTCATTGAACCATCTTTCTTCTTCACAAACAGTACTAGTGCTCCCCAAGGTGAAACACTAGGTCTGATAAATCCTTTATCCAACAATTCTTGTAATTGCACCTTAATTCCTTTAATTCCACAAGTGCCATGCGATACGGAGCTTTTGATACGGGTTCGGTTCCAGGTACCAAATCAATTGAGAATTCTGCTTCTCTGTGTGGGGGGAATCTTGGTAATTCGTCTGGAAATACATCTGGGTATTCACACACTGTTAGAATGGTATGAATATCTAATACTTTGGATTCACCCTCTGTTGTTCCAAGAATACACCCGTTTAACTCCATATCTTCTCCATTTTCCACTTCAATTGTTGTTATCCTATTCCTGATTCCTTTGAGTATCTGTAAACCCCCAAATTTTCGGAATCGGTTTAGCATAAAACCTTAAACCGGAAATCAAACGGAACTCTAAAGGTCAACAAAACCGTAGTTTACCGTAATCGTTTAAATCCGGCATTGCCGTTTTCTTTGGCCCTAGAAAATGAAGTTGGTACAATTAGCTAGAATAGTTCGTAATAACTATAGGTTTTATAAAAATATCAATTTTTCGAATTTCGGGTGTCCTTCGAACCCGATCGGACACAATTCTCGAAAATGGTGTCCAAGAGCACGGGATAGGAAAAATATTCCGAATACACCGTTAGACTCGTAAAAATATAAGGTTTTCAAAAATATCAATTTCAAAATTTTTCGGTAGCAAAAAATAACAGATATAGCTATTATACGCGTATTTTCTTACTACCAGTACTTTATTAGTATGTCTATCTTATATTACACTATTCATTACTATTCTACACTATTCTTTTATCACTACTTTTTCTTACACCTACACTTACACTACATAACCTATAATCTTTACTTTTTACCTTTCCCATAACTTTATTTCACATTACCTTACACATTACATCTTTCACTTTACAAAAAGTCAAAAAAAAAAAAAATCACCCTCCCCCTCTCATCAACATGGCCGGTGCCCATGCCCCCCTCTCTCCTCCATTTTGTTCCAATTTTTATTTATTTTAATCACACAAAAATCCCTCCACATTTTCCTAAATACCCCCTCCCTCCTCTTTCACTTCTTTCACACATTCACTACCACAAATTCTTACAAAAACTCTCCAAAACTCTCTCAAAATACCATCCAAAACTCTCTCAAAATATTTCTACAACAACTTCTACCAACAACTAAAACCCATAACCACATAACCATACCAAAGTCTCTTTTAGGTAACCACCTTCTATTATTTTCTTCTTCTTCATGTCATGTAACTTTACATTACCATAGTGTGAGTTTCCAAAGACTACAAGTTATGGAAGCTACATTATGTTCATGTATTGTTCTTGTTCATGAAAATTTATTTAAATTCATGTTATTATTTTTGTTCATATTATTGCTTTTATATCTAAATAATATTATCTACATATATATATACATATTCTTTAGAGTATATAAGCTCACTTGCAATTTATTTATTTCATGCAAAGCAATTTATTTATTTATCCCATTGCAATTTATTTACTTATTCCTTGTTATTTTAAGACTAGTCTCTAGTCTTAGACTTGTCCTCATCAAGTCAAAACAAGTTTTTCTTTCTTACATTTTATTTTATTTTGGGATTAGTCTACTTCTTAGTCCCGGGAGCCTTGAAAAAGCTAAGACTCCAATACTTGACTTTATTATTTATGTTATTTTGTTTACTATTATTCTCATAATCATGTTCATTTAGATTGTTGTCCAAAAATTTTAATTTCTAAAAATAATTAAATAAAAGAAGAATTTTGTCACTTAGAAATAAGTTTATGTAAAGTATAAAATCTATGAGATAACAAAAATAAACTTATTTCCTTTCAAGTTACAAGAAGAACCCACTAAAATTTTAGAAACTACTTTACTATAAAAAGGTTTCTTAAGTCACATATTGATCTCCTTTGTTTTATCAAGAAAATAAATTTTATGCATGGATGATTTCTATGAAAAACATAAGACATGAGGAAGGAATGAGAAATTTTCAAATGAAGATTTTGTAAACAAATAGACAAAGGAAATTTGTACAAGAAAAATAAATAGGAAGAATAGTGTATTTTCTAAAATAGTAGAAACTTAGAAAATAGAAAATTTATTTTCAAAAAGTTACTTAGGAAAAATAATAAAACCAACGTAAAGCCTTTTTAGAAAACAAAGGAAACAAGGTATTCATTTCAAGAAATTTACAAAAATAATTTTGAAAAACTTCAAACCAATATTGTTTTACTCAAGAAAAATAATTGGACAACAAAACACTTGAGTGCTTAAATATGAGTTATATAGTATAAAAAAAGAATTTTCAACTATATAGATAACTAAGTATTTATCAAACAATTTTGATTTCTTGAACCAAAGTTGTTTTATGTTGGAAAATTCGTGGTGAATTTTGTCGCCACTGTTTCGGAGCCTATACCTTGTTTGTTAAAATATTTTAGAAATGGGTAGATCTTTTCGAGTAGGTAGAAATCGGTATATTATATGCGCATTCCGAGTTAAAATGACCAAGTTATGGCCATTTTAAGTTGGAACATTCCTTTATACGAACTTTAACGTTCTTTTGACATTGTTTTGTCAAATTTCAAGAAAATCATCAAGAATACTATTATGGGTATTTTCTTTGGCTAGGTGACCCGAGGAAGGATTCCTTTACCCGAGGATTATTACGATTAAGTGGAGTGTGTGAACGACTCATCCGCTTAGAGGAATAGTCGACATGGCATCGTGAGTTTATTTCCATTAAATGCTATACTTGTTGTGCTTGTAAATTAGTTGCATTAGAGTTAGGAAAAGATAAACCGATATGTATGTAAAATAATTCTTTGAAAGAATTTTAAGAATATCGAAGCCGGAATTGTTTTAAATGATTGTTTTAGTATAGTTTGATTTGTATGAAATTCCTTGATCGCCTTAAATTTAAAATAATTATGCTATGACTTTATAAATAAATGAATTCATGCATACCACGAAGTGAGTCACATTGCATTTTGGGTTATTATCCTTGGGTGAGAAGGATAGTAAGCTCATGTCGAAAGCAACACTTGGCGGGAGATCCGAAAGCGATTGCTTGGCGGCTTAAGGAAATGCTTGGCGGAAGATCCGAAAGCAAGGTCAATCAAGTAGATTCGGAATGCTTGGCGATGAGTGCTCGAGCATGAAAACTTTTTAACTAAAACTACTTGAATTGAGGTTATGTATCACCAAACCCCGAATGGAGGGCGCAAATCCATTCAACATATAGTTCCCGGAAAACTATATGCTTGTTTGCCCACGTGTTGTTGCATTACATTTGTTTGTTTAATCAACTTGTTTGAAATCTTGTTACAAGAAGTTATTTATGGAAATAGTTCTCACTAAGCCTATTAGCTTACACCGATAGATATCTTTTGCAGTTTCCCTACTTATGGTTAAGGCCACGTGGACCCTGCGGGCAGGTAATTTTTTTTGGGTAATAGAAATTTAGATAAAGTGTAGTATTAGTAATGATGTACAAATATTCATGTAATAGATTAGTGATCAAGGGAATATGTCCCTAAGTTTGTAAAACCATTGATATGAATAAATGATTATTATGAATCCTCTTTTCTTAAATGTGTTATTTATATCTTCTTAAACTTCATAATTCCATATATGGTCCTCTAAAGTTGTGAAAGCACGCCTTACACTTAATATAAAAGCTTTTGGGAATGGCTAAGGTTGTCATACTTAAGCTTTAATATTGAGTGTGGCGGACTGTCACGTTTAGGGTACCCTTTGGGGCGTGACAGTTTAAGTTGGTATCAGAGCATGGTTTAAGAACCTAGGAGTCATAATTATAGAATTGGACTTAAGAAGAATTGACTTAGAATAGAGTAAGAAAGACTTAGATGAATAGAATGGGTAGAATAAGTTTTTCTAATCTTTCTTTTACGTAGATCACCATAGATGAGGCCCGTCTTCAAGCCAAGAATTTCCGAAAAGGACCTTTCGAAAAACCAGAGAATTACCGAATGAGACTTAGAGTTTTATGTGAGGAGTTTGCCCTAGCAGGACAACCTAAGACGTTCGGGAAATGTTCCAAATCTGGAAGAGGGGAATGATGCAAACCGAATGGAAAGGAGTGTTACGGACATATTCACAACTGCCCTAGGAAAGGATGACTGAGTTGGAGGTAATATATGCTGTGGAAGGATCATTGCCATCGCGGACCACCGACCAATGCTCAAGGAAGCAACTTTCGTCCTTAGAGAGAAGGAGGTCGAACTTCACCGGATTTTCGAACTTGGACCAAGATCGGACCAATGTTTGTTTACGCCCATGATGATCTAATGGATCACCTCGAATGGATGAGGGCTGACCTCAACGATATTTTCCATTGGCATGGAGTATAAGGGAATGCTACGACCCCCAACTGAAGTATCCACCGAGCCGCCTGCTTTCACAGGAATCCAGCTAGGGAGGAACGAGGCCTTACGTCTGCGAGAAGATGGATCAGTAATAAGAGACGAACCAATGCAAGAAGTGAGTGATAGTTCGGATGATGAACCCGATGAGGACCCAGAGGAAAATCAAGAAGAAAGACCGGCGCAAGAGGTAAGGGATCAAGCCGCTGTAGGAGTCGAAACCTTGGACTAGTGATGAGTTAAGAATCATTCGCTACCTAGAAGGACGACATACTCGGGGAGGACAAGGAACAGACTCCACGATGGATACGGAAAATGCTCCAACAAACGAAAACAGTAGTATGGAGACTGAAGGAACAATCACTTGGAAGACCGTGATGATGATGAGAGGAACTGATTGACTATCACGAAAGAGCATTGGAAAGGGAAGGAAGAGAAGGAAACGCTTCGACCAAATCATGAGGAGTTTGAACCCAGGATCATCCAGCAGCAATCGGGAGATGCACCCGAAGAATGAAGAGAAAAGACGGAGCATATCCCTAGAAGTCCAGCTTAGATTTTGTAACCATAGACAAGATCCACGATCTAGTCTATCTTTTAGTTTTCGGAACATGTTTGCTATTTTCTATGTATTTTCCTTTTGTGTTGTCTTATTTCTAATTTCATGTATGAACTTTATTTCTATGATGATGTTTTAAGTTTGATTTCAGAAATTGTCTTGATTTAAATTTCATTAGCTTTTATGCATATTTAAGTTTCCGTTATACCCACCAATTTCGGCAAAAATTTAACTAAGTTATCAAAACTTTATAAAACCTAACTTAAAACAGCCGAAATAGAAGTAGACGAAGAGAGGAACAAAGCGCCTCTAACCAACCAGACGTGGAAGCAGATATGCTGTTCAAGAGCCGCACCTCAGATGGACTTACACGCCACGTTAGGACACCTAACCCACGTGTTAGAAGAAATTAGGCAAAACATGCCAGCACAAGCACCTGTACCAGAGACAACACCAGCAAAGCACAGCAACGGCCTCAGCGTCTATACCAACCCACCACCACAACAAGCTTCAACAGAGGCATCTGTGCATAGGAACATGCATAGCCAAAGTGCACCCCTACCTCCACCCCACGCCAAGGCCATATAAAAGCATGTTGCCTGATTTCATCAAAAGCAACCGCTACTTTGAAGGAGCTTATGATAAGCCAAGGAGGCCGAAGATTGGTTATCTCAAATTGAGATGTCTTTTGATGCATATGAAGTTCCGCCCCACCTGCAAATCAAGTATGGAACATTCATGCTTCGTCTAAACGCTAGGATATGGTGGGAGTCAAGGAAAAGAGATCTAATGACTCCAATCACTTGGGAAATGTTTAGACATGAGTTTTTGGAGAATTATTTCCAGGAAGTTTACGAGTAAGATATAGTGCGACTTCTTGCAGATGCTCAAAAGGGAAGAACAATCGAGCAATACGAAACCGAATTCAGTAGATTGTTGCAATATGCCCCTGATTCCTACAAGTACAGCGAGGAGTTAAAAAGACAAGTCTTTATAGGGGATTGGACGAAGACCTGAGAATGAGGTTGGAAGAATTTGACATAAGAATTTTCGAGAATTGGTGGAAAGAGCTCGGATCGTAGAAGGAGCAAGGAAAAGAAGAGAAAGAAAAGAGGAAGAAGAAAACCCAATCGTCAAGAAGAAGTTTTATGTAGAACCCAATTCATGCCTCCACCAAAGAAATTCAAGATCCCCAACAACTACAATAACGACAGTGGAAGGTTCACACCAAAGGACGTTAAGTGTTGGAAGTGCAATGGAGCACATTACCCGAAGAAGTGCCCCCAGTTATTTGGAAAGTGTTTCTTCTGTGGAAATGCAGACCATAAGATATCAAGATGCCCAAACAAAGGAGTTAATACTTGCCATGTCTGCAATCAGAAAGGGCATTTCGCCAACAACTGTCCACAAGGAAGGAATATTTTGTCAAATCGTCAGAAGGAGTTGTTCCTATAAGGATTGAGAAAGGAAATGGAAGTGGAAGTGAAAGCAGACCAGGATCTATTGCTTCAGGATTCGATCTACAACTTGGAGGGACAATGGATAAGTGAAGAAGTAAACAAGAAAATGGAAACTTAGCTCCTTGGAGTACATTAGAGGCTATAACAGCGACGTGGGAACCGGTAAGCTTCCAACTCTCTTTTGATGTTGTTTCTTTATTTCAAGCAACACGAAAGTTTAAAGTTTTCTTTTATATGGATAAATAAGAAAATAGAAGTAATAATCCCCTATCAAGTGAATAAGAGGCTATCAGTTAGTAAATCAGATGTTTTGGCGACATATCCTTTTGATAAATCTAGCCTAGAACAACAAACAATCTCTAAGTTTAAGATTTAAAATCTCCACACAAAAGGAAGATGAAACCCAAGAAAATGTTGATCGATCATTTAAGAACATACAGTCGTTTACAACTCTAGGGAATAATGGAATTAAGAAATCCTTGGGATAAGATGTATACCTCTCAAGTAGGACCACAATAAAAAGTCACCAGGAGAACATAGAACTCATAAACCGGTAAGGCGGAAAAAGGATATTAGTAAAGGACTTACTATCATAAGAAGGGAAGAGACACATTCCTTTGAGTTGATAAAAGAGAATGAATGACTATCCTAATAATACGAAAGAAAATGAAAAGAAATCGACCTTTGAAGATATTCCTGAGTTTCAATGGACGTTTTAAGAAGAGTTCTGGATTCAGACTTCATTCAAAGAAAAAGATCAACTTGGTAACTAGACTAATAACCTATAAGGAAGTCGGGGAAACAATAAACAAGAAACTCTAGACCAAGACCTGATGCAATGGAGTGTACCACCACAAAATATAACCGTTCAGCTTATAATGGAAGAAAAAGGATAAACCCCTAAGCCAAGGTGTTGACTTTCGAAAAGAAATAAAGTGAACATCCACTCCTTGGAAGTAAGAATCTTTTGACCAATTACAAGGAGCGAACTCGTTTTCTCAAGGTTTAGAACCACAATACTACCAACTACGAACCAAATTGAAAAGAAGTGACCTTCGGACCCTTTATAAACTCCACAAGTTCTGGTAACGCTTTTTAGACTCAAACCAAGAATATAAGACCCTATTGAAGAAGCGAATAATTGACGAAAATCGTGGTATAGCTTGAAGGAGAAAAAGGGATAATCAAAGAATTTAATCTTAAGTATGAGGAGATAGTAAAAAGAATTGAGAAGTTGAACATCGAAAATCTCAAAACAAGGAGAAAACGATCAATAGGGTATTAAACCAACCGTATAGAAAGAATAAAAAAAAAAGCCTAGATGAGAAGATACGAAGGATAAAGAAGAAATATAGAAAGAAAGATGTATTAAAGGAAGTTAAAGGACGATTTAGCATAACTAAAGACAAGGAAGTCAGTCAAAAAGAATCATGAATACGGTTCATAATTTGGGACCAACGACATATTCAAGGAGAACGCAGATATACCAAAGTTCAAGGGACATTAGAGGAAATGAAGTATTAAAAACACGAAAGGACAGAAGGATCTATAAGGATCAATAATATCGGGAACCTCCTCGAGATTTTGGATTACTCACATTATTAGTAAGAAGGCAAGGATGATTATAATATAAGCAGGTCAACTGACGAGGGTGATTCGTTTCATAATCAGACAATATAATGTCTCCTACAAAGCTTTATAAAGGAAGGAGATATGAAAGCAAAAGAGTTCTAATCTGAGTCATGACAAACCAGGACAGGAGAATGGAGCAATGAAGAGGAACTAATAATGAGTTTCAGAGAAGAAGAGACCCCTGATGCTACGATCAAGAGGAACAATTCCAGATCTTGGAGAAATAATTAAGAGTGACTCATGAAATGGGAAAGGCACAAGATAGACGAAAGAAATAAGACTGATCGAAAAAGAAGGACCCTAGGAGTTCCAAAATGGAAATCATGTGCGCTTAAGGATAGGAAGTAATTACCATATGATCTTTTCAGAAGTGATAAGACAAGAAAGAAGTCTAGATTATTATATTGGAGACATGTGATAAATCCTCATTCAATAAATGGTCAAGAGATCGAGTTACAAAGATAAAAGTCAATGTTTTTTAAGGAGAAATTTCCTTATGAGGAATACCTAATACAAACTTTCATCCCGAGGAATTCAAAGGATAAAGAAATGATGAAATCAATTAAGAAGAATCTTTTTCAAGTAACCTGAGGAGATACGAATGAAGCACAACATAAGTATTCGAGTTTGGGTGAAACAACAATTAGGAATATCCAAGTTTTGAGGACAAAACTTTCTTTAAGGGGGGTAGGTTGTAAACCCCCAAATTTTCGGAATCGGTTTAGCATAAAACCTTAAACCGGAAGTCAAACGGAACTCTAAAGGTCAACAAAACCGTAGTTTACCGTAATCGTTTAAATCCGGCATTACCGTTTTCTTTGGCCCTAGAAAATGATGTTGGTACAATTAGCTAGAATAGTTCGTAATAACCATAGGTTTTATAAAAATATCATTTTTTCGAATTTCGGGTGTCCTTCGAACCCGATCGAACACGGTTCTCGAAAATGGTGTCCAGGCGCTCGGGATAGGAAAAATATTCCGAAACACCGTTAAACTAGTAAAAATAAAGTTTTCAAAAATAACAATATATCAAATTTTTCGGTAGCAAAAATTAATAGATAATCTATTATACGCGTATTTTCTTACTACCAGTACTTTATTAGTCATGTCTATCTTACATTACACTATTCATTACTATTCTACACTATTCGTTTATCACTACTTTTTCTTACACCTACACTTACACACTACATAACCTATAATCTTTACTTTTTACCTTTCCATAACTTTATTCACATCTACCTTACACATTACATCTTTCACTTTACAAAAAGTCAAAAAAAAAAAAAATTCACCTTCCCTCTCATCAACATGGCCGGTCCCATGCCCCCTCTCTCCTCCATTTTGTTCCAATTTTTATTTATTTTAATCACACAAAAATCCCTCTACATTTTCCTATAAATACCCCCCCTCCTCCTCTTTCACTTCTTTCACACATTCACTACCCACAATTCTACAAAAACTCTCTCAAAATCCCTCTCAAACTCTCTCAAAATACCATCCCAAAACTCTCTCAAAAATTCTACAACTTCTACCAACAACTAAAACCCATAACCACATAACCATACCAAAGTCTCTTTTATGTAACCACCTTCTATTATTTTCTTCTTCTTCATGTCATTAACTTACATGACCATAGTGTGAGTTTTCAAAGACTACAAGTTATGGAAGCTACTTATGTTCATGTATTGTTCTTGTTCATGAAAATTTATTTAAATTCATGTTATTATTTTTGTTCTATTATTGCTTTTATATCTAAATAATATTATCTACATATATATACATATTCTTTAGAGCATAAAGCTCTCACTTGCAATTTATTTATTTCATGCAAAGCAATTTATTATATTTATCCCATTGCAATTTATTTACTTATTCCTTGTTATTTTAAGACTAGTCTCTAGTCTTAGACTTGTCCTCATCAAGTCAAAACAAGTTTTTCTTTCTTACATTTTATTTTATTTTGGGATTAGTCTACTTCTTAGTCCGGGAGCCTTGAAAAAGCTAAGACTCCAATACTTTGACTTTATTATTTATGTTATTTTGTTTACATTATTCTCATAATCATGTTCATTTAGATTGTTGTCCAAAATTTTAATTTCTAAAAATAATTAAACAAAAGAAGAATTTTGTCACTTAGAAATAATTTATGTAAAGTATAAAATCTATGAGATAACAAAAATAAACTTATTTCCTTTCAAGTTACAAGAAGAACCCACTAAAATTTTAAACTACTTTACTATAAAAAGGTTTCTTAAGTCACATATTGATCTCCTTTGTTTTTATCAAGAAAATAAATTTTTATGCATGGATGTTTCTATGAAAAACATAGACATGAGGAAGGAATGAGAAATTTTCAAATGACGATTTTGTAAACAAATAGACAAAGGAAATTTTGTACAAGAAAAATAAATAGGAAGAATAGTGTTTTTCTAAAAAGTAGAAACTTAGAAAATAGAAAATTTATTTCAAAAAGTTACTTAGGAAAAATAATAAAACCAACGTAAAGCCTTTTAGAAAACAAGGGAAACAAGGTATTCATTTCAAGAAATTTACAAAAATAATTTCCGAAAAACTTCAAACCAATATTGTTTTACTCAAGAAAAATAATTGGACAACAAAACACTTGAGCGTGCTTAAAATATGGGTTATATAGTATAAAAAGAAAAATTTTCAACTATATAGATAACTAAGTATTTCTCAAACAAATTTTGACTTATTGAACCAAAGTTGTTTTATGTTGGGAAATTCGTGGTAAATTTTGTCGCCACTGTTTCGGAGCCTATATTACCTTGTTTGTTAAAAATAAGTTTATAAATGGGTAGATCTTTTCGAGTAGGTAGAAATCGGTATATTATATGCGCAATTCTGTGTTAAAATAACCGAGTTATGACCATTTTAAGTTGGAACATTCCTTTATACGAACTTTAACGTTCTTTTGATATTTTTTTGTCAAATTTGAAGAAAATCATCAAGAAATACTTATTATGGGATTTTCTTTGGCTAGGTGACCCGAGGAAGGATCCTTACCCGAGGATTATTAGATTAGTGGAGTGTGTGTACAACTCATCCGCTTAGAGGAATAGCGACATAGCATCGTGAGTTTATTTCCATTAAAAGCTATGCTTGTTTGTGCTTGTAAATTAGTTGCATTAGAGTTAGGAAAAGATAAACCGATATGTATGTAAAATATTCTTTGAAAAATTTTTAAGAATATCGAAGCTGGAATTGTTTTAAATGATTATTTTAGTATAGTATTGATTTGTATGAAATTCCTTGATCGCTTTAAATTTAAGAATAATTATGCTATGACTTTATAAATAAATGAATTCATGCATACCACGAAGTGAGTCACATTCCATTTTGGGTTATTATCCTTGGCTGAGAAGGATAGTAAGCTCATGTCGAAGCACACTTGGCGGGAGATCCGAAAGCGATGCTTGGCGGCTTAAGGGAAATGCTTGGCGGAAGATCCGAAAGCAAGGTCAATCAAGTAGATTCAGAATGCTTGGCGATGAGTGCTCGCGAGCATGAAAGCTTTTAACTAAAACTACTTGAATTGAGGTTATGTATCACCAAACCCCGAATGGAGGGCGCAAATCCATTCAACATATAGTTCCCAGGAAAACTATATGCTTGTTTTGCCCACGTGCTTGATGCATTACATTTGTTTGTTTAATAAACTTGTTTGAAATCTTGTTACAAGAAGTTATTTATGGAAATAGTTCTCACTAAGCCTATTAGCTTACACCCCGATAGATATCTTTTGCAGGTTCCCTACTTATGTTTAAGACCAGTGGACCGTGCGGGCAGGTAATTTGTTTTTGGGTAATAGAAATTTAGATAAAGTGTAGTATTAGTAATGATGTACAAATATTCATGTAATAGATTAGAGATCGGGGGAATATGTCCCTAAGTTGTAAAACCATTGATATGAATAAATGATTATTATGAATCCTCTTTTCTTAAATGTGTTATTTATATCTTCTTAAACTTCATAATTCCATATATGGTCCTCTAAAGTTGTGAAAGCACGCCTTACACTTAATATAAAAGCTTTTGGGAATGGCTAAGATTGTCATACTTAAGCTTTAATATTGAGTGTAGCGGACTGTCACGTTTAGGGTACCCTTTAGGGCGTGACAGTATCTCACCCCTATAATCCATTCTTTCTCCTTGGTTATTGACAAAAGATACCATTTTGAGATGGCAATTAACTTTTGCTTTTACAGCAATTAACTAAACCATACCCAAAATAACATCATATTTCTGCAGATCTATTATGATTAAATCAGCAATTGATTCTTGATTTCTAATCTTTAGTAGACAATTCTTTATCATCTCCCGTGTTACCACTAAATTTCCAGTTGGTGTAGTAACTCTCAATTCTTTACTCATGCTTTCGATTGGTAGACTTATACGCTTTGCTAACCCGATATTTATGAAAGAATGCGTTGCTCCCGTATCAAACCAAGCATACGCAGTCTGATCTCCTACTTGAATTGATCCTATATATCAATTATTAAATTCACGTTATTTTCAATTCATAAGGACTTCTGTTGCTCATTTAGTTGTGATTGTGTCTAAAAACTTTAGATAAACAGTTATGTGATTACATACCTGCAATGAGTCCACATTCTTTAGGATCAACTTCCTCCCAAATATTTTCTTCATCTTCCTCCTCCATTTCCACATTCTCAATAGGATTTCCATGCATGGCAAAAACTCTGGCCATCGTACTAGCTTTATTGGCGTTTCCATTTTTTGATCCTGCAACTCCAATCATTCCTTTTGGCTGTGAAGATCCAGCTACTGCATTCACTTTCTACGGGCAGTTGGTTGCTATGAGCCCAACTTTGTTACATACATAGCAAGTTGCAATTTTTCTTTTTGGACAATTATTTGCCATGTGTCCACTTTCTCCACAATAATAACAATTGTGTTGCAATTGTGGACAGTCCCTTGGATAATGAAAACCCTTACATTTTCAGCATATAACATTATTCTTCCCAATTACTCCTCTTTTGTTCACATTGAAAGGTTTGAAGAATTTAACCTTTTTAGGCACAGAATTTGCCATAGAACCATCATACATTCTCTTCCCAAAAATGGTTCCTTTCTTCTTATACCTCTCAATTTCATACTTCCTTGCTCGTTTAATGATTCGAGCTTTTTCTATCATAGCTGCAAAGTTATCGACTTCAAATTCACCAAGTCTTCTCTGAAAATGAGGTTCTAATCCAGCCATGAAAGTCTGTCTCTTTAGCTCATCACTGTCCCGATAAGCATCTGGAGCAAACTGTAAAAACTGATTAAACTCATGTTCGTACTCATCAATCGCCTTAGTTCCTTATGTCAAATTCATCAGATCAGTGCTATATTTACTTTTTAGACTGCCTGGAAAATATTCCTTCAAAAATTCTCGTTTGATACTTCCAAGTAATCGGTTATGACAAACTTCTTTGTTTCGAATTCCACCATATTCTTGCTCTTAATCTTAGTAAATAAGTCACATATGATACTTTCAGAGCTTCAGGTACTTGGAAAACATCCAGGGATCGTTCAATCTGAGCCAGCCAATCTTCAGCTTCTTCTGGCTTTCCTGGTATTCCTTCAAAGTATCTGTTGCATTTAATGAATTCTGGCAACAAATTCCTCTGAGGACGTAAAGGAGGTGATGGTGGCAATTCTTGTTTATATCGAGGCGATCATTGCACCTCAGCAGCAGATTCATTTAGATTCACTGGTCTATTTTTCTGAAATTGAACCGGTGGAGTATGTCTTTCATTTCCTCTGGGAATTGGTGGAGGCATTGCTGGTGCCCCAGTAGGTGGTGCTACATTTGTTGCTTGGATATTTTGCAAAGCTTGCAAAATCAAGATATTTTGTTGTTGGAGGCTTTGTAAAACATCCTCAATTCGGTTTTGGGATGATGCAGGAGCATTTATTGGTGGATATCCAGAAATCCTAGCGTTTCTACTTTTATTTCTTCCTCTTGGCATTCTATTAACATTAAACATGTTATTTAAATTAGATCATAGTTCCTCACCAAAATACATCAAAGTCATTCATATATATATCACACATATATATACATAACCAAAATACACATGAGCTTCTCGTGGTTAATGCATTATGTACATATAAAAAATGGCACTAACACTAGTCATCTAAAGATACATATACATCGCCCTACATATCATAGACATATATAGATATATATATATATATATATCATCAAAAGTCTACGGATATCATCCTATCATGTCCTCATAAATAGATAATACAGGCATCATCATCATATAATACTCAAGGACTAGGATAAAGGCGACCCTTGCCCTTCTCCCGAGGACCTAAATGAGGCTAATCATCCTCTCCCTCGGAACTGTTGTCACCAATCTCGATAATCGTGCCTCTATCTCTTGGAGGTGCCAGAGTCAGATCTGTATCCATCACCCAATACCTCTGGGTGCAGGCCTCAGCTCACTCTCAGCACTAGTGGTATATCTCTCTCAATCCACCCTCCATGTGCTGACCCAATCCATCTGTCATAATATAATCAAAGACATACTTTTATGTCTCAATCCTTCGTCTCTTTCCTTCTTTTTCATCCAGTAACTCGGTTGTTATACTTCTTTTATGAATAGTAGTCTAAACTGACTCCTGTACCACTCTATCCTGTACAAAGGAAGGACGCTGGAACACCTGCTATCTCAGGTATAATAGGAGGTTGCCTCATCAAGATGTGTCTAGAATAGCTGCATTTGCTAACCTGTGCAAGCATTTGATCATCATCTGTCACGCCCCAAAGTGTGCCCTACATGTGACGGTCCGCCACACTCAACATTTAAACTCAAGTAAGACAACCTTAGTCTTTCCATGAGTTTGAATGCCGGGTGTAAGGCTCACTCTCAAAATTCATAGACCATACTTTGCCTTGTAATAGCTTAAGGAGACATAAATAGCAGCAAGAATGTAAATCATGACCGTCTTACAGAGAATTATTCTATTAAATGAGCTAGGGGGGCATACCCCCGATAGCAATGCTAAGAATTCTCAAGCTCACAAAGTTCATTGTATTATCCTTCAAACACTGGTTCTGGGAAACAGGATTAGGAGTCCACTTCTACTTTTAGGTCCCGGCCTTAACAAAAGCTCCTCAACCTCTAAAAGCTGTACCTGATGTCCATGGGTCCTCGAAGATAGCCAAAGGTATTCATACTGCAACAGGAAACTAATGGGGTATAAGCTACACTAGCTTAGTGAGTGAAAACTTTCGAATCACAATTAATACAAAACATTCAAGCAAATGATTAATCAACCAAATGAAATGCATCAAACGAGTGAGTTCATCAAACATATGACCAGCCCGGAAATCATATGTGGATGGATTTACGCCCTCTATCCCGGATTAGCAGATTAATGAATCCTGCGGTACGACGCCATTTAAGCTCACGGTCAACTGAACAATAACTCGTTTTGTGGATCACGATTAACCAATAATTTCGTTTTATGGATCACGATTAACCAACATATTCGTTTTATGGATCACGAAAAACCAACCAATGCTAATGCTCCATCCCCGTTGTGATATGAATGAGTCCAATTACAATTGAAGTCAAATATATATTAATTCAATTCTTTTAGGTGGCCAACAATTATTCGCAGACAATCACTATAAAATGCTAGCTAATCAATCAATAGCTTAACACCCGGTTTCGATCTTTCATAAGTTCCATTTCACACATCAACAGTAGACAAATATATAATTCCCATATACCCCATCATACATATCCATTTTTATCTTTGCCTACACCACTAGTGCCACTGACAATACAATCACAAACATTAATTGAGAGTGGAAGTAGTACTCACTCGGCCATGGTACGCCGGTCTCTTAATAACGGTAGTCGAGTGATAGGGTATCTTCGTACTCGGGATCACCTACCAAATCAAAATAGCCTAATTAGAATCTCATCACTAAACTAAGTCAAGCTATGCATCTAAACTACATAAAATCGGAATTCTCGCTATTTGCAGAAGCTCCGACTTAAAACGGCCATAACTTGGTCATTTTAACTCGGAATTTCGCAAATTTTATATTGATCTCTATCTACTTCGAAAGATCTATCTATTCCTAGTATTATTTTCAAGTTTTGAAAAAATTAAGGTCACGGAAAAGTAGGATCAGATCTGTTCTGTAACTTTTCCAATTCGAAAAATTGTTTCGCATTTGATAAAAATGTTCCTAGTTGAGGATTCATGTATAGATGGTATATGAATGAATTCCTAATATGAATATCATGTAATGAGCTCAATATATGCATGGTTTTGATGATCTTTGATTATGAACTCTTATGAACTTCCAATTATTAAGAACTCTATGATGATCACTTATACAAAGCTATTCTTTCAAACTTCACATTTCCTAGGGTTTTCATGATTTTATTCTTGGAATTTACTTGTTATCTAAATAAAAATGAGTTCTCAATGTCTATACTAATTATAACCTTCATTTATGCATAGAAATTCACATTTTCCATTTGGCAAATATTTTTTGAACATGCTTTTCACAAAAATCCGAATTTGGAAAATTTCCTTTTCTTGCATTTTCTTTATGAGAAAACTTGTTTAATGCATCAAAATTGAAGCTTCATTATATCTATTGTCTAAGGACTCCATTTGACTCATAAAACATGCAATTTAAGCTTGAACACTAGGTGTTTATGTAGGGATTACTTCAAAATACGAATTTAACAATTTAATCACTACCTCAAAATTTTCCATTCTAACTCCACTACTTGTTTCACATATTACTCATGCCTAAACTCATTCAAACTTATACAAATCATTTCTTAAGAATACCTATTACCTATACCTCTCATTTTTCATGAAAAATATGAGTTTTAAAGTGGTTTCAAGGATTTTTAAAATGGGTTTCAAAAATCATCCGAATTTCTCCTTTGAACTTTTCTAACAAAATCTTTTCTTTTCAAGCTCCTTGCCTTAAACTCATGAAGATCTATCAACTAACACATTTATATATACCAAACTAAGCTTTTATGATCATTAATGCATGAAAGCTCCAAAATAATCATATGAACATAAATGTAGATGAAGGCATGAATGTCTAAACACTAGATCTACCATATATAGTGTATGAATCATGAATTTCATGGCATGAACATAACTTTCTATGCTAGATCTCTACTTTAAATGCATGAACAAGATGATATTCCAACAAAAACTCCTTTAAACACTAGATCCACTTCTTGTGATGGCTTGAGATTCTTGTATTAGTGTTTTCATGTCCCTAGCATATGCTCATTGGGATGAAAGGTGGAAAACACTCAAGAATGGTCTTGCCATTACAAGATTTGGAAATAACAAGACTTAAAATCATCACATATATGGAGATTTGAAGTAGAGAGGAAGATGAATTGGAGTTGTGAGTGAGTGTGTGTGCAAGTGGGGTTCACGGCAAAATGAGAGGAGAGAAGAGGGAGTTTAACCTTTGCACAATTTTGAAAGAATAAAAAATGAGGAGAGAGAGAACATAAGCTTATATATTAGTTGGATTAGGATTTTACTTGAATAAAATGAGTAAAAATAAAACAAAATAGGGGGAAAAATTGGGGAGGGGTGCCGGCCAAGTGTGTAGGAGGGAGAGAGAGAATTGAAATTTTGGTAAAAATTGTAATTTGTGTAATAAAATGTAATATATGTGATAATTAATTAGGAAACAAAATTTATTGGAAAAGAAAATTGTAATGAGTAGTTGTAAGGATGTAAGAATAGGGTATGGGTAGTGTGTAGTGTAGGTTGTACTTGTGAATAGTAGACAAGACATCTACTTTACCGGTTATAACGAAAACACGGGAAAAGGCTATAACTGTAATTTTTATAGCCCGAAAAATTATGAAATTGATATTTTTGGAATCCTTATAAAATTACGGTTCTAATTAATATTCCGGAACATTTTTCTGAGTTTGTGGTCCCAGGGCACGTTTTTCCGTAATTGAGCTCGGGAATGCCCGGAATTGAAAAATTTCCGAATTCAAAACTTTCTAAGGTTTAAAATATACTTTAAAACAATAATTCATATTCATTTACTCTATAAAACTTCTTTTGTTATGAAACGAAGGGAAGCCGGATCTAGGTTATCTAAGCTCCTCTCACTAAGCTTGAACCAGACCGATATAGGGTTTCGTTCTCCGGTTTCCGAAGTTTATCCGATCACTAGGAGAACTAGGGTATACATTATAAGAATAATAATAAAAAATTAGGTAATGAATAATAGTGAATCGTACTGGAAGACTCACTAATTACCAGTAGTAATGAAATACAATTAAATTTGCAAAATCAGGTAATTCCAGCTATTTGAAAATTTGTAAAACTAATAATTTCGAGATCCTTATAGAAATATGAGTCTAATGGCATTAATAACATATTTTTAATATTTTGAATCCCAGGGTGCGCTTTTTGAAGTCGGTACCTGATCGGATTGGAATAGGTCGAAAACTCGTTGAGCTCATCCTTTAGAGCATCCTAGGCCTAAAGCGAACCAATTACACCTTTTCCCCTTATTCCGACTGCTTAGTTTAGGAACACGGAATTGCTGGATCTAGACTACGGAGTTTCTTAGGAGTTTCAGGGACTTAGGTTTCCCGGTTGACTTTCCGGTTTACACCTTTACCAATTTAGAAACTGATATTTTTATTCCTATATGACATATCTGATTGGTGAGATTTATTTTAAGATCGATTTTCAACGTTCTCGGAATTCTTTGGATTGAGTTTTATTCCCGAAGGTTAATCACTATTTACTTCTGAACAATTTGTTTTAGGGCTCTATTTACCCAAAATTATAAGTTGGAGTTAAATATAAAATTTGTCGTACGTAGAGGTTTTAGAATGGAAGTCTATTGAGTTGCTATTTTATTTATGAGGTTTCTTATTTTTCTCACGATTCGGAAATTTCCCGGATTCGTTCGGAGTTTGGGACGTATTGAAGTTCATTTTCAATTCGGAGTGACTTTTAGGGTTTCATTTTCAAGGTTCATCCTTAGAACTATTTACTGAAATTTTCCAGGGCTTACATCATCATAAGCTACATAGCCTCTCACCCGGGTATGATCCTGTCTAACATCATGAGCATAAATTGCTCCTCTCCCAATAGATACCTAGACTCTAAAATCTGGAGGCTCGGGTCTCACAGATCTGGATGAGACTATAAATGCTATATTATCAATTTCCAGACCACCTCCCTTCTGAACTACCAATCTCTCAAATCTATAGAGCGTCTCTATAGCTGATCCATTATCTGGAAAAGCCCGCTCCATTAGAAATAACCAACCTTTAAACAAAAGCTGTAATCCTCTCTTCCAGGTGCTGAGAATCTCCTATAGAGTTTTAGTAATCCCACATAAATACAAGTCCTGTACCAGGACTCGCAATCTGCGTCTGTAATCTATCAATGTTTCCTCTTCCTACATACTAAATATCTCCCATCTAATATAACATGTAGCAGGATTAGTCTGCACATAACAAAATTTGCATGATTAATAATAATCACACATATTTCATCCCTAATTGTGCAATACTCTACCCATGGCTACCTAACCACTTACTAAAGAGTGCTAATTAAATCTAAACTTACTACATTCACCAAATGTGATTCTTTCACATATTTATCTTTCTTGTACTAGTAACCATGCTCTGATACCAACTAAATTCTATCACGCCCCGAGGGTACCTTAGTAGCAGTAGACAAGTCTCACTTGAATACTATCACTAGATTACCTTCAGAGAATGACAGGTTTTCAAAACAACAGGATCTTTTTGTTGCTTGATAAGAAATGATAAATACATGTAAGAAATAAATTGGTGAATAAACATTACAGAGCTATTACACTCCATGTAGACTTCTTGAAGTTCACAACTGATACATTAGTACTAATTAATCTACTCTAAGAAAACATAATCATTATTCCCAAATATAACCATAGACTTTTAGCTTCTAAGCTCTTACCGGAGCCATACTCTTGGAAGTGACTAACCAAGGTCGTGGGGTAAACCTGAAAAGACTGTTGGAATATGAGCGAAACCACAGCTCAGTGAATAACCAGACATATCATACATCACACAAGTTATTAGCAAATCATATGCAATGCAAGCACTCAATCATATGCACAGATACAAGCTTGGATGATCTAGAATCCAAACAGGAAGAAGATTTACGCCCTCTTTTTAAGGGTTGAAGAACCATTACTCCATGACCCACCTGCCTAGGAGAGACTAAGTTTACAGGAGAATCAACGATTTCTCATTTTAGGGTTATCACTTTGAATATAATCAATTAAACTGACCATCTCCTGCATCCACCTTAGAAACTCCCTAAGTATTAATCATTTCAAAGTGATACTATGGGCAGCGTTCTTCGGTGCCACTTAGTTCCCTCAGAACCAACGGAACAAAGAAAACCTTGGAAGAACTAACAAATTAGAACAACCAAGCATTAACAGAGAACCGAAATATTAATACGTAGCAGGCTGTCATCCCAATATATATGCAATAATGCAATTTGTGCAATGCATGATTAGTTTATTTTGTTAAGTCACTAGTCTTATTCAATTTCATGGTGATCATACATTACACACAAATCATTGTACTACTTCACAACATCAAATCATTGCATTAGCGCTTTTGTAAGAATATTTTAACAATCATACAATCAGATCACAACATACTTTCAACCAAACAATCGTTTGATTATCTTTGCATTACATATTCAACTACTTACAAGCACAAACAGTACAATATGACTGAATTACTCACCTGCTCATACTGACTCAATCGTAATAATCGGCTGGGAGATCTTCTAGTGTATCAAAATCACCTATTAAGATGAATAAGGTATTCATCATCAATATATTAAAGATTATATAACTAAATTCCTATACGTGGCTAGTGTCCTAAACTTAATAATTATCAAGATTTGATAGTGACTAATACTGATTTTATGTTGTTCTATAACGAACCTAATATAGAAAATCATAGTTATTTATTATTACTTAGTATCATTGTGTTTCTCTTAATTTATCTCGTATAATTATCTTGTTATTTTTAGAAGCCACATTACTCAGAAATTTAACTTATTTTAATTTCCATTCTTGCCTATTTTATTTATTTAAAACAAATATTTGATTAGTTATAACTTTTATTCACACTTAATATTTTCTTCTAATTATAGGGATTTAAGAATTATTAAATATAAATCAAAATATTCTAGGTATTTGTATTTACCTATTTATCTAATAAATTATGTATTATCATATTTATATAATATGTACTTAGTAGGCTTATTACATATATATATATATATATATTTTGTTTATTTCAAAACAAGCTTTCGTTGAAGAAATTTGGGTGTATGCCGGCCCAAAGCCGCCGGCTTTGAAACCCAGGTGCTGATATTGATTTGATTTTTGCAAATTATTTCATATCGGTTGCACCGGCTTTAAAAGCTGTCGGCTTTCGACATACGCCGATCCTACGCCGTCGGCATATATTCCCAAATAGCCGGCTTACATTCATTTTTACGTGAAAATAAATTTTACGTAGCTTCTGTTTCAGTGTAAGCCGTCCCTACACCGTGGGCCTATCCATGTATGCCGCCGGCTTTTAATGGCTACACTGCCGGCTTTTAGACAGTGTTAGCACTGTTCATCATCTTCCTCGATGATCCGATTTATTTTTTTTTAATTTTCCACGTTAAAAACATTCTTAAACCAATCCTAAGTGTTTCTATATCTTATATATGGACATAAAACAATCTTTAACACTTCTTCAAACAAATATACTTAGATCTCGATCTTACTAAAATATAGCTAGGGTTTCGGATTTTTACCTGGTTGAGCCATCCGATGGAATTCGAAGCTTGGATTTATGTTGATTATGTTCCTATGATTATCAGAAGTCAGTTCTAATCCTTAGATTTAAAAGAAAACCATTCGAATTACGTCAACTTACCTTTGAACTCGTTTCCAAGGGTTTTTCATATTGTTTTTCTCTTGATCCGAACTTGGATGATTTGATCTGTTTGATTTCTGTTTTTAGTTCGTGTTGGTTGCTATTTAAGAGTGGATTTTTTCGGGAAAGTTTGGGATATAGAGATGGTTGTTTGTTTCTTCATTAAGAGCATTTAAACATATCTATATAGAAGAAGAAAGATGAAGCTGCGGTTGCGTTTGTCCTCTAAGTTTCCTCTGAATTTGCTCTTCATTTGGCTGTTGTTTTCGTACTAATTAATGCTATGTTGAGTTGGCATCTTGTAATTGGCCATTAGGGTTGATTGTATTGACTTATTAGTGAATTATTGACAAAAATCGCTTCTCTCCTTCCGTGAATTTTCCCACCGAATTGCAGTCGATTTTCCACCAAAAAACATATATATATTTTAGTTAATTATTTAACTTAGTTTTAGGATAGTTTAACAAGTTATACAGGTACAAATTAGCTAATAATCAAGAGTTTTTGTATAGAAATATATTTATAGAGTTATACAAAATACTTAATTATCAAATAATACAATCTTAAGTTTTATATACGTGATTAATTAATTGTATAATTTTATCTCTCGCGATTAAAGTTTCTTGAACTCATTCGGTCAATTTTTATTTTAGGCTTCAATAGCTTAAGAAAACCATAATTAGAACAATAGTGTGATCCAATTATTTATTTAGAGTTTAGATCTTGAGTTATACAATAGTTTATGTTTTCGTTGTGTATTTATAATCCAAACGGTTTATCCTTAGGTTATTTTTCTGTCTATAAGCATAGTTAATTAATTTCTTGGTATCGCACTTGATATAGAGGTTAAACTGTATATATATCTTTAATTTTTAATACCCATAAAAAAAAATCTTATTAGTGGCTATTAATACTATCTAGGTTCTTGAATTTTAGGTTTAAATCTAAGTCTAATCTCATTACTACTCATTATTCTAATCTCGAATCACTTTTAAGTTCAAAAGTAATCATTTAATCTCTATATTTATATTTTCCTATTTAAATCTATTTGTAAAACAAGTTTCGGGTTTGAGATTTAGATCATATCTTGAATCATCAGTTCAATATACAAAATCTCGTTTTTGGTACCAACTAGGGTTAAAGAAATTCTTTATTCAATTTCTAAATCCTTTATCTAACCAAATTCTAAGTAATGATCTATTCTTAGACTTTTATTGGAATCTAAGTTTATTAACTAGTTCATACATTCTACTTTAGAGTCGTGTACTAATGTGGAAAATTTCCGGGGTTTACAATTATCATACATAATTCATTTTTATCTTTTCCTACTTTTAGTGCCTCTAGCTACAATCAGAACCAAGTACGTAAAAGGCAGGAAATAAACTCACTTGGCCATGAGGATCTATCTTTCTTACGGATGAGTCGATCGGTAAATCCACTAATCAAAATAATCCTTTGGATATGAATACTCCTCCTTGGGATCACCTAATCAAGAAGATTACCCATAACGAGTATTTCTTATTGATTTATGGTACTTATCAAAAACTACGTCATAAGATCGTTAAAATTCGCATAAAAGGTAATTCCAACTTAAATGGCCATAACTTGGTCATTTTAACTCGGAATTGCGCAAAAAATATACCGTTTTCTACCTACTCGAAAAGATCTATCTATTTCTAAGGTTATTTTTGTCATAAAAATTCATTTGGTTTGCAAACTGATACGGTACATAATAGTTACGAATTTATAGCTCACAAAATATGATTTTTTCAAACTTTACTTTACTTGAAAATCCTTAAGCAAAATATATGGATATATATATATATATATAGTTGAAAATCCTTTGAACATATAGGCACTCATATTGTATCCATGATTTTTGTAGTGTTGTCTCAATATTGATATTTCATAAACAATTTGTCTTTGATGGTTTTGAAAGATAAAACTTTTGAGAATTTCTCCTTTTCGAATTGTTAGAAGGAAAACAAAAATATATTTGAGTTGTTATAATTAAATGTTTTATTATTATTTCATTTTCTCACTTTTCAAGAGTAAATTTATTTTAAAAAATTTTGGTTCTTTAAGTTATCTACTAACTTTATTCCTAGTGATTGAAAATAAGCTTTTCAAAATATTCCTTAAGTTTTTTGATGTGATCAAATATTTGGTGTTGTGTTAAATGTATGTTTCCCTCTTACTTTTATAACCTTTTTCTATTTTGGAAAATAAGTTTACCTTTAAATTTTACTTGCTTGACAAATTTTATTTTTCTAAGTTGGTATTCTAAAATAGTGAGTTGATTTTACCTTGGTTTAAAAAACTTGTTTCATTCTTACTATTTATCAAGTGATAGAACAATTCTTTTAGAAAATTTTATAAGAAAAGCTTTCTTAATAAATAATTTTTATCTTTAGAACTTAGCAAAAATTTCATTTTAATTTTGAAAAGAGAAAAACAATATAAATTCAAGTTTTGAAGATACTTTCATAGTATGTGATTTTCAAAGTTTATAAATAATCTATTTAAGTCTTATAAAAGATATGGTTGAGTTAAAATCTTAAGTTCAAGGCTAAAAATTTTATCTTTATGGAGTATTAAGTTTTGATTTATAAAAGAAATGAGTTTGTTTTATTATTTTGAAGAAATATACATTGCTACTTCTTCTAAAATTTATGACTAGCTTATCCTTTGAAAAGAATTTATTAAAAAGAAAACTTAGATCTTTTTGTTGAAAATTTCTTTTGTTAAGAAATCTAGTTTACTTTTCTTTATTTAAGAAAGAACCCATTTTTATTTTTACTCAAGACACAACATTCTTAATCATGCATGAATATGATTATGTAGCAATGTAAAAGTAAAGATAATACATAATAAGATAGAAAGAAATACTTGTAAGTAAATAAACATAATAAAATAGTCAAGCATTAGGAACCTTAGCTTCATCAAGGTATCCCGTCATGTATTGGGAGCCTTAGCTTCATCAAGGCAACCCGGGACTAAGAATAGACTAGTCCCAAAAGAAAAAAAAAAAGAAAAGAAAGAAAAGAAAATTGTTTTGACTTGATATAAACAAGTCTAAACTAGAAATACTAGTCTTAATAAATTGCATAAAATAAGTAAATAAATAAATTGCAAGACATGAAAATAAATAAATAACAAATGAGCTTATATGCTCTAAATAAATATATATACATAGTATACATAATACTACATAAGTTAGATTAGAGTAAAAATAATAATAACAATATAACAACAATAATGTAAAATAGGAACATGAACAAAAACAAAATATGAACAAATTGTGCTTCTTTAACTCATATGAGTCTAAGAAACATACACTAAGCTCATGTTAAGTTGTATGAACATGATGAAGAAATATAAGTAAGATTTTACCTAAAGTTTAATGGAGGATTTGAAAAGAGACGAATGGGTTTTGTTATTTTTCTTCTTGAAGTGTAGTGAATGGTAGAGAGTATTTTGAGAGAGATTTGTTGGAGAGAGGTTTTGAGAGGGGATTTTGGTAGAGTTTTGTTATGTAAAATGGATGTGTGAAAGAATGAAGGAGGAATGGGTATTTATAAATTTTTGTAAGTGAATTTTTTATGTAATAAAATAAATTGAAAATAAAATAATATAGAGAAGGAAGAGGGATGGCCGGCACATATAATGGGGAGAGAGGGAGATTTTTGTTTGTTTTGTAATTTTTTTGTAAAGAAAAGAAATAATGTGTAAGGTTTGATGTGAATAAAGTTGTATTGGAAATGTAAAAAGTAAGAAAATAGATACGTAGGTAATAAGAAATAGGTATAAGAAAAAATAGAGATAGTGAAATAGCAATGAATAGTAGAAATAGTACTATGAATAGTAGACTAGACATATAAAATACCGGTAGTAATAAAAATACTCGTAAACGAGCTATATCTGTTATTTTTAGTTACCAAAAAATTCTAAAACTGATATTTTTAAAATTCTTGTTTAATTACGAGTCTTTTGGCATTATTGAAATATTTTATTATTCCAAGCTTCGGACACACTTTTCGAGAACTGATCCCGTTTGAGTCCGAAGGATACTCGAAATTCGCGAATCTGATATTTTTATATTACCCTATATTATTACGAACTATTTTAAGCCATTAACTTAATTTCATTTTCTAGGGTTTGAGAACACGAAATGCCAGAGTTGAAATTGCTTGATTATCTTGGTCTTTGTTGACTTTTGAAGTTCCGATTTGACTAGGGTTAGGGTTTAATCCAACTTTACCCTAAAAATTGAGGGATTCTATATTAGGGATTGGATAGGTGGACTTTCTCATGTTCGGGATTTCAAATCGAACGATTATTGAACTTTCTATTTTTGTTTTTGAAGATTCTCTTATGAAATCCCGTGATCGAATTTGATTAAGGTTCGGTTTCAACTAGAGTCAGACTTTAGAGTTTCAATTTGGTATTCCAAAACCATTCTCGAAAAATTCGGAGGCATACAATATGTCCAAAAACAAATTTTGTAAATTCGGATCTTAACCAAGACCAATTTTGGAAACCTATTTTTCAACCCCAAAATAAATGATTTGTTTAAAATATGAAAGGTTTATTGTAAGCCCCTATATTTTTTTATAATATAAGCAAACCTTAAGAACCGAAAGTCAAACCGGAACCCTAAAGTTAACCTAATTCTATATTTAGTCTAATGAATCTAGATTCGACAATCCCGTGTTCTTAAACCCTAGAAAACAGAATTGAGATAATTGTGAAAATGGTTCGTAATAATATAGGAAAGCTTAAAAATATAGATTCCTAATTTTCTATGTCTTTTGGATCCGAACGGATCAGTTTTCAAAAACCGTGTTTCGGTGCTCCGGATAGTGAAAACATTCCGACATTACCAATGGACTCATAAAAATATAATTTTCAAAAATATCAGTTTTAGAATTTTTGGTAACTAAAAATATCAGATATAGCTTATTTACGCGTATCTTCTTTACTACCAGTATTATAATTGTCTAGTCTACTATTCATAGTACTTTTCTACTATTTATTACTATTAATCTATCTTTACTTTTTCTTACACTCTACCATACCTATACCTTACAATTTACCTTCCCCATACAACTTTAATCGCATCACACTTTACACATTACTTCTTTTATTACAAAACAAACGAAATAAATCATTTCCTCCCCCCTTTACAAGCTAGAACCGGCACCCCCTCTCTCTCCATCCATCTAATTTAATTTTCTTTTTTAATTTATTTAATTACATCTAATTTCCACTCCAAACTCTATAAATGCCCCCTTCCTCCTTCATTCTTTTACACGCTTCATTTTCTATTAAAACTCTACCAAAACCACTCCATAAAATTCCTCTCCCAAAATATTTCCCAAGTTTTCTCTTTTCTCCATAAAACCAATTCCCACATAATACTACAACCCATTCCATTCATCTTCAATAAACACATAAACCTTAAGTAAAAATTTCTCTTATTCACTCATCATGTTCATACAACTTAACATGAGTTTAGTGTATGTTTCTTAGACTCATGAGAGTTAAAGAAGCAACAATATATTCATGTTTTGTTTTTGTCCATGTTTCTATTTTCCATTATGTTGTTATTATTATTGTTATATTTGTTTCTAATCTAACTTCTATATAGTATTATGTATATTATGTATATATATTTCTTTAGAGCATATAAGCTCATTTGCAATTTATTTATTTCTATACTATGCAATTTATTTATGTACTTGTTTTATGCAAATTGTTAAGACTAGTTTTTCTAGTCTTAAACTTGTTCATATCAAGTCAAAACAATTTTCTTTCTTTGCTTTCTTTTCTTTTTGAGAATAGTCTATTCTTAGTCCCGGGATACCTTGATGAAGCTAAGGTTCCCAATACTTTACTTTACTTTTATCCTCTTATCTTATTATGTTGATTTATTTATATTTCTCATAGTTACATATTCTCATTCATGCATGAACATGTTGATATTGTCTCAACTATAATGAAAATGAGTTTTCTTAAGTAATAAAAATAAAAACTCTCTTTAAAAATATATTTTGTCACATAAGAAATGATTTTTCCATAAAAACTTAAAGTTTTATCTTAACAAATATTTTCTAAAATTAGATAAGTTTAGCTCAACTTTTAGTAATAACAATACTATATGGGATTTTATCAACGAATACCTAAAATAAAGTTATCACAAACTCTCTTTTCAAACCAATAAAATAAGAAAGTTTTTTTAAACTTAATTCTTTGTTTAACCAAAAGTTTTCTTAAACTCATTATTCAAAGTTTTCTACCAACACTTTAGAATACTAAAGTCTAGACAAGTTTTACAAAATTATAAAAAATAACTTTCTAAGGATAAGCCTTACTTAGGAAATAAAATGAAAATAAAATAACTTATAAGATCATTAATATTATTTATCTAAAGTGGATTAAACTTCAGAAAAACTTTAGAACACATAACCAAAAAATTTAGAAATACTATATTTTTTCCAAACCACTAGAAATAAAGTTATGAGAATCTTAAAAGATTAAAATTACTTTAATTATTCTTAACAGTAAGAAATGGAGTTAAACGAGGAAATACTTACTTATAAAATTTTCTCAACAAAACTAAAAAGAAGATTTTCAAAGTCTTAGCTTTTCTCACTTTTAAGACACATTGTTTTGCAAAATCATTGTTAAGACAACACCACTAAATTGATGCATATAGTTTGAGTCTATATATATATATATATATATATATTCAAGGATTTTTCATCCATACAAAATATCTATATTTTTGTACAAGAGCCCTTGAATGAAGAAGAGTTTGAAAACTCTAGTTTTGAAATCTTATATTTTTTTATCAATTCTGTACGACACTATTCCAAAATCCAAATGACTTCTTTTCATAAAAATAAACTTAGAAATAGATAGATCTTTTCGGGTAGGTAGAAATCAGTATATAATATGTGAAATTCCGAGTTAAAATGAGCAAGTTGTGGCCATTTTAAGTTGGAATTTCCATTCATGCGAATTTTGGCGAATTCAATAAGATAGAATTATAGAATTTGGATAGATCTTGGATGAAATACTCATGTCGGGTATTTCTTTTGTTTAGGTGTCGAGGATCAAGATCTTCTCTTCCCTGAGGATTACTTCGACTCATAGAAGACTGCTATGGACGTGTGAGTTTCCTTTACATTTATGTAATCGCGAATGTGCTTGTAGAATAGAGCACTAGATGTTAAGAAAAGATAAAAATTGATATGCATGTGGGATATCATGGGAATTATGTATGTGAATTGTTATGTGCGATCAATGAACGATAAGTATATTGGAACCCGATCTATGATTGGTATAATTGTTTCTATGTATGTATTGCTATGTGTGCAATTATTGCTTGATCGCTGTAAATGATTTAATGTCATATTGGAATCCCTATATAATAAATTGCTCATGCATACCACATAGAATATCATTTTGAAATTTTACTACTACTCCTCAACGTGGAACCCGAAAGGTAAGCGGCCTAGCTACATCTTGAGGATTTAGGACATTTGGGGAATACAGCCTCAAGTTGTAGCCAAGCCGGATCGATCGCTTCGGGTAAGGAAAGCCCGGGGACTAATAGTACGGTTTGTTGGAACCCCAAGACGCTTGCAACTTTTAAGGAAGTCTTTTAGGACCTAGTTCAAAGCATTCCCTAACCACCGATGGAGGATAAATCCATCACAGATACAAAACCGGATAGTCATATGTATTGTTTGATCATATGGTTGTTGCATTTCATATGCTTGTTTAATAAACTTAGTTGATTGCCTGCTATGAGTACTTTTGTGTAAGGAATATCTCACTAAGCAAGTTATGCTTATACTCTTATAGACTTTTGATATTGCAGGATTATCTTTTTGCACCCGAGACCATCTTGATCTCCTGGGTAGAATCCTTATTTTGGGAAGCTTTTGGAGGAATTCGTTTTGAAGTTTTAGAGTAGATTTCTTCTAAAATCTTCTAGTTTTTGTTATTTCTCTTAGTAAGATCATGTTGTTAAAAAAATTATCAGGGGAATACCCCTTAGAAGTTGTAAGACTTTATATTTCAATGAATTATATTAAGTGTTATTTTGCATGTTCTGCTGTCAATATCTTAAAATGCAATACTCCACCGGTCTCCCTTTATTGTGAATGTACGCCTTGTACCGATATAGAAGCTTTCGAGTGACTGGGGTAGTCATTCTTAAGTTTTAATATTGCGTACAGCGGCTGTCACATTTAAGGTACCCGTTGGGGCGTGACATTTATGGAATAGGTATCAATAGGAGATGTTTTTTATAAGTAAATGGTAGATCTACTAATAGAGATTCTCAAAAATAGGAAGAGATTACAAAATATAAAATTTGAATTTTATCATAACCTTGTAAAATTCATATCTAGGAAATGATGATATGAAAATCCCAATTTTTCAAACTAAAAATGAATTTTTTACAAAAGGAATGAAGTCCTTAGTGGCTAGGTATGGTTGAGCCTTAAATTTCTAAGTATCAAATGAGTTCACCTAAAGGAATCACCACAAGAATAATTTTTTACAAAATTCAGATTTTGAAATGAACCATATTTAAAAACATGTTTACAAAGTGTAAAATGAGATTTTTTTTATTGAAGAATAAAGGCCTTAAGGAATATACATAGTGAGTGCTTAATTTTAACAAGAATAAATAAATTTTATCAATGAATTTTCTAAAAACAAGTGGGAATTGTCAAGAATACAAGACTAGCCTTTCTAAGTTGATTTTTCATAAAGTCTTGCAAGAAAAACGTTTTCTAAAAATTTCTTTTATTTATCATCAAGTACATGAACATATATATCACATGACATATCATTTATGATAGTAACTTATTCATATTGCATGTATACTTGCTTTGGATAGGAGAAACTTCATAAACTTTCACAAAAATCAATTTTCTAATTTGGTTTTCGCTACTAATATGAACTGATAAGATCTCTTTGAAGCTTAAAAGTTTTCAAAACTTAAATATGATATTAGAATTAGATAAATCTTTCGAAGTAGATTGAAATCGGTGTATAATTTGCTAGATACCGAGTTAAAATAACCAAGTTATGGCCGTTTTAAGTTGGAATTCCCGCGTAGAACGAGAATTATGAACTTGATAGTTTGTATGAGATAGATGGGTTAGTTTTGAGTAGAAATACAAATTTGGGTATTTCTTTCCTTAGGTAACTTTGCTTTCGAGGATTCATTGCCACTCGACTATTACGATTAAAAGACCGGAGTCCAATGGATATGTGAGTTTTCCTCTAATTTTGTTACCTTGTTCGTGCTTGTATCTAGTTGCATTAGAATTATAGGAATAAGATAAAAACCAATATGAATGGGGATAGGATGGACGATGAGACTTTGATGTATGTATGCTAAAGAATGCTAAAGCATATCGAAACCATGAATAGATTGGATAACTGCACTGATAAATTGTTTTTACCTTCAAGCGTAGTTTTAAATTTATAAAGGCCCATTCTTAAATTTGCTATAAAGGTAATAGGCAGTGTACCTATCGTGAATATAGTATAGCTTTTAAAAATCGGGATCATCCTCAGGGAATAGGCAAATACTAGTACTAAATCGTATTCTACTATCTCACTGAACAATTTCGATGATTTTGTTACTTTGTCTAATTTTCTTTAAAACACTATTAACACAGCTCCAATAACCAAACAAGATTCAATTAAGGTCTAATAATCGAGGTTTTGTCTTACTTTCAATTTATCATGTGAATCATTGACAATCCATATTAGATAATTAAGATTAGTTCTTAAGCTATAGAGTTCCTTGAGCAAATTATTAATTCTTTCGAATCTAACAATTTATCTAAACCTAGGTTAATCGATTAGGATATCTCCTAAATCAATAGCAACCCAAATTTGCATTAATAACATGAACTCTTAAGAATAGAAGATTCTTGCTATTCTATGTCTAGAATTACAAACAAATCTCTTCAATTGCATAGATCAATTTATAAAAGTAATCTTTCAATTATCTTAAATGAAATTCATGCATAAATCTGTATTTCCGGACATACAAACTTAAGAACGGTTAACAAACATGCAATTGAACAAAAGAACTTCAATAATTCATTAAGAACAAAATCTCAACACATGATAAATTTGAAATTCGACAAAACCCAGATCTGAAAAACTACTCCTTCATAGTAATTAATAGTAATACATGAAATTCAACATAGAAATTCGAACTCATGATACTACCCGAAAAGATTATAGCTCAAAAGTGTCGGATGATCTTGATTTGTTATTGGAATCTCCAGAACTTCCTTCTCCCTTGAAAACTCTCGTTATCAAAATCTTGTCTCTCCTCTTTTTCTTCCACCATCTCCTTTTTATAACCATCTTCAATTGAATGGAATTAATTGCTCTTGATGAGGAGAGATGAAAGGTTTTGGAGGTTATGAGTCTTTTGGCCTTTCAAGTAACGCTCCTTCCATAACCGAAATAAACGTTTTTGTATTAAAATGGAGGTTACTGTAGTTAAAAAGTCGTTTTCTCATTGAATGACTTTTTATTAAATCGACAGGGCGAGTGACAGGTCATGTCTCACAAATGTCCTTTGCAAAGTTCAATTTCCAGGTTGACATGGTTTGAGACAGGTCATGTCTTGCAAATGTCTTTCAAAAGCTTGATTTTCATCCTTTAATTTTGCTTCCTCCTTGTAATGGTTGAAAAACATGGCTTGATCTTGTCATTTTGAGTTCTTCTTAATCCAAAATTTGCATTTTTGACCCGTCTTTGCTTTCCTTGAAAAATATTTCCTTTAAAGACCTGAAAGCATACATTAATGTTTTGAAGTGCCAAATTCTTAATAAAATGATCAATAAAGGTTCATTTTGGCATTCACAAAATATGAATAAATTTGGTTTATCAAATTCCCCCCACTTGAGTTTTTGCTTGTCCTCAAGCAAACAATTAAGGAAAAATCTATCATCAAATATACTCAAAAAATTTTCATAAGTTAAAACATAGCATTCATTTTTATTATAGTAACTTGCTTTTATACCTACTGCTCAAATCTATCATTTAAATGTAATTGGCATACTTTAATCAAAATTCTAAGGTAATCCAGGTAAGTTAAACTTTACCCTCACCAATTAAAAATAGCTTCCAAAGTCACAAAATAAACACAAAGTCAAACAATAGCAAAAGAGACCTAGTTATACTTCACCACTTTTTAACAAATATATAAACTCTTCAACTATTTTCTAAGCACAATAATCTAAAGTGAAAGTAATTGTATCTGTTCTTCCCCTATTTTCTCCCTTTATTAAAAATCTCTTTAAAAATTTTTAGCTTTCAGAGGGACGGGTTTTTGCCCGCTTCTTTTCCTTTTCCTCTAGGACAGGGTGTAGCCTGCATCTTTTCAGCTTTCTTTTTCAAGTTCATCTAATGAACTTTTGCCCTTCCGCCCTTCTCGTTATAGTGAGTTCATCGAGTCGGCACATCCCGGGCTCATCACCCAAGTGACCAGGTTTTAAAGGGACCCCATCGAACTCTCTACTCACTTTAACTTCAAGTTAGGATACTCATAACTCAAATGCTTGAGTCATTGGAGTATAGGCCTTTTGATTTTTTTTTCATCAATTGTATATAAGGCATGCTATTGTATTTTAGCACAACAATTGATTATTTTCAAAGAGATTTATTCTAAAAAGGATCACCAAGTGATGAACTTCATATACTCTTTCACCAAAGATTAGGAGGGCTCTCAAAATATTTGAAAAGAAAATATATAAATCAACAAGCTTAGAACCACAACCATTTAACTTTCAACTAAGGACTTCGATCCACTTTTAGACTCTAGATTCCATCCCTAATTAGCAAGTAAGTTTACCACACCTAGATTTCATCCTACAATTTCAACTAAGTATACTAATCACAAAATAGATGAGTAAGGTACTAGAAGTCTCTTTTTTTTTTTTTATGAATGCTATTTCTAAACATTTTTCTGAGTATATTTTCAAGTATAATAGCAAAGTGTAAAGTGGGGTTTTTCACATTTACAACAAGCACAGAAAACCAAATTTTATCAATAGTATCCCTAGAATATCCCTAAATTCCCCCACACTTAAATTGGACATTGTCCCCAATGTCAAAACATATATAATATAGTGAGGAATGGTAAAAGAAGGATGAGACTTCCCTGTTTAAGGACAAATTTCAGCTTGCAAGAGTTCAACAAAAAGGAGTAGTAGTGACAACAAGTCAGGTCAGAGTTCATCTGGGCTGCAAAACAAAAGCATAGACAAAAGAAAAACAAAAAACAAATAAAGAAACAAATGTCAGCACTCATGATTCTACTTGTAAGCCCTATAGAGTCTAACCCAAGATTGGGTTCTCATAGATACAGTTATCCAATATATTATCAGCAATCATCAGAACAGTAACATATCAAGGAATCAATCTCCTTGATAATCAGGATCATCTTCATCCTCATCCACTATCTTTTTCTGTTTCTTCTTCTTTGGTGGTGTAGGTGTTATGGTGGGTTCTTCTTCTTCCTCTTCATCTTCTCTTCTTCTCATCTTCATCGACTTCCTCTTCAGATGCTTCTTCAGTAATATTTTCCTCTGAAGCACGAATCTGAGCATCTACCTCCTCATCATCGCTATCCTGTAACAGAGTATGAAAAGATTCTACCTGAACATCATCGGGTGAGGAGGGAATAGTCTCTGATGGTCCAGTCTGTGGTGGAGAGAATTCCACATTGTTATGAGCTGCTATCCCTTTCAGACAAGAATATATAGCTTCTTGATGTCGGGTCTGACGCTTGGTGGTGCGGATGAGAGCCTTGAACAAAGATTTCATTTTGTAGAATGTGGCGGTTCTTCTCCACTTTCTTTGTAAGCACGTCATAAGGTGACTGGGTGGAAGGAGATGACCTAGATGTAGAAGGTCCTTGCTTCCCAAACCACTTCCCAAGAGTGGAAGGTGTAATAATATGAGAAGTAGCAACAGAATCTTGGGTTCTTCAGCAGGAAAAATCTGTAATCCTTCAACAAGCGAGTAATATAGGCTCCACAGTAAATGGTGCCCTTAGCTTTGTTAGTCTTTGCTTGCCGATGGAAGAAGAAAGCAAGCATTACTCCCAATTCAGTGGAACTTTCTCAATTATACTATGTAAGTATAAGAGTTCATATGTCCCCACCACTCAGTACTGTGTCCTTTACCGTTGACTGAATGAGTGATTACCCAATGTATGATCCTATGATTAACATCCCTCAGTGTTGTGGCCTTGGCTTCCTTTGCCTTATAGGGAGTAGCAGGACTGATCTTTCCCCAATACAAGTAGTTAAATAGCCCGGTGGCCAATCCACAGGAAGGTGTACAAATTCCTCGGTTGCTAGAAAGTCAGCTGAATAAAATCCCATAGCTTCACAGATTTCCCGAATAGTCACAGTGTGTTCTTGGCCATTGATTCTGAAAGTGATGCTATTGTTTATTCCGAATGCTTTGCTTGACTTTCAATCCGGAATGTGGAGAGGAATTCAAGTGTGATCTGCCGGTACACTTTTTCATTGACTTCAAACCATTTATCCCATCCGTTGTGGCTGATCAAAGAACGAATCTCATCCGCCTTTTTAAACTTTGCTAATCCCTTCCAGTTGAATAGCATATTACCAGCCAATTGTCTTCCCAAAAGCACATTGTAACGGTCCTGCTCAATTCTGGACATTGGTTGGGTGGTCTGGGGGATCCGGGCTCGGCCAAGAGACTGGCGATGGGAGGAAGTTTTCTTTCTTGCTGTTTGTTTTGCCTCATCCTGAAATAATAACCAATTTGAAAGAATTAAGCACAATAAAAACACGGCTATAACACAAATCGTCTCCCTTGTATAATCCATAATTAAACTAATGGTAATGCTTCTATCAAAATACTCTTTTTTTTTTTTTTACACCTAAAGCCTAAAAATCCCAGCAAGACACGACTAAGTGACACGGCTTGTCACTGTCGTGTCGTTTTTTTTTTTTTCACTTCATCTTCTTCCCTAAATCTCATGGATGAAATCCTAATTGTCTTCTAAACACAACAATCCGACCAACTCATCTTGAGTAAACTAAGGTATCTTGCAAATCATCAACAAACCAAACCCCATTCAACATGGATTACAGAAATCATAAACAACCCAACAACCATTTGACCCATAGGAATCACGCAAATCATCAACCCAACACCCATTCAACCATGAATCATACATTCATTCATTTATCAAACCAAACAACCCATTCCTAGATCTAAGATTCATGCATGCATCATCTAAACCAACAATCTTACAAACAAACCATGGATCACGCATACATCTACTAACCTTAGGACAACCCAACAACCCATCAACAATGGATCACGCATGAACCATTAACGCTCAAAAACCCATCAATCACGCATGACTAAGATTTCATATGCAAATGTTCTTCATCAAGAACGAATTAATTTAGGGTGACATGCAATCAAAAAGCCTAAAATCCTAAATCAATACCTTTAATGGAGTCATGAATATGTAGATACTCAAAGATGAGAGATGATGAAAAACTTACTTGGATTTCCCTTGATTTTTTGCTTGAACTTTTTGCGTGAAATAAGAAGATAGAATGAGAGGATTTTATCTTTGCAAAGCAAGTCTCTTTGTATTCCAAACGCACAAATGAAATAAATGAAGGAAATAAATTGAAAGCATGCGTCTTTTAATGGAATGAGGGCAGTGAGTTACACGGCCAAACGACAGGCCGTGTCTAGCAAATGTCGTCCATGCAAATTATCCACAGCTTGTTACACGGCCAAAAGACAAGCCATGTCGCGCGAATGTCGTCCTGGAAAATTGAAACGCATAGGAATGGCAGTAAGTTACACGGCTAAACGACATGCCGTGTCCATCAAATGTCATCATGCAAAACAAATAGGCAGTAGGTTACACGGCTAAACGACAAGCCGTGTCCTTCAAATGTCATCATGCAAATTATCTCAGCTTGTTACACGGCCAAAGACAAGCCGTGTCTTGCAAATGTCGTTGCAAAGAAATGGTCAGTAGTTTACACGGCTAAAAGACAAGCCGTGTCTAGCAAATGTCATTCTAAAACTTCAACAAACAGTTAGGATCAGTAAGTGACACAACTTATGACAAGCCATGTCTCAAAAATGTCGTTTTGACAGCAAATTTTCTAGTCTTTTTGTACCTTGTTTCCTCTCCAATATCCATCTTTTCCTTAAAATTATTGCTCAAGCATCCTAATCTGTTAGAAAAATAATAAAATCATGAGTTCAAAAATAAAAGAAATTAAACAAAAGAAAATAAATAAAAGAATTAGTCATGGGTTGCCTCCCAAGAAGCGCTTTTGGTTATAGTCGTTAGCTCGACGTCTTGCTATGATTCAATCAAGATCTGGTGAATGGAGCCGAAACTCCTCACGACCTTCTTGCTCAAAATCAACTCCTTGATAGAGCTTCAATCTTTGCCCATTTACCTTGAAAATTCCACTCTCAGGATGTTCTAACTCAACAGCACCGTGTGGAAAAATTTTCTTGACTAAGAAAGGACCAGACCATCTTGATTTTAACTTTCCAGGAAAAAGTTTTAAACGAGAATTAAACAACAGCACCTGGTCTCCTTCTTTAAAATGCTTTGGATGACGAATCCGCTTATCATGATATCGCTTAGTTCTTTCCTTGTAGATCCGCATGTTCTCATAGGCGATCATTCTCCATTCGTCCAATTCATTCAGTTGAAGCCTTCGTCTCATTCCAATGGAATTCAAGTCAAAATTGACTTGCTTTATTGCCCAATAAGCTTTATGCTCAATCTCCACCGGCAGATGGCAAGCTTTACCATACAAGCCGATATGGTGTGGTTCCCAAAGGAGTCTTATATGCTGTCCTATATGCCCATAACGCATCATCTAGCTTGTCGCCCAATCCTTCCTATGATGCTCCACTGACTTTTCCAAATTCTTTTCAAATCGCGATTTGAAACCTCGACTTGCCCGCTGGTTTGAGGATGATATGGTGTTGCAATCCTATGAGTTACCCCATATCGTTTTAACACTTTCTCAAGTTGATAGTTGCAGAAATGCGTCCCCCTATCACTTATGATAGCTCTAGGGGCTCCAAACCTTGAGAACAACTTTTTTAAGAACTTGGTAACTACTCGGGCATCATTGGTAGGCAGTGCTTGGGCTTCTACCCACTTTGAAACATAGTCCACTGCGACCAAGATATACTTGTTTCCAAAAGAATTTGGAAACGGTCCCATGAAGTCGATACCCCACAGATCAAAAACCTCACATTCTAAGACATAATTCTGAGGCATCTCATCACGTCGGGAAATATTCCCGGTTCTTTGGCATCTATCACACAAATTAACAACCTTATGGGCGTCTTTAAAAATAGTCGGCCAATAGAATCCAGATTCTAGAACTTTCTGGGCCGTCCTATTTGCATTGTAATGACCTCCCGTAGGACCAGAATGGCATGCTTGCAAAATTTCCCAACCTTCCGCATGAGATACACAGCGCGAATCAATTGATCTGCACAAACACGGAAAAGAAACGGTTCCTCCCAAAAATAATACTTCAACTCAGAAAAGAATTTCTTCTTTTCATGGGAAGTCATATCTCGGGGGAGGATTTTAGCAACAAGATAATTTGCAAAATTTGCAAACCAAGGAGTATCAGAATTTCTTACCTTTCTTATTGTAAACAACCGTTCTTCCGGAAATTCATCATTAATCTCTTCCTCCTTTAATTCCTCCAAACAAGGGTTTTCCAATCGGACAAATGATCAGCTGCAAGATTTTCTGCCCCCTTTTTGTCTCGGATTTCCAAATCAAATTCTTGTAGAAGGAGAATCCACCGGATGAGGCGTGGCTTTGCATCTGTTTTTGACAAAAGGTATTTAAGAGCAGAATGGTCAGTATAAACTATTACCTTTGATAGAATCAAATATGGTCGGAACTTGTCAAAGGCAAACACCACAGCCAACAACTCCTTTTCCGTGGTGGTGTAGTTTTCTTGGGCACTGTTAGAGTCCTACTAGCATAGTAGATAGGTTGAAAATGCTTTTCTTTTCTTTGTCCCAAGACTGCCCCAACAGCATAATCACTTGCGTCACACATAAGTTCAAATGGTAAATTCCAATCCGGAGCGATCATGATTGGTGCACTAATCAGATGCTTTTTGAGGAGGTCGAATGCTTCAAGACAATCTTGACTGAACTCAAACTGTACATCCTTTTCCAAGAGTCTTGTGAGAGGTCGGGCTATCTTGGAAAATCTTTTATGAACCTCCTATAGAAGCCTGCATGACCGAGAAAACTACGAATTGCCTTGATTGATGTTGGAGGAGGAAGATTGGAAATAATCTCAACCTTGGCTTGATCAACTTCAATTCCCTTATGAGATACTTTATGAGAGAACTATGCCTTCCTTGCACATGAAGTGACATTTCTCCCAATTAAGCACAAGATTAGTTTGTTCACAGCGGATCAATACTTTCTTCAAATTTTCAAGACAATTGCTGAATGAATCTCCAAAAACGGAAAAATCATCCATAAATACTTCCATAATGTTTTCCACCAAATCTTCAAAAATAGCCAACATGCACCTTTGAAATGTGGCTGGTGCATTACAAAGCCCAAAAGGCATTCTCCTATAGGCATAAGTGCCATAGGGACAAGTAAACGTAGTCTTTTCTTGATCCTCCGGAGCAATTGGTATTTGGAAGTAACCAGACATACCATCCAAATAGCAATAAAACATATGACCTGCAAGCCTTTCTAACATTTGATCAATGAAAGGTAAAGGGAAATGGTCCTTGCGAGTAGCTTCATTAAGCCGTCTATAATCAATGCATACTCGCCAACCCGTGACTGTCCTCATCGGGATCAGCTCATTTCTTTCATTTGGGACCACAGTCATCCCTCCTTTCTTAGGCACCACTTGTACTGGACTTACCCAAGAACTGTCAGAAATTGGGTAAATCAATCCGGCATCCAGAAGTTTAATTACTTCTTTCTTTACCACTTCTTTCATATTTGGATTCAACCTTCTCTGGGGTTGAACAACTGGTTTGAATCCTTCTTCCATCAAAATTTTATGAGTGCAAAAAGAAGGGTTTATACCTTTAATGTCGGATATCTTCCATGCAATTGCTTGCTTATGCTCCTTAAGAACTGTCAATAATTGCTCTTTTTGTTCACTGTTTAACTCTGAGGATATGATCACCGGTAGTTTTGAATTTTCTTCCAGAAAAGCGTACTCCAAATACTCAGGAAGTTGCTTCATTTCCAAAACCGGTGGTTCTATAATGGAGGGCTTCAATTTCTTCTCATCTTCTAGTGATAATTCCTCGAACCCTTGTTTCTTTATCAACTCCTCATGCTTCTCCAATTGGCTATCACATCTTGCACATCAGGGTTCATTTCTTCTTTTTCACAAATCAAACTTAACTCCAGAACATCTTTGCATAATATATGCTGCACATTATCCACCACAGAAGCATCAATAACATCAATGCTAAAACAAGAATCATCACATACCATGGCTTTTTCATCACTGTTGGAATTTGTACTATAAGCTCTTCATCACCAACCCGGAGTGTCAACCTTCCATCTCCAACATCTATGACAGCTCTAGCGGTAGCTAGGAAAGGTCGTCCCAAAATTAAAGGCACTTCCCCATCCTCATCCATTTCAAGAATCACAAAGTCAACCGGGAATATAAAATTCCCAACTTTTACCAATAAATCTTCAATAATTCCTTTGGGTAATTTAACCGATCTATCGGCTAATTGCAAACTAATTCTTGTAGAACGAGGCTCACCTAAACCCAGCTTTCTAAAGAATGAATAAGGCATTAAATTGATGCTTGCCCCTAAATCCGCTAGAGCTTTCTCAACAGAAAGTTCTCCAATGACACACGGGATTGTGAAACTTCCCGGATCTTTCAATTTCGCTGGCAGTTTGTTTTGGATTATTGCTGAACATTCCGCCCAACTACAGCAGTAGACACATCCTCAAGCTTCCTCTTGTTGGATAATAATTCCTTAAGGAATTTGGCATATTTTGGCATTTGAGAAAGTGCCTCCACCAATGGTATGTTGATGTGAAGTTGCTTGAATAGTTCCAAGAACTTCCCGAACTGTTCCTTGTCACGATCTTGATGAAGACGAGCAGGATAAGGAATAGGAGGAGTATAGACTCTTACTTCAGAGGGTTGTTCTTTTGAAAACTTCTTTTCATCAGGATTTGAAATTTTTTCTCCTTCCGGTTCCTTCCTTTTCCTTGATTCCACTTCTTTTCCACTCCTTAAAGTGATTGCTTTTGCCTGTTCCCTTGGATTCTCCTCAGTATTGCTAGGAAGTGACCCAGGTTGCCTCTCAGATAGCATCTTGGCCAGCTGTCCAATTTGATTTTCCAGAGTATGAATAGAGGCTTCTTGGTTCCGATAGCGAGCTTCTGAGGTATGGATAAATTTGGTCATCAATTCTTCCAAGCTAGGTTTCTTTTCTTGTGGAGGTGGTGGTGGTAATTGTGGAAGCTGTTGTGGAGGCGGAAGCTGTGGCTTTTGAAATCCGGGTGGAAAATTTGAAAAATTCTGCCTTTGCACATTTTGGTTGTTGGCATATGAAAAGTTTGGATGATTTCTCCACCCTTGGTTGTATGTTTGACTATATGGATTATTTTGATATCTTCCTTGGTTTCCCACATAATCCACTTGCTCCGGAGCGTCAAGAAGGTAATTTTCAGCAACAAAATTTCCAGATTGTACGGAATTGCTTGTGAGTTCTTTGCTTCCATTACCTGTTTACTCAAAGCATCCATTTTAGCAAGTATAGTAGTCATCATATCGATTTCATGCATTCCTGAAACTTTTGCTTCCCCTTGTTGTTACCCCATTGGTAATTGTTCTTTGCCATCCTCAAAGAGCTTTAGTGAATCTTCGGGGGTCTTGGAATTCAAAGTTCCACCAGCTGCAGCATCAACTAATTGCGAGTTGTTGTATTCAGACCATTGTAAAAGGTCTGAACTTGCATCCAATTTGGTACCTGGTGATGAGGACATTTCCTTAGTAAATCCTTCCATTCTGCCATGCATCATATAAAGTCTCAGAATCCTGTTGATTGAATGACGAGATGTCATTTCTCAATTTAGCGGTTTTGGATGGTGGAAAATAGTTGTCAAGAAATTGCTCCACCATATTGTTCCATGTTGTTATGGCTCCCGGACCCAATGAGGATAACCATTGTTTGGCTCTTCCTCTCAATGAGAAAGGAAATAGACGGAGCCTCACTGCATCATCTGTTACCCCATTGTTTTTGAATGTCTCACAAATTTCCAAAAATGTCTGAATATGAGCATGTGGATCTTCATCAGGTAAACCGTCAAATTGACAGTATTGTTGCAGCATCTGAATCACCACACTTTTAATTTCAAAGTTGTTTGCCGCAATGGGCGGTTTCACCACAGTTGGGCCAGTACCATCCAGAGTAGGTCTAGCATAATCCAAGTTGGTTTTGGGAACTTCTTCATTGTTATCAGCCATGAGTGGATCTATCAATTCGCTAGCAACTTCTCTTGTGTTACTTCTTAACCTTCTGTGGAATGTTCTGTCTATCTCCGGATCAAAATCTAGAAGTCTTGAAGAGGAACTTCTTGTCATGCACTGCAAAATATCAGAGATTGGAGTTAGATTTTTTTTTTTTTTTTTTTTTTTAAGAGTTAGATTAGCAGAAATAAAGTTTTCCTAATATTGCTCAAATTCCCCGGCAACGGCGCCAAAAACTTGATATGTTTTACCTTCAAGCGTAGTTTTCAATTTATAAAGGCCCGTTCTTAAATTGCTATAAAGGTAATAGGCAGTGTACCTATCGTGAATATAGTATAGCTTTTAAAAATCGGGATCGTCCTCAGGGAATAGGCAAATACTAGTACTAAATCGTATTCTACTATCTAACTGAACAATTTTGATGATTTTTACTTTATCTAATTTTCTTTAAAACACTATTAACACAATTCCAATAACCAAACAAGATTCAATTAAGGTCTAATAATCCAGGTTTTGTCTTACTTTCAATTTATCATGTGAATCATTGACAATCATATTAGATAATTAAGATTATCTTAAGCTATAGAGTTCCTTGAGCAAATTATAATTCTTTCGAATCTAACAATTTATCTAAACCTAGTTAATCGATTAGGATGTCTCCTCAATCAATAGCAACCTAAATTTGCATTAATAACATGAACTCTTAAAATAGAAGATTCTTGCTATTCTATGTCTAGAATTACAAACAAATCTCTTCAATTGCATATCAATTCATAAAAGTAATCTTTCAATTAACTTAATGAAATTCATGCATAAATCTGTATTTCCGGACATACAAACTTAAGAACGGTTAACAAACATGCAATTGAACAAAAGAACTTCAATAATTCATTAAGAACAAAGTCTCAACACATGATAAATATGAAATTCGACAAAACCCAGATCTGAAAAACTACCTTCATAGTAATTAATAGTAATACATGAAATTCATAGAAATTCGAACTCATGATACTACCCGAAAAGATTATAGCTCAAAAGTGTCGGATGATCTTGATTTGTTATTGGAATCTCCAGAACTTCCTTCCTTTGAAAACTCTCGTTATCAAAATCTGTCTCTCTCTTTCTCTTCCACCATCTCCTTTTTATAACCATCTTCAATTGAATGGAATTAATTGCTCTTGATGAGGAGAGATGAAAGGTTTTGGAGGTTATGAGTCTTTTGGCCTTTCAAGTAACGCTCCTTCCATAACCGAAATAAACGTTTTTGTCTTAAAATGGAGGTTACTGTAGTTAAAAAGTCGTTTTCTCATTGAATGACTTTTTATTAAATCGACAGGGCGAGTGACAGGTCATGTCTCACAAATGTCCTTTGCAAAGTTCAATTTCCAGGTTGACATGGTGAGACAGGTCATGTCTTGCAAATGTCTTTCAAAAGCTTGATTTTCATTCTTTAATTTTGCTTCCTCCTTGTAATGGTTGAAAAACATAGCTTGATCTTGTCATTTTGAGTTCTTCTTAATCCAAAATTTGCATTTTTGACCCGTCTTTGCTTTCCTTGAAAAATATTTCCTTTAAAGACCTGAAAGCATACATTAATGTTTTGAAGTGCCAAATTCTTAATAAAAATGATCAATAAAGGTTCATTTTGGCATTCACAAAATATGAATAAATTTGGTTTATCAATGTTCATATTGTTTTTGTTTATGTGTGTGCTATTGGTTGGTCACTTTAAAGAATGTATGAATAACTTGACCTAAGAAAAAATAAATTGGCCATGCATCGCATCGGTCGAGTTACATTTGGTAGCGTGCTACTCCTACGCAAGAAGATCGGTATAGTCCGAGGTCACGTTTGGAGAATGAGAGCCGGTATCAGAGTTCATTCATAGGGAACTAAAGCGCACCAGGGATGCATCGCATGTATAAGCCGAGCCAAGTCGATTGCTAAGAGCTAGGGAGCTTGGGGACTAGCAGCAGGTCGTGTAGACTTTCAATACCATCCCTAACCCTTAGATAAGGAGGGCGTAAATTCGTTTTGTGCATGGGTTCCGGATACCCATACATAATTGCCTGCTCATGTGTTTGTTCATGCATAGCATATGGATGATTTATAAATTGCTTGTTATGGTACGAAATTAAGGAAACTCTCACTAAGCTAGTGTAGCTTATACCCCAATCTATGTTTGAATAAACAGGTTAACGGAAGAATGCCACCTGAGGACCGAGATGTCTAGCGCCGAGTATGACTTCGGGGTTTTGACAGGAAGTAAAAATTCTTGAAGATATTAGCTAAGTTTTGTGAATTGCTTTGTAATAGTTTTATGTAATGAAATCTTTCAATGAGTTGTAATTAAAGTATATTGAATTGTATTTTCTTTACATTGTTACTCAAGTTGTATCAATATGAAATGTATCACTCCGATGTGTCTCCTCCATGTGTTAGACGCCTTGTACCTAGTATGGAAGCCTTCATGTGACTGAGGCGGTCATTCCTAGGCTTTAATATTGTGTACGGCGGACTGCCGCATTTAGGGTATCCTTCAGGGGGTGATAGGGTCGATTTTTTAGGTCTCGGTTTTGGTGTTTAGCTTCTAAGATTATTTTCTATGAATTGTGAAAAATTCAGGGGTTTACTGTTATTACATCTTGAAATTTTTTTTATAAAAATTCCAATTTTTAAATGATAATTAAATTGTTTGGATTTCAACATTCTTAGATTGTGAAAATAAGGAGTGATTCTTGTGATTTTTCTTAAAACCTTTTCAATTTTTTTTACATTATTTACTTAATGATTATTATATTCAAGTTGTACAAATTTTGGTGATTACAGATGTTGCTTCAAAGAAATTTATTCATTAATTAGGTTCATGAAAAAAGATATTTCTCAAGTTTACAAAGGTTTAATTTTGAACACATGTAGTAACCCTCATTTCTTATTGCTTTGAAAATAAATGAATTGAGCTTGCAAGTAAAATGCCATTCTTTATTTAATACCTTAGAATTCTTGCTTAAATTTTTTGTTGAATGCTCAATTATCAAAACATTGGCTTACATGTGTATTTGAGAGATTGAAGTTGTAAAATTTCCCAAGTGTCATGTGGGGGTCACTACATTTAAAAAGAAATAGGATATACATTTTTGTTTTCAAATTTTTCTTTTGTTCAAATGTTTTTGCAAGGCTATGAGGAAGATTTGAAAATTATTACATAACAAAGAATTATCAACATTAAAATTTCAAGGGTTTGTTATGACAGCATCACTATGAGAATCTATGTACATGAACTTAACTACACTTATTATTTTTAGCAAAACCGACTCTAAATAATAAATAACAGATCTAATGAAAATACAAGAAGATCAAAATAGAAATACAAGTCTTAGATTATGATCAAGGCTTCTCCAGACTTGAATTAATCCAGTTACCATATACAATAAAATAAAAGCGTAAAGAAATGAAAAATGAGGTCTTAGATTTCTTGTCAAGGATTCCTGAGACTTGAAATATTTATATTTCATAAAATTAAGATAGCTAATAACAAAAAGCATGAGAGTGTTAGGTCTGTGTCAAGGCTCCTTGAGATTTGAATTATTCAAATCTCATTCGAACTTGATTTATTAATCAGTCCAAGACTAAAAATTGACTGGTCTTAAATAATATGAAATAAATAGAGTGCATGAAATGAAAATATGAAATAAAAGAATTAGATTAGTGAGCATTAGGCTCTAAGGATTATAAATACTACATATATATATATTAATATATAAGACGTTATATTAGAAACAAAAACAAAAATAGATATGGAATAAACTTGAATTTAAACATAACATTGTGACATGAACTTAATGTGTTGCCTTGTATTTCCATTTCCTAGCATTTGCATCATGGGATTGTCTATGAAACATTAGAACATAGGTATACACATATCACATAACATAACACATGAAGTGGGTTTAGTGATTTCTTCGTAGACTTCTTCCCTTATCTCAAACAAACTCCCTGAGGCTTGATCTTCAAAATACCCTCTAAAGTCAGCCTCCATACCATAACTTCTCATAGCATCTCAACTTATAATTGAATTCTCCACTATTTGCTTTTTTACTAGAAACAATTTAAATTGTTTGCTGTCCTCAGCATCTAATCCTATAGGAGGTTGAGGATAATTACTTACTTGTGTAGTAGGATCAAATTCAACTTTGGCCCTTTTTTATTGCTTTCTAGATTGTGGCTGTGATCTCTTAGGTGCCATTTCTGCAAAAATAGTGCAAGAAACATAAATTTTTGTGTTCAAATCTCATTATAAAAGAAAGAAATGAAAGCTTCGCTAGTTTCTTGACTAAACCCTTAAAATAGAATTGTCTTCTTCGAAGAACAGCTTCAGGGCAACTTTGCTTAAAACTTTTGTGAAAAGAATTTTGTGCTAAAAGTAACTACATTCTTGTTTTCTAAATTTATTTTACTATTTTAAAGAAAATAATCATCCTTCTCAAATGATCTGAAACAAACTAAGTGCATTTAGAACTTCAAATGAAACTCATAAGTCATAATAGAGTTTATGACAGATTACTTGAGAAACCCTAAAATTCTAACTTACAAAGATGTATAGAACATTCATATTAACTTGTTTTTATTATCAAGGAGGTTACTTTCCATAAAAAATAACAAATTCACAAAATTGAAACCCTAGTTCATAGATTAATCTAACATTTGTACTTAGATAAACTAGAAAAAATAAAGAAATGTGCTTATCTTAGTGGTTTGATGCACGAAATATTGAAAAGAAATGACAGTTAGTGATTTTGTAAATGCAAGTGTATTGGGGTTAACAAGAGCGTTTATTGGGTGCATTAAAGATTTGAATGAAGTAGTGAATGAGAGGGAAACAATAGTATTTTTGCTTTTATAATTAAAAGTGTCAGGGGTCCAATTTAGACTCAACTTCAGGTCGTGGTTATATTTATTAAGAAATAACAAAAAGAGTTAAAGAATGAAGACATTAATTTAAATTCTGGCTTATTAAAAGAATAAAGAATTAATGAATCAATGACTAAATTGAAACCTTTATTGAACTAGCAAAAAGAATAAAAGAATTAAGATAATTGTGGTTAAAATCAAATGCCCAATTAAAGCCTTAATTAGGACTGTGACCAAAATTTATTATCTCTTCTCTAGTTACGTATAGGCTTGAGGCTAACATTGATAAGTGGATTCTTATATAAACACTTCAAAACAAACTTTAAAGCATGAAATGCAGTATAAATGCAATTGTTTTTCTGTCACTCATTCTCAAACAAATAATTCTCATAAACAACATCATTCATATACTTCAAAATCATCATTCATAGATCATTAAGAAACAAATAAGGTTTTCAACAGAACCTAATAAAAGTCTTTACAATCCATCAAATTCATCAAAAAACAAAATTCCACTTATGACATCAATTGTCCTCTTCTAAACATCCATCATCAAAATTCAAAGGTCTTAGTAAAAAGAAAACAAAATCTTCTAACATCTTCCTTAAACAGCAAAAAGAAAAACTAGGATTAATCATCATAAGAGTCATCTTTCTCAATTCTTGGCTTCTTCTTTGGATTTAGATTCTATCTTAGCAACTAAAGATCCTTAAGGTGGTTTTGAGAGGAGTTTTGAAATATGACCTAGTTATGTCTCCAGGTTATGAATTACAGTTAAATGATTTCTCAATGTGGTATCAATTGTCTGCTACCTAGCCTTAGATGCCTTGAGGAATTGAGGAATTAATTCCTCTAAAGAACTTTTGCTAGCTTGGGGGACACTTGACCCTTAACCCTACTATTTCTTAAAGTTAGGTGGTTAAAGCCAGATTGTTGGAAATTGTTATTACTCCACCTAAAATTTGGATGATTCCTCTAGCCAGGGTTGTATGTATTGTTATAAGGATCATTCTTTTGTCTATTGAAATTGTACACATACTCAACATTCTTAGAGGTCATACCCTAACACTCCATCCAAAATTGCCATCTACCATATTCATTTGGCCAATACCAATGGTCATGCCGTCCACTTTCCTAGTCAGGGCTTTTATCTTGAAGGTCAGATTGATTACTGCATCAAGCTCAAAAACTCCTCCAGACTTCTCTTTCTTAGCTTTCATAAACGACCATTGGTATTGGTTATTGGACATATCCTCAAAAAGGTTCAAACATTCCTCAAAGGATTTTATTCAGGCTCCCTCCTGCAGCTACATTCATAAGCTATCTAGTGCTATAATTAAGCCCATTGTAAAAAAAGTTTAGACCCGGGTCCAGTTAAGAAGTCCATGATGTAGGCACCTACCTAGCAACTCCTTACACCTCTCAAAAGCTTCAAGGAGAGTCTCACATTCCAACTGGTGGAAAGAAGCGATGTTTGCTCTCAGCTTTGCAGTTTTGAAGCATGGAAAATATTTCCTTATAAAATTTTCTACCATTTGTTGCGAAGTAGTTATAGATTGTCTAAGCAAACTATTGAGCCATTTCTTAGCATTACCGCTAAGAGAAAAAGGAAACAGTCTCAGTTTAATGGCATCTGTAAGCTCGGAAATTTTTAGTAAATGATTCCAAAATAAATATCAAAGATAAACTCTAAAAAAAATGACTTCAAATTAAAACCGAACTTCGACTAGCCCTAAATCATGAACGAATCTAGAAATTTCTTAACCTTGAGAAAATGAGAATCCTTAAAAATGAAATAAGAACTTAACAGTCTTTAAATCCAAAACCACTACGTATGACAAATTCTATACTAAACTCTGACTTGTAAAATTGGGTAATATAGAACCAAAAAACAAATTATTAAAAAGTAAATAACGATAAACCTTCGAAAATAAAACCCAATTCAAGAATTCTAAAAATGTTAAGAGATATTGAATACTTAAAAATAAAATTTAAATAAATTTCTCAAAACAAAATGTGTTGTATAAACATAAACCCTCAGTTTCCAAATTGGCAAAGTCTAAACTAGAAAGTCACCCGGGAACCCTAAGTAGAATATAGTAGTTTAAGTCTGGTAATCTCGCGCTCTTAGCCCTAGAAGCCAAGGCTTTGAAAATTCTAATTAGCAAAGTCTAAACTAGAAAGTAACTCGTAGTAATATAAGGTCGCTTAAAAATATCAAATTGGTAAATTTTTTACCTATTTCGAACACGTTCGAAACTTTGAAAAGCGTGTCCCGGGGCTCGAGATATAAAAAATATACCATTAATACCGTTAGACTCGTATTTTCATAAGGATTTCAAAAATATCAGTTTTATAATTTTTTTATTACTAGAAATATCTTATTTTGCAATTATATTCGTATTTCTTTATTATCGGTAATTAACTAGTCTTTTCCACTATTCACTTCTATTCATTACACAATTTTACTAATCTTTCAAAACCCTTATATTTTTAGATAAATATTTTATAGATCATAGAAAATTCTGTTTTTCTAAAATTTAGTTCGTTTCGGGTTTTTTGGGGATCAGTTTTTATTTAAGACCCGATACTAAAAATAAAATAAATTAATTTAATAATTGGAAAATATTTGAAAAATATTGTTATTTTCATAAAATAACCTTTCAGAATTTTTCGGGTCATAAAAATATTAATTATAGCTCATATTCGCATATTTTGATCATACCAGTAACTTATTTGATAATTCACTAAAATAAATAAATAAATTATCTTATGTTAATTATGAAAATTCTGCTACAAAAATTTGGAATGCATTTTTCTATTTTTTTATTTTTATTTTATTTATAAAAAGGTACTCTTATAAACCTATACCTATAGTACACTTTTCACACATCACTTCTTTTTCATTTCACTCTTTCTACACTTCATGGTAGATTTTTTTGAGCTTTTTGCTTCCCTTTTGCCCTTTGAAACACTCCAAAAATTTTATTAAAATAAACCTATTTCAACCCTTCGTTAAGAAGTAACACCTACACTTGGTTACACATTACAATTTCAAGTAAAAAACCAACCAAATTCCCCTCCCTCTCTCTTCCACAATTCTCGCCAGCCATAGTGTGTAACAAGCTGCCACTTCTTTTTTTTTTTTTATTTCATTTTGAGTGTCTTTAACCTCATATCTCTCATATATGTCCTCTCTCATTTACACTTTTAACCCTTTATCATTCTTTGCCATTTTTCCTGTCTATTTCCTCTCTTTCTCTCTTCATTTGTTCTGGTTCTTGCAAGAAGAACTTGCTGCCCCTATTCTATATGTGAGTTCCCACACTATTTCTTGAAGATCCTTAGGTAAAACTTTTATTCAAAGCTTCCACAGTTGATGTAGGTGGAGTATAATGAGAGTTTCATGCATGAAATGACCTTCCATAAGCTTAAAAGCTAAGGATGATGATGCCAAAATGAAACACTCATCCTACTCATGATTATTCTCTCGTGATCCTATTATTTTCTTGCTAGAAATGGTTATATTTTGTAGATCTAACTTTTATGTAACTTTGATTATGTTTATGTTTAGATTTATGAGTTTATAGCTTACTACCATGGATTTCTCTTATATTTATATTCATAGTAGGTGTAGATCTTGGTTTTGAACTCAAACAAAAATGGTGAAATTCGTATCTATGTAAGACCTATATTTAAAAACCTCTTTCCAAGTGCCAAAATAGAAGTTTTACTTGAAATAATGATGGCTTAGTGGGTATATATCATCAATACATCATTTTATAAGATTCAAAGGTGATTTTCAAAGATTATTTTTCAAAACTAAAATTCTATTTTCAGATCTAGACCAAGGCATAATTTAAAAACATGTTTTCCAACTAAAAAATGAAGATTTTATTCAAGATATGGAAGGCTCTTAAGATAGGATATGTAAAAAATGAATTTTCATAAGTTTAGATGGATTTTATCAAAAGATAGGTCCAAAAACAAATTTTGTAAATTTGGATCTAAATCAAGACCAATTTTCGAAACCTATTTTTCAACACCAAAATGAAGGATTTGTTTAAAAAATGAAAGGCTTATGGAATAGGTATCAATAGGAGATGTTTTTGAAAAGTAAATGGTAGATCTACTAATAGAGAATCTCAAAATAGGAAGAGATTACAAAATATAAATTTAGGTTTTATCCTAACCTTGTGAAATTCGTATATGAGAAACGATTATATGAAAACCCCTATTTTTCAAACTAAAAATGAAAGTTTTACTAAAGGAATGAAGTCCTTAGTGGCTAGGTATGGTTAAGCCTTAAGTTTCTAAGTATCAAATGAGTTTACTTAAAGGAATTACCATAAGAATAATTTTTACAAAATTCGGATTTTGGGATGAACCATATTTAAAAACATGTTTGCAAAGTGTAAAATGGGAATTTTTATTAAATAATAAAGGCCTTAAGGAATATACATAATGAGGACTTAATTTTAACAAAAATAAATAAATTTTATCAAGGAATTTTTCTAAAAACAAGTGAGAATTGTCAAGAATACAAGACTAGCCTTTCTAAGTTGATTTTTCATAAAGTTTTACAAGAAAAAAGTTTTCTAAAAATTTCTTTTATTTAATATCATCAAGAACATGAACATATATATCACATGACATATCATTTATGATAGTAACTTGTTCATATTGCATGTATACTTGCTTTGGATAGGAGAAACTTCATAAACTTTCAGAAAAATCAATTTTCTAATTTGGTTTTCACTACTAATATGAACTGATAAGATCTTTTTGAAGCTTAAAAGTTTTCAAAACTTAAATATGATATTCGAATTAGATAGATCTTTCGAAGTAGATTGAAATCGGTGTATAATTTGCTAGATACCGAGTTAAAATAACTAAGTTATGGCTGTTTTAAGTTGAAATTCCCGCATAGAATGAGAATTACGAACTCGATAGTTTGTATGAGATAGATGGGTTAGTTTTGAGTTGAAATACTCATTTGGGTATTTCTTTCCTTAGGTGACTTTGCTTTTGAGGATTCATTGCCACTCGACTATTAAGATTAAAAGACTGGAGTCTAATGGACATGTGAGTTTTCCTCTAATTTTGTTACCTTATTCGTGCTTGTAGCTAGTTGCATTAGAATTATAGGAATAAGATAAAAACCGATATGAATGGGGATGGGATGGATGATGAGACTTTGATGTATGTATGCCAAAGAATACTAAAGCATATCGAAACCATGAATAGATTGGATAACTGTACTGTTCATATTATTTTTGTTTATGTGTATGCTATTGGTTGGTCACTCTAAAGAATGTATGAATAACTTGACCTAAGAAAAAATAAATTGGTCACGCATTGCATCGGTTGAGTTACATTTGGTAGCATGCTACTCTTACGCAAGAAGATCAGTATAGTCCGAGGTCACGTTTGGAGAATGAGAGCTGGTATTAGAGTTCATTCATAGGGAACTAAAGCGCACCAGGGATGCATCCTATGTATGGGCCGAGCCGAGTCGATTGCTAAGAGCTGGGGGGCTTGGGGACTAGCAGCAGGTCGTATAGACTTTCAATACCATCCCTAACCCTTAGATAAGGAGGGCGTAAATTCGTTTTGTGTACGGGTTCCAGATACCTATACATAATTGCTTGCTCATGTGTTTGTTCATGCATAGCATATGGATGATTTATAACTTGCTTGTTATGGTACGAAATTAAGGAAACTCTCACTAAGCTAGTGTAGCTTATACCCCAATCGATGTTTGAATAAACAGGTTAACAGAAGAATGCTACCTGAGGACCGAGATGTCTAGAGCCGAGAATGACTTTGGGGTTCTGACAGGAAGTAAAAATTCTTGAAGATATTAGCTAGGTTTTGTGAACTGCTTTGTAATAGTTTTATGTAGTGAAATTTTTAATGAGTTGTAATTGAAGTATATTGAATTGTATTTCTTTTACATTGTTACTCAAGTTGTATCAATATGAAATGTATCACTCCGATGTGTCTCCTCCATGTGATAGACTCCTTGTACCTAGTATGGAAGCCTTCATGTGACTGAGGCGGTCATTCCTAGGCATTAATATTGTGTATGGCAGACTACCGCATTTAGGGTACCCTTTGGGGCGTGACAGCATCATCAAAGGCTCCATTGATCTTAAATGTGTCATAAATCTCTAAAAACTGTTGAAAGTAAGTGTTTGGATCCTCATCTTGCAATCCATCAAATTGCACATATTAGTGGACCATCTGGATCACATTTGGTTTAATTTCAAAGTTATTCACAGCAACCCAAGGCTTTGCTATACTAGTGTTTGCTCCATTTGGGGTAGGCCTACAAAAATCTAGCATTATTTTGGATTGTTGGACTCTATTAGGTTCCAACTCCTCTTGATCTACTCCTCTTCTATTTTCAGGATCATTACTATTAGTCATCTGCTCTAAAAATAGTCTATATTCCTCCCTAGGTACTTGTCTTGATATTCTTCCTATTCGTTGGAGTTTTCAGTAAGGGGAAACAAGGTGTGAGATTTACTCTTAGTCATAATCTTACATTTTTATTATGAAAGAATTAAATATGTACGACATTCCTATTTTACAATATAACAGAACAACAACTATATTACAATAGAACTGCAACATATATATATAGAAAAAGAATTAAAGAATAAACGAATTATGCAAAAAATAAAATGAACAATTTTGTACAATAAATTATAAAAGAAAAGACCATACAAGCATATTTACAAACATAATAGAGGTATGTACAACAAAGAACTATAAATAGAATAGGATATATACAAAAAAATATTTACATATGTATAAAAAGACAAAAAGAATATTTACATAAATAGAAAATAAACAAAAAGAAAGGTTAGTACTATAAACAAAAATATTTATATAAAGAAAATAAAACAATATTTATAGAAAAAGAAAAAGAAATATGTATAGGAAAAAAAAAAAACAGAAAGTGAAAAATTATTTACACCATTCGCAAAGTTAGGTCTCATAGATGATAAGCTTTCATATATTGCTTCATTGAGCTTCATTTTCATGAATTTAACGCCGATCCCTACCAATAGCGCTAGAAATGCTTGTTGTGCATGTGGATCATGTCACAAAACACAAAGTCAAAGTATTTCAAAATTTTATAAAGATGCTAATAAGTTTCGTTTAACTTCGATTACAATCATCAACATTAGGCAAGCATATCTACTAAAGTAGCATAAAAAATATTAGGTCATATTCCTTGAGGATCGTTGGAATTTACCTTTCTCTTATCATCCATTATCTAGCCAAAAAAAAAAAAAAAATTAACAAAGCATAATAAAAACAAAAACTAAACTATGGTTAATGCATATTTCCTTGTTTTTTTTTTTTTTTTTGGCCATCACATATATGCTTGTTTTTAGGGTCAAATTAAAGATAATTTTGTAAAATGCAAGATGAGAAATATGATTTGCTTCACCAAGTCTATATTATATGATTTCTTAACAAACTCAGAGAGTTTTTTACTTGTGTATTTGCACCATCAGACTTACAAAAGTAAGTTAAAGCCTCTCTCAAGGTTAAAAACTTTAGATCTAGATTAGACCATTAGAATCTCTTCGAAAATTATCAACAATCTAGATCCACATCAAATTTAAGATTCCTTTGTTTAAAAACCCATTTGGGAAATGATAAGTTAATTTTACTCTATTCTTTTCATAGGAATTTGGGCTTATTTTCATGAGTTTTTAATTAAATTCATATGAATCGAGTGCTTTTAATGTTAAATTGTTCTTTTTTTCCAGCTCCTTGAATCAAGAAAACAAGGATCCAAGTGTTTTTAATCAGATTTGGATAAAAAAAAAACAATAGCAAAAGTGCAGAGTAGAACTATGGTACCCTAAAAATACTGATCGAGGCCGAAATGCAAGGCAAAATAAGCAAAAATTGGTCTGTCGTACCCTAAATTTAGCCCTTGATGTGACCCTTGATACTTGTTCAGAGGAAATCAAGCCCAAACTTGAAGAAAGCTTTTGTTGCACCTCAATGTTGAGCGCTAAATCTAAACCGTAATAGTTACTCAATGAAGATAAAACCTTTGCCTGACTTGTGTCAGACCTCAAATCATCAAGCATCAAACCCTCAATAGTCTCAAAGTTAACCCTCAGTGGAACAATGGACAGAAACGATGCATTTTAGCAGAATTCATTAAAGATGTCAAGCGTATGTTTTCCATGAAATATTCACAAGATCGACTTAACACACATCAAATATTTTTTTATGAGCTAGCTTTCAGACGTGCTCGTAGATAAAGAATTTGCATTCTGTTACAAAAGAGTCTACCACATTTGCAATAAATCATCATTTCTTTTTATGCCCTTATCCTATACATAGGCGTGCACAGCAATGTAATAAGCACAAGTACAATATGCGTACAATAGAATAGTACTAACATAGGGTAGTGAGAGAATTTCTGGAGCGCAAGAATTCTGTTTCTTCTTGCTTTAGAAAGTCTCAAAGTTTTATGAGTAAAATCATTTTAACCCATTGTTTGTAATTTTTGCAAGACTCTGTACTGAATCGTAATATTCTTCAATTAATTTCATATTATTTCTTCATACCATGTTCATAATTTCTAAATCCACGGAGAAATAATCTCCTAAAGCTTAGGGTTAGTGAATCCAAATCCTGATCCAAGTGATTTCAAATGCGCTTTCAATTCAATAATAACTGGGTGTTTGTACTTAGTAGCTTGATTTTAATTTCGTGGGTCAGATTGTGTGGTGCACGAGCTAGATTCATATTTGATTTCAACTGAATAAGCTAGGAGATCATTCTTTTGAATACATTTGTGGCTACTAATGGAGTTGATCCTAAATATCTCGAGAGAAGGCGGGTGAAGACTTTCTGTCACTTCTTTTGAAATTAATTGAGTTAGTTTTAAAAACAAATGATTCTTAAACTTTATGCACATCTAAACCGATGAGAGCTTGAGAAGGGATTTTGGCAGTAGTTAAGTAAACCTCGGGAGTTGAACAGTGAAACCCTAATCCAGTCCAGTTTAGGTCTAGTGAGAGAAACTTAGAAACTCTAAATCCGGCTTTCCTTCGGTTTCATAATAAAAAAAGTTTTATAAAGTAAATGAATATGAATTATTGTGTTAAAGTATATTTTAAACCTTAGAAAGTTTTAAATTCGGGAATTTTTCAATTCCGGGCCTTCCCAAGCTCAATTACGAAAAAACGTACCCCGGGATCACAAACTAAGAAAAATATTCCGGAATATTCATTAGAACCGAAATTTTATATGGATTTCAAAAATATAAATTTTATAATTTTTCGAGCTATAAAAATTATAGTTATAGCCTTTTTCTCGTATTTTCGTTACAACCGGTAAAGTAGATGTATTGTCTACTATTCACTAGTACAACCTACACTACATACTACCTATACCCTATTCTTACATCCTTACAACTACTCAATACAATTTTTTTTCCAAGAAATTTTGTTTCCTAATTAATTATTACATTTATTACAATTTATTACATAAATGACAAATTTTATCAAATTTCAATTCTCTCTCTCTCCCACCCCCCATGGTCGGCACCCCCCTCCCCAATTTTCCCTCAATTTGATTTATTTTTACTTCTTTTAACTTAACTAAACCCTAATACAAACAATATATAGCTCATTTTCTCTCTCTCTCCTCATTTTCACTCTTCTAAATTTTGAAAAGGTTGAAAAACTCTCTCTTCTTTCTCCTATAGTTGCCGTGACACACACACACATACACACTCCACAAATCTATTTCATCTTCTTTTCTTCTTCAAATCATCCATTAGATGATGATTCCTTCGTCAAATCATTCATTAGATGACGATTCCATGCTTTGTTATTCCTAAATCTTGTAATGGCAAGACCATTCTTGAGTGTTTTTCACTTTCAATCCAATGAGCATATGCTAGGGACATGAAAACACTAATACAAGAATATCAAGCCATCACAAGAAGTGGATCTAGTGTTTAAAAGAGTTTTTGGTTGGAATATCATCTTGTTCATGCATGTAAAGTAGAGATCTTGCATAGAAAGTTATGTTCATGCCATGAAACTCATGATTCATGCACTATATATGGTAGATCTAGTGTTTAGACACTCATACCTTCATCTACACTTATGTTCATATGATTATTTTGAGCTTTCATGCATTAATGATCATAAAAGCTTAGCCTTGCATGTATATAGATGTGTTAGATGGTAGATCTTCATGCATAGGAGGCAAGAAACTTGAAAAAGAAAAGATTTTTGTTAGAAATGTCTTATGGAAATTCGGATGATTTTTTAACCCTATTTTAAAAACCACTAAAACCACTTTGAAACTCATATTTTACATGAAAAATGAAGGATATGTGTATAGGTATCTTTAAGGAAAAATTTTTATAAGTTAAAGTGAGTTTAGGCATGAGTAATGTGCAAAACAAGTAGTGGAGTTAGAATGGAAAATCTTGAGATAGTGATTAGTTTGTTAAATTCGTAATTTGGAATAATGCCTACATAAACACCTAGTATTCAAGCTTAAATTGAATGTTTTATGAGTTAAATTAAGTCCTTAGGAAATAGATATAATAAAGCTTCAAATTTTGATGCATTAAACAAGTTTTCTCATAGGGAAAATGCAAGAAAAGAAAATTTCCAAAATTCGAATTTTTATGAAAAGCTTGTTTAAAAACATATTTACCAAATGAAAAATGTTTTTATGCATAAATGAAGGTCATGGATAGTATAGATGTTAATTACTCATTCTTATATAGATAACAAGAAAATTCCAAGTAAAATCCTAAAACCCTAGGGAATGTAAAGTTGGAAAGAATAGATTTTTAGAAGTGACCATTGTGGAGTTTTATAATAATTAAGAGTTCCTAAGAGTTCATCATAAAAAATCATCAATACCATGCATAAATTGAGCTCATTACATGACATTCATACTAGGAATTCATTCATACCATCTATACACGAATCATCAACTAGAAACATTTTCACCAATTGCGAAACAATTTTTTCGGAAAAAGGAAAGTTACAGAACAGATTGATCCCACTGTTCACGACCTTAATGTTTTCAAAACTTGAAAATAATATTAGAATTAGATATATCTTTTGTAGATAGAAATCGATATAAAATTTGCAAAATTCCAAGTTAAAATGACCAAGTTATGGCCGTTTTAAGTTGGAACTTCCGCAAATCGCGAGAATTCCGATTTTGTCTAGCTTAGATGCATAGCTTGAATTAGTTAAGTGATGAGATTCTTATTAGGTTGTTCTTATTTGGTAGGTGATCCCGAGCAAGACAATACCCTACCACCCGACTACTACTATTAAGAGACCGGCGTACTATGGCCGAGTGAGTATTACTTCCGCTCTCAATTATTGCTTGTGATTGTAATGATAGTGGCATTAGTTGATTAGGCAAAGATAAAAATGAAAATGCATGATGGGGTATATGGGAATTATATACTTGTCTGCTGTTGATATGTGAAGTTGAACTTAAGGAATATCGAAACCGGGTGTTAAGCTACTGCTTGTATAGCGAGGAGTTATAATTGATTGTCTGCGAATAATTGTTAGTCACCTAAAAGAATTGGATTAATCTATTATTGGACCTCAATTATAATTGAACTCATTCATATCACGACGGGGATGGAGCATTAGCATTTGTTGGTTTTTCGTGATCCATAAAACGAATATGTTGGTTAATCGTGATCCATAAAACGAAATTGTTGGTTAATCATGATCCATAAAATGAAATATTGTTCAGTTGACCGTGAGCTTAAACGGCGTCGTACCGCAGGATTCGTTAATCTACTAACCCGGGATGGAGGGCGCAAGTCCATCCACATATAATTTCCGGCAGTCATATGTTTGTTGAACTCATTTGCTTGATGCATATCATTTGCTTGAGTAACCACTTGCTTGAATGATTTGTCTTAATTGTGATATGGAAGTTTTCACTCACTAAGCTAGTTAGCTACGCCCCTGTAGTTTTTACTTGTTGCAGCATGAATTATTTGGCTTAGGCCAAGGCAGGCTACAGCTCAGGTACCGGAGCTAGGAGTTTCCCTTAGAAGTTTATTTCGATTTTGTTTAGACTTCCGTTGGAAACTAAAGGACTTTGGATGACTGTAATGGACTTGATATTATTTTGCGGTTGAATGCCCCTTAGACTTTGTAATTTATATATGTGTTTAGTTTATTATCTATGGCTAATGAATGCCACATTAAACTTCTTAACTCCATTGATTGAGTATTCTATTGTCGTAAAGGGACTCTTTACATCTATACAAGACTCCGGAAGGCCCAGATAGAATTTCGAGAGTCTTATATAGTATGTGGCGGACTATTACGTTTAGGATACCCCTATGGGGCATGACAGTTTAAGTTGGTATCAGAGCACTAGGTTATAAAACAAGACAATAGAATTAAAAGAAACCAAACTTAGAAATTCAACTAATAGGTTCAAATGGAGTTGAAAATATCTTTCCTTGTTAAGTCTAATTAGGAATCTTATCTTGTTGTAGGTCTCCTTGGGTGAGACCAGGGAACGGGCTAGAAATTTCACCAAGAGAACTGATGTGACCATGGTGGAATACAGATTGAGATTAAGAGAGCTATGTGAGGATTTTGCTCTAGCCAGGCACCCCCGGACTATAGAGGAGATGTTCAGATTGTGGAAAGAAGGGTTAAGATACACTAGATGGGCCGCTGTGGTCGACCAACTGAGATATGATCCTATGGGAAGAAGGAATTGGACTAAGTTGGAGACAATCTATACCTTAGAAAGAATCATGGTAGAATATGGGCATGAGCCCATGACTAGGGAAGCTACTTTTATCTTGAAGAATGGGGGAAATCGGACCCCTCCAGACTTTAGGGTATGGATCCCTATAGGACCTCTATATGTGTATGCCATGATGACTTGTATGACCACCATGATTAGAACATAGCGGATGCCTGGAACCATATTATGTAGCATGCATTTACTTAGACATTCTTCCACCACGTGTAATCGCTCCACCACCAGCCAGTGACATAGGTATGCAATTGAATGGTGCACCTATGATTGGAGAGAATAATGAAGTTGATGAAGAAGTGAGGAGAAGAAGAAGAAGAGGGCCCCGAGGAGGATCCTAATTAGGAGGAAAATGTAGTCCCTAGAACCCCTACCCCACCCATTGAGCCGGAAGTGGAAGTGAATCCGGAACCTAATCAAATTGTGTGGGATTTTAATCGAGCATTGGAGATACCAGATAGTGGAAGGGTAGAGCCTGAAATAGATCCCATGTTATGGAGGGATGTTTACATTGAGGGTGAATATCCACCTGTGCTTGATCTAGCAGTAGTAGAACCCGTAGCCCCCGAGCCTATGGAAGTGGAAAATGTGGGTAAAGAGCCTATGAGAGAAACCGAGGTAGTGGAGAACCAAGTAGTGAACCTGAAAAGAGGTGATGAGGAAGAAGTGAGCCCGAGGGGGGCAAGGAACAGAAGAAGAGGAGGAAAGTGAAGAACAAGATCAAGAGCCTTTAGTCCGACCGCTAGGAGGCGGAGGATGAATGTAAGGGAATACCTTAGTTTGTTTGTCCGACAGGACGACGGTGGTTCTTCTAGTAGGAGACAACCTTTAGTTCGACCTCGATGATACTAGTGACGAGTGAAGGCTGAGATGATAGCTAACCCATGAAGTCCAAGTGAAGTCCTTGTTTTTCTCATTTTGTAGTAGGCAATGCGGGATGCCAATTTGCCTTAGGATTTCTGGATAGTTAGTATTTTGTTCTTTCTTTTTCCCTGTATTTTGTTGTGTTTTCGGGAATAGGGAAAAATGTTTAGAATTGGGACTAGAGTATAGCTAGCCAAATTTTGTGGATAGAAATCTTTGATGTAATATTTTGTATGGCTCGCTAAAGTAATGAAGGATCATGTTTATTTCAAAAGAAGGAAGTTGTGGGAAGCATGCATGCTAGACATTAGACATAAAGAGCATTAACCACATATAAACTGCATGAGCATTCATTCATTCATGTTATTATTTTGAGATTGCAACTTATTTCCCTATGTGTAAATTCTTTTGTTTCTCCTTATGATTATATGAAGCTTATGAAATTCAATTCCTTTTGAAATTTGATTCCGAATTCCCACAAAATTGTGAACCTTTTTGATGAATTAATTTCCTTAAAAATGAAAACGTCCTAAGAATACTAAAATTTATTAAACAATGTGTAAACAACGAAACCGATGGATTCGGAATCGGGAGCAGGAATCTCTCGAACGAAGCCGACCAACCGGCCATACCTCAACCTAATCCACAAGGAGTCGCACCTCAGAATCAGCAGGGTGATGTGTTGAATGCAATTGGACAATTGGCTAATCTCTTGAATACATTCATCCAGAACCAAAACCCGGTCCAGAACTCGCACCAAGGACAAAGTGTCCGGGATTCTGCTCCACATCCACCACCACCTACAGATCACCGGGAAGTGACTGCTGAAGCACATGCTCGACAGGAGGAGCATTCCTACAATGTGCCCCTGCCACCACCTCCACCATACAGAAGACCTCACTGAAGCTCTTTGCCGGACTTCATTAAGAGTAACCGGTATTTTGACGAAGCGTTTGGTAAACCTGATGAAGTCGAGGACTGGTTAGCTTAAATTGAGCGATCTTTTGCTGCATATGAGATCCCACCTTATTTGCAATTGGAATACGGAACCTATAAGTTGAGATATAATGCGAGGGTCTGGTAGGACTCTAAGAGAAGAGGCTTGACTTCCCTGGTTACATGGGAATCTTTTCGCTGGGAATTCTTGGACAATTACGTTCCCTCCAGCTTGAGAGTAAAATATAGTGCTGACTTCCTCCATGTTAAACAAAAGGGAGAACCTGTGGAACAGTATAGACTGAGTTCGTCCACTTGCTGCAATATGCACCTGAGTCTTTCAGGGATAGTGAGGAGTTGAAGAAACAGGTATTTCTAGGAGGTCTAGATGAGGAGTTGCGGATTAAATTGGAAGAGTTTGGAGTAAGGACCTACCCTGAAATGGTAGAAAAGGCCTGAGTGATTGAAGGGGCCAGAAAAAGGAAATACCAGGAACCTGACAAGAGAGTATTTGGAAAAAGGCCGTTTGACGCCTCAAGTTTAGGATTCAAAGGAAAGAGGTAGAGACCATACCAGGGGTTTAAGGATGACACTAGTGGGAAGCCGACCCATTTTAAGGCCAATGTCACTTGTTGGAAATGCAAGGGGACTCATGTTCCTAGGCAATGCCCACTATTGAAGAATAAATATTATTTCTGTGGTGATGCTAGCCATATGGTTTATACGTGCCCGAAGAAGATGGCCGTGACTAGCTTTATTTGCGAGGAGAAGGGGCATTTAGCCTCTGAATGTTCCTAACGGAAAAGTGTAGCCGCTCGACCCTTTGGGACTTCGAGCAATACCAAACCTATGAGGTCGGGTAGTAAAAGTGGGAGCCGTACAGCTTCGGCAATGCACGGGATGAGGCTATATAACTTTGAAGGCCATTGGATGGTAGAGGAAGATGAGGATGAGGAAGTGGAATTGGCAGCCTTGGATCAAAGCGACGGCGCGGATGGCAGCCTGATGACAGGTTAATAACAAAAACCCTCTCAAGTTAAAAGTTGATTTATTTATCTCAATTGTTGTCTGAATTAAATGAAATATGTTTATGGAAAAGCTGGAAGTTAAGAACCCCAAGTAGGTAGCTTCGAGAGTGTTTTGGGATTGATAAGTGATAGATATTTGTTGACCTTAGAACACATACGGGTGAATAAAAGGGAGGCTTATGTTATGTTTGACGCGGGAGCGACACATTCATTCATCACCACTAGTTTGGCTAATCAACTTGGATTTCCTATAGCCATAACTACTGTTAGTCTAAGGATTAAGACACCTACTGGAAGCGTTGTGTCAACCCAAGAATTGATAAAGGACTGTCCATTGGAAATTCACGAGCACCACTCCAAAAGTGATTTAATAATATTGGAGATGAGTAAATACGAAGTTATCCTCGGAATGAGTTGGCTAAGTAGGGTAAAAGCAGTAGTGATTGCCAAAAGAGGACAGTGTGTTTCTACGATCAATCGGGAGGAAAAGTGGAATTTGTGGGAGAAACCCTAATCCCAAGAAGGTTTGGGTTAAACTCTTTTGAATTGATGATGGAGGATGAAGAGATAATACCTATTGAAGGTGTCTTGACGAAGAGAAACTCGGGAAGAAAAGGATATACCGGTGATAAATGAATATTTGGATGTGTTTCCCGAAATTTTACCGGGATTACCACCAAAAAAAGAAATTGATTTTGAGATTGTTTTAGCTCTAAACACCGAGCCGATATCCAAAGCACCATACCGGATGGCACCGGCTGAGTTAAAAGAGTTAAAGACACAATTGCAGGAACTTTTGATCAGAAATTCATAAAACCAAGTGTATCGCCATGGGGCGCACCTGTCTTGTTTGTAAAGAAGAAGGATGGATCAATGAATTGTGTATCGATTATCGTGAGTTGAATAAGGTAACTATCAAGAATCGGTATCCTTTGCCAAGAATCGACGATTTGTTTGATCAACTGCAAGGGGCTTGTGTGTTTTCACGCATTGATATACATTCGGGATACCATCAGTTAAGAATAAAGTCTGAGGATGTACCAAAGACGGCTTTTCGTACTCGCTATGGACACTACGAGTTTTTGATGATGTCGTTTGGACTGACTAATGCACCAGCTGCATTTATGATCTCATGAATAGGGTTTACAAGCCACTTTTGGATAAATGTGTGATAGTCTTCATAGACGACATCCTAATATATTCGAAGACCAAGGAATAACACGAGGAACATCTTCGTTTGGCGTTACAAACCTTAAGGGAAAACAAGTTGTACGCCAAATTGTCCAAATGTGATTTTTGGTTAGACAGGATATCTTTTCTTGACATGTGGTAACTGGTAGGGGATATCAGTTGACCCCGAAAAGATTAAGGCTGTAATGGAATGGAAACAGCCACAAACAGTTACTGAAGTGAGAAGTTGCTTGGGATTGGCTGGCTACTATCGCAAGTTTGTGAAGGATTTCTCGAAGATAGCCAAGCCACTGACTCAATTGACCAAAAGAATGAGAAACTTGTTTGGACAGATAAGAGAGAACAGAGCTTCCAGGAATTGAAACGACGACTGGTATCGGCACCAATTTTAGTTCTACCGGACCCGGAAAAGTCCTATACGGTGCATAGTGATGCCTCAAGGAATAGCCTTAGATGTGTATTAATGTAGGAAGGGAAAGTTATTGCATATGCTTCTCGACAGTTGAGACCCCACGAGCAGAACTACCCTATACATGATCTGGAATTGGCTGCAGTTGTCTTCGCCTTGAAACTATGGAGACACTATTTATATGGACAAAGGTATGAGATATACACGGATCATAAGAGCCTTAAATATCTGTTCACACAAAAGGAGCTAATATGAGACAAAGGAGATGGTTAGAACTAATAAAAGATTATGATTTGGGAATAAATTACTGTCTAGGGAAAGTTAATGTAGTCGCGGATACCCTAAGTCGGAAAAATTATGGGGAAGTAGCCGCCTTGATCACAAGTCAAAGGGATCTGATTAGGGATTTTAGAAATTAAAGATTGAGTTCATAACCAAAGTGTTGAGCTTGAGATCGCCAATCTGGCCTTGGAGCCAACCCTAATAGAAAGAATCAAAGAAGCCCAAAGGTATGACGTGATAAAAAAGATTAAAGGGAAACCCAAGTAGGAAAGTACCTTGACTTTGCAATAGATGAGGATGTAAAATGAAAGGAAGGTTGTGTGTACTGAAAGACGAAGAGTTGAGGAAGGAAATAATGAGTGAACTCATAACTCCAGTTATACCATACATCCGGGAGTACCAAGATGTACCAAGATTTGAAAAGCCATTATTGGTGGAACGGCATGAAGAGAGATGTAGCAAATTACATAGTGAAATGTCCGGTTTGCTAATAGGTGAAAGTAGAGCACCAAAGGCCGGGTGGATTGTTGAAGCCTTTACCCATTCCCGAGTGGAAGTAGGATCAGATATCTATAGATTTTGTGTGTGGTTTTCCCAAGACTCCTTCTGCTTGTGATGTTGTATGGGTAATAGTGGATTGGTTAACCAAGTCGGCGCACTTCTTACCTATAAATATGACTTATTCAATGGAAAAGCTAGCTAGGATCTACATCCGAGAAATTATGCGGTTACATGGCATACCTATAGGGATTATTTCGAATAGAGACCCAAGATTTGTGTCTAAGTTTTGGACAAGTCTGCAAAAGAGTTTGGGCACCAAGTTGCATTTTAGTATGGCATATCATCCTCAGATCGATGGACAGTGAGCGGACGATCCAAACCCTGGAAGACATGTTGAGAGCGTATGCCTTGGAATTCAAAGGGAGTTGGGATAGTCATGTGCATCTAATCGAGTTTCTAACAATAACAGCTATCACTCAACCATTCAGATGCCACCTTATGAAGCTCTGTACGGACGTCGCTGTAGATCCCCTCTATTTTGGGATGAAGTGGAAAAGATAGCTATTGTGCCAGAATTGGTACAAGAAGCCACCGATAAAGTGAGGGTAATCCAGCGGAAAATGAAAGAGACTCAGGATAGGCAAAAGAGCTAGGCCCTTAAAAGAAGAGAACTCGAATTTAAGGTAGGTGACCATGTGTACCTGAAGATAAGTCCGATTAAAAGTATTAAAAGAATGCGTACACAAGGAAAGCTGAGCCCGAGATACATTGGACCTTTTGAAATCTTGGAAAGAGTCGGAGATCTGGCATATCGGCTAGCTTTGCCACTAAATCTATCCGGGATTCACAACGTGTTCCATGTGTCAGTATTGAGAAAGTATGTGGCCGACCGAGAAAGGATCTTGGAATTGGAACCGATCCAACTGAAAGAAAACCTGACATACGAAGAACACCCCATAAAGATATTGGATAGGAAAACTCAAAGGCTACAGAACAAAGACATTCACTATGTTAAAGTATTATGGAGAAATCATGCCTTCGAGGAAGCAACTTGGGAAGCCGAGGAGAAGATCCGAAGAAAATACCCCGAGTTATTTGAAGAACAAGGTACATCAGTTCAAGTTTTGAAGACAAAACTCTGTTTAAGGTGGGGAGGTTGTAAACCCCGGTATTCTCAGTAGTTAAGTAAACCCCGGGAGTTAAAAAGCGAAACCCTAATCCAGTCCAGTTTAGGTCTAATGAGAGAAACTTAGAAACCCTAAATCCGGCTTTCCTTCGGTTTCATAATAAAAGAATTTTTATAAAGTAAATGAATATGAATTATTGTGTTAAACTATATTTTAAATCTTAGAAAGTTTTAAATTCGGGAATTTTTCAATTCCGGGCCTTCCCAAGCTCAATTACGAAAAAACGTACCCCGGGATCACAAACTAAGAAAAATATTCCGGAATATTCATTAGAACCGAAATTTTATATGGATTTCAAAAATATAAATTTTATAATTTTTCGGCTATAAAAATTATAGTTATAGCCTTTTTCTCGTATTTTCGTTACAACCGGTAAAGTAGATGTATTGTCTACTATTCACTACAACCTACACTACATACTACCTATACCCTATTCTTACATCCTTACAACTACTCAATACAATTTTTTTTCCAAGAAATTTTGTTTCCTAATTAATTATTACATTATTATTACATTTTATACAAAATGACAAATTTATCAAATTTCAATTCTCTCTCTCTCCCACCCCCCATGGTCGGCACCCCCCTCCCCAATTTTCCCTCAATTTGATTTATTTTTACTTCTTTTAACTTAACTAAACCCTAATACAAACAATATATAAGCTCATTTTCTCTCTCTCTCTCCTCATTTTCACTCTTCTAAATTTTTGAAAAGGTTGAAAAACTCTCTCTTCTTTCTCCTATAGTTGCCGTGACACACACACACATACACACACCTCCACAAATCTATTTCATCTTCTTTTCTTCTTCAAATCATCCATTAGATGATGATTCCTTCGTCAAATCATTCATTAGATGACGATTCCATGCTTTGTTATTCCTAAATCTTGTAATGGCAAGACCATTCTTGAGTGTTTTTCACTTTCAATCCCAATGAGCATATGCTAGGGACATGAAAACACTAATACAAGAATATCAAGCCATCACAAGAAGTGGATCTAGTGTTTAAAAGAGTTTTTGGTTGGAATATCATCTTGTTCATGCATGTAAAGTAGAGATCTTGCATAGAAAGTTATGTTCATGCCATGAAACTCATGATTCATGCACTATATATGGTAGATCTAGTGTTTAGACACTCATACCTTCATCTACACTTATGTTCATATGATTATTTTGAGCTTTCATGCATTAATGATCATAAAAGCTTAGCCTTGCATGTATATAGATGTGTTAGATGGTAGATCTTCATGCATAGGAGGCAAGAAACTTGAAAAAGAAAAGATTTTTGTTAGAAATGTCTTATGGAAATTCGGATGATTTTTTAACCCTATTTTAAAAACCACTAAAACCACTTTGAAACTCATATTTTACATGAAAAATGAAGGGTATGTGTAATAGGTATCTTTCAGGAAAAATTTTTATAAGTTAAAGTGAGTTTAGGCATGAGTAATGTGCAAAACAAGTAGTGGAGTTAGAATGGAAAATCTTGAGATAGTGATTAGTTTGTTAAATTCGTAATTTGGAATAATGCCTACATAAACACCTAGTATTCAAGCTTAAATTGAATGTTTTATGAGTTAAATTAAGTCCTTAGGAAATAGATATAATAAAGCTTCAAATTTTGATGCATTAAACAAGTTTTCTCATAGGGAAAATGCAAGAAAAGAAAATTTCCAAAATTCGAATTTTTATGAAAAGCTTGTTTAAAAACATATTTACCAAATGAAAAATGTGGATTTTTATGCATAAATGAAGGTCATGGATAGTATAGATGTTAATTACTCATTTTATATATAACAAGAAATTCCAAGAATAAAATCCTAAAACCCTAGGGAATGTAAAGTTGGAAAGAATAGATTTTTAGAAGTGACCATTGTGGAGTTTTATAATAATTAAGAGTTCCTAAGAGTTCATCATAAAAAATCATCAAGACCATGCATAAATTGAGCTCATTACATGACATTCATACTAGGAATTCATTCATATACCATCTATACACGAATCATCAACTAGAAACATTTTCACCAATTGCGAAACAATTTTTTGGAAAAAGGAAAGTTACAGAACAGATCTGATCCCACTGTTCCACGACCTTAATGTTTTCAAAACTTGAAAATAATATTAGAATTAGATATATCTTTTGAAGTAGATAGAAATCGATATAAAATTTGAAAAATTCCAAGTTAAAATGACCAAGTTATGGCCGTTTTAAGTTGGAACTTCCGCAAATCGCGAGAATTCCGATTTTGTCTAGCTTAGATGCATAGCTTGAATTAGTTATGAGAGATTCTTATTAGGTTTCTTATTTGGTAGGTGATCTCGAGCACGATAATACCCTACCACCCGACTACTACTATTAAGAGACCGGCGTACTATGGCCGAGTGAGTATTACTTCCGCTCTCAATTATTGCTTGTGATTGTAATGATAGTGGCATTAGTTGATTAGGCAAAGATAAAAATGAAAATGCATGATGGGGTATATGGGAATTATATACTTGTCTGCTGTTGATATGTGAAGTTGAACTTAAGGAATATCGAAACCGAGTGTTAAGCTACTGCTTGTATAGCGAGGAGTTATAATTAATTGTCTGCGAATAATTGTTAGTCACCTAAAAGAATTGGATTAATCTATTATTGGACCTCAATTATAATTGAACTCATTCATATCACGACGGGGATGGAGCATTAGCATTTGTTGGTTTTTCGTGATTCATAAAACGAAATTGTTGGTTAATCATGATCCATAAAACGAAATATTGTTCAGTTGACCGTGAGCTTAAACGGCGTCGTACCGCAGGATTCGTTAATCTACTAACCCGGGATGGAGGGTGCAAGTCCATCCACATATAATTTCCGACTGGTCATATGTTTGTTGAACTCATTTTCTTGATGCATATCATTTGCTTGAGTAACCACTTGCTTGAATGATTTGTCTTAATTGTGATATGGAAGTTTTCACTCACTAAGCTAGTTAGCTTATGCCCCTGTAGTTTTTACTTTTTGCAGCATGAATTTATTTGGCTTAGGCCAAGGCAGGCTTCAGCTCAGATACCGAAGCTAGGAGTTTCCTTTATAAGTTTATTTCGATTTTGTTTAGACTTCCGTTGGAAACTAAAGGACTCTGGATGACTGTAATGGACTTGATATTATTTTGCGGGGGAATGCCCCTTAGACTTTATAATTTATATATGTGTTTGGTTTATTATCTATGGCTAATGAATGCCACATTAAACTTCTTAACTCCATTGATTGAGTATTCTATTGTCGTAAAGGGACGCTTTACATCTATACAAGACTCCCGAAAGGCTCTGATAGAATTTCGAGAGTCTTATATAATATGTGGCGGACTGTTATGTTTAGGATACCCCTATGGGGCATGACACAAAGTTTGGGAGATGATTTCTCCATAGATTTGAACATTAAGTACAGATTAAAAAAAATTATGAAATTAAAGATACTATTACAGATTAACTTGGTATATTGCAAATACAAATAATGGGCTAAAATAATTTTGCCTAGAAAACTTCAACATACCTTAGAAAGGAGAGACAGTTCTTTTGCCAAAGATTTCTTTCTCTATTCTATGTTAGAAATATTTTGCATACGGTACTCTTCCCTCATTGTGTATGTTTACTTACAGGCTATAGGCATAGAAAATCATGAATATTTTATTCACTCACGTGGCAAATTCTTTATAATGGAATTCATCTTTATTCTCACACGTACATTTTGGGATGTCAGCTTATAGTGTCACTTTTCATAATGTTAGATCAAGTGCTTGAAAGTTACTCAAATGTTAATGCTTGATCCGATATGTGGCCTTCTTCTAAAAAGCTTGAATTCTTATCCAAATTTAATCATGGGTATCATCAAGGGCTCAAATGTTGGCCTTGATTCAAGTTATGTTTTTCTAAATAAAGGTGTGATTTTTGTCCAACTTCAAATCTAGGGCTTGAATTTATGGCACGATTGAAGCTATATCATGAAGTCCAGGGCTCAATCACCTTAGTGCAAATCAAGGTTCATGTCAAAGGCTTCGTTTGCAGTGTCACTTGGAAGCTTGCCTTATTTTGACTTGAAATTTTGCCTTCAACAAGAATTTCTAAAGGCCTTGATAGAAATTTGGTTTTTAAGTTTTGTCGTTGTTTTGCTCCGAATCTGATCCAAAACACTTTGTTTCTTCTTTTCTTGATTCTAAGAGTTGAAAAACGATATTTAAATAATAAAAGTGCAAAATTCATAGCAATTTATGTAAAAATGGATCAAATCAAGCCAAAATTCCTATGAATGGAGTAGAGTAAAATAGACATATCACACTTACTCTTCCACATTGATACACATTCATCCATTCCCATTCTTTCACACTTATTCCATTCATCTACCTCAGCTGTAAACTCTTGAAATTTTCAAAAACTCTTATAAAATAATTCTAGAGCTAAAAACCAAAATTAAAATCCTAAAACCAACCTAAGTTAAAACTGAACTCTAGAAATTCTAAACAAGATCAAATATGAAATTTCTTAACCTTAAGAAAATGATAGCCTTCAAAAACAAAATGGAAAAAAAAAAAATCAATAATCGCTTGACTCAAAATCCATATGCTAAACAATTTACCAATCTTACCTCTAACATGAAAATCAAGATAGTATATCCAAGTAATATTCGATGACAAAATTTCAAAACCTTAAACCCTTCGATGAAGTTTAAAATAAAAAATCTAAATTAATACTAAAAATCAACCTGAGTCAACACATAAACCTAGACTCGAATTAAACAATCCAGAGAACTTTAAATATTAAATGAATCATAAAAAATAAAGTAAACTTAATTTTTTGAACCAAAGAATAAGTATGACATAAACTGTAAACCCCCCCCAAATTTTCGGAATCGGTTTAGCATAAAACCCTAAACCGGAAGTCAAACGGAACCCTAAAGGTCAACAAAACCCTAGTTTACCGTATCCAACTAAATCCGGCATTGCCGTTTTCTTGGCCCTAGAAAACGAAGTTGGATAATTAGCTAAATAGTTCGTAATAACCATAGGTTTTATAAAAATTTCAGTTTCGCGAAATTCGGGTGTCCTTCGAACCCGATCGGACACAGTTCTCGAAAAACGTGTCCGGAAGCCCGGAATAGTAAAAATATTCCGAATACACCGTTAGACTCGTAAAAATATAAGTTTTCCAAAAATATCAGTTTCGTAATTTTTCGGTAAGTAAAAATAACAGATATAGCTATTATACGCGTATTTTCTTACTACCGGTACTTTAATTGTCATATCTACTTTACATTACACTATTCATTACTATTCTACACTATTCTTTTATCTCTACTTTTTCTTACACCTATTCTTACACTCTACATAACCTATAATCTTAACTTTTTACCTTTCCCATAACTTTATATCACATCTACTTTACATATTACATCTTTTATTTTCAAAAAGTCAAAAAAATAAAACAATCCCCCTCAAGCATGGCCGGCGCCCCCCCTCTCTAATGCCCTCAATTTGTTTTAATTTTACTTTATTTTAATCACACAAAAATCACTCCTCAATTTCCTATAAATACCCCCCTTCTCTTTCACTTCTTTCACACCACTTCTACACTAAAATTACTCTCTCAAAATCTCTCAAGAATTTCTCTCCAAGAAGTTCTTTCAAGAAGTTCTTTAGCTCATCTCCTTTAGGTAAAAATTCTTCAAGAAGTTTCCATGTTCATCTACTTAGTATGAACTTAATGTGTGTTTTCTAAAACCATGAAGGTTAAGAAAGCAACAATAGGTTCATACTTTGTTTTTGTCATAATCATAATTCCTTTATGTTCATGTTTCTTTTATATTCATTTATGTTTCTCTTATGTTCATTTATGTCTCTTTTATGTTCATAACTATCTACTATATCTATATAGCTATATATACTATTTAGAGCATATAAGCTCATATCTTGCAATTTATTTACCTTTCATGCAATTTATTTACTTCAATGCATTTTATTTATTCCAAGTTGTTTTTAAGACTAGTCTCTAGTCTTAGACTTGTCCTCATCAAGTCAAAACAAGCTTTTCTTTCTTTCATTTTATTTATTATGGGACTAGTTTACTTCTTAGTCCCGGGAGCCTTGAAAAAGCTAAGACTCCAATACTTGACTTTATTATTATGCTTTATGTTATTTTGGTTATTATTATTCTCATAATCATGTTCATTTAGATTGTTGTCCATAATTTTATTTAAACAAAAAGAAGAATTTTGTCACTTAGAAATAAGTTTATGTAAAGTATAAAATCTATAAAGCAACACAAAATAAACTCATTCCTTTTCATGTTACAAAAAGAACTCACTATAATTTTATAAACTACTTTTACTTTAAAAAGCCACTTAGATCCTTATTATCCCACCTTGTTTTTCAAAAGAAAATATTTTGTTGACAAAAATGGTTCTTTTCATAAGAAAGAAAATAAGATGGATGACTAAGGAAATTTTTAAGTAAAGACCTTTGCAAACAAATAGGCAAAGAAAATTTATGGTTTGAAAATAATAAAGTTATTTCTTTTCAAGTTACAAGAAGAAGTTAATAAGATTATAGAAATTAGTTTTTCTACAAAAAGTCCTTAATTGTTCCACATTGTTTTTATGAAGAAAACAAATTTTCATGCATGGATGATTATTTTTGAAAAATATGAGACATGAGAAAAAGAATGAGAAATATCAAGTAAGGATTTTTGCAAAACAAGTAAACAAAGGAATTTACACAAGAAAAATGAAGAATAGCATATTTCCTAGAAAACTTCAAATATAGTATTAATGTAACTTAGAAAGTAGAAAATTTTATTTTCAAAGGTCACTTAGAAAAAGATAAATAAAACCAACATAAAACGTTTTTAGAAAATAAAGAAAACAAGGTATTCATTTCAAAGAAATTTACAAAAACAATTTCCGAAAAGCTTCAAACCACATTGTTTTACCTAAGAAAAATAATTGGACAACAAGACACTTGAGCATGCTTAAATATGAGTTATATAGTTATAAAAAGAGAATTTTTCAACTATATAGATAACTAAGTATTTATCAAACAAATTTTGATTTCTTGAACCAAAGTTGTTTTTACTTGGAAATCCGTGGTGAATTTTGTCGCTACTTTTTCAGAGCCTATATGGCCTTGTTTGTTGGATATAATTTTGGAAATGGGTAGATCTTTTCGAGTAGGTAGAAATCGGTATATTATATGCGCGATTCCGAGTTAAAATGACCAAGTTATGGCCATTTTAAGTTGGAACATTCTTTCATACGAACTTTGACGTTCTTTGACATTGTTTTGTCAAAATTCAAGAAAATCATCAAGAAAAACTCATTGTGGGTATTTTCTTTGGTTAGGTGACCCCGAGAAGGATTCCTTTACCCGAGAACTATTACGATTAAGTGGAGTGTGTGAACGACTCATCCGCTTAGAGGAATAGACGACAATGGCATCGTGAGTTTATTTCCATTAAATGCTACTTGTTGTGCTTGTAAATTAGTTGCACTAGAGTTAGGAAAAGATAAACCGATATGCATGTAAAATAATTCTTGAAAGAATCCTAAGAATATCGAAGCCAGAATTGTTCTAAGTGATTGTTTTAGTTTAATATTGATTTGTGTGAAATTCCTTGATCGCCATAAAGTTGAAAATAATTATGTTATGACTTTATAAATTAATGAACTCATGCATACCACGAAGTGAGTCACATTGCATGGTTGGGTTATTATCCTTGGGTGAGAAGGATAGTAAGCTCATGTCGAAAGCAACACTTGGCGGGAGATCCGAAAGCGATTGCTTGGCGGCTTAATGGAATATGCTTGGCGGTAGATCCGCAAGGTCAATCAAGTAGATTCGGAATGCTCGACGATGTGTGCTCGTGAGCAAGAAAATTTTTTTTTAAAACTACTTGAATTGAGGTTATGTATCACCAAACCCCGAATGGAGGGCGTAAATCCATTCAACATATAGTTCCCGGAAAACTATATGCTTGTTTGCCCACGTGCTTGTGCATTACATTTGTTTGATTAAATCAACTTGTTTGAATCTTGTTACAAGAAGTTATTTATGGAAATAGTTCTCACTAAGCCTATTAGCTTATACCCCAATAGATATCTTTTGCAGTTCCTACTTATGGTTAAGGCCACGTGGACCATGCGGGCAGGTAATCTCTCTTGAACATTAGAAACTTGGGTAAAGGTAGCATAGTATTAGCATGCAAATATTTATATAATAGATTAGTAATTTAGGGAGTTGTCCCTAAGTTTGTAAAGTCTTTGCCATGAATGAATAATTATTGTGAATCCTCTTTTCTTAATATGTTTTATATCTCCTTAAGCTTCATAATTCCATATATGGTCCTCTAAAATTGTGAAAGTACCTTACACTTAATATAAAAGCTTTTGGAATGGCTAAGGTTGTCATACTTAAGCTTTAATATTGAGTGTGGCGGACTGTCACGTTTAGGGTACCCATTGGGGCGTGACATAAACCCTTAAGTTTCAAAATTTTACAAGTAAATCTTAGAAGCCGGAAGTCAAACGGAACCCTAAATTCAACCTAGAGAAATAACAAAACTTAGTGAACCCAAGTCGGCAATGCCGCACATGAAACTCTAAAATAGTAAAAATGAGATAAACTTATATCTTAGTTTGAAATAATGTGTTACAATCTAAAAAGATCATATTCATAAAAAATTTACTCGTTTCAGACCCAGACGTGATCAGTTTTCAAAATTGGGGTCCCGACATGCAAAACAATAAAAATATTCCAAAAATCAATATAGATTTGTAATTTTGTAAGGATTCATAAAATATCAGTTTCATAATTTTTCAGTATCTAAAAATATTAGATATAGCATTTTTACAATATTTTCTTTGCTACTAGTAATTTATTTGTCTTGTTTAGTATTCATTGTAATATTTTTACTATTCATCTATTTCTACTTTTTCTTACAACCTAACTCTTACAACCTATACACCTATTTCTTATATTTATATTACCAATACAATTTTATACTAAACTTCTCATACACTTTACTTACTTTTCATTATTAAAATTAATTTTTTATCACATTCTCTCTCCCTTCCCTCCCTTGCCATCCACTCCCTCTCTCCCTTCTATCTAATTTATTTCATTATACCTAATTTCCCTCCACATTTATCTATAAATATCCCATCTCCCTCTATTTCTTTCGCACACTTCATTTACATACCAAAACTCTTGCAAATTCTCTTCACAAATATCCTCTCCGAAATTCTCTTCCCAACACTCTCTTCTTCCCATACAACTATCATCCAATACAACTACCAATACTTTATTTCTTCTTTAACCCACATTTAATCTTAGGTAAAAATCCCTAAATCCATCTTCTTGTTCATATTACATTAACATGACTATAGTATATATCTTCTAAACCCATGGGTACTATGAAAGCAACAATATGGTCATGTCTCGTTTAACAATGTTTAAATATTATTATTGTTGTTATATTGTTATGCTTTATTATTACTCCTAATCTAACTTTTATATATTATTAAGTATAATTATGTATATATATATTCTCGGAACCTATAAAGCTCACTGACATTACTTTTTTATTTACTCATGCTCTTATATTTCTTGCAATTTATTTATCTATTTATTTCGTGCAATTTTATTAGGACTAGTCTTTTGAGTCTTAAACTTGTCTTCATCAAGTCAAAACAATTTTTTTTTTCTTTATGGACTTACCCATGTCCAAGTCTGGGAAGTCTTGGTACAAGCTAAGACTTTCCAATATTTGATTTTGATTATGTGCTTATTTTATTTATATGTCTTTTATCTTTCGTATGAATTATTTTACTTAGCTACAAGTTCATATTCATGCATGATCATATTGTTGTTGTCTTAATAAAATAAAAGGAGTTCCTTCTTTAATGAAGAAAATAAGACTAAACTCTTTATAACAAAATGATTTTTGTTACTTAAGAAAAATTTCCATTAAGACTTAGAATTATGTTTCAACAAAATTCTTTTTAAAAAATTAGACAAGTTCATCATAAATTTTTAAGTGTTAAGATTTAACTAAGTAGTTTCATTACACACTCTCTTTTCAAACTACTAAAATAAAATTTGTTTTTAAAACCCTAATGTTGATTATTCTTTGTTATGTAAACTTTTCTTAAAAATTTATTTATGAGATTATTATCAACACTTTAATCAACACTAAGAACAAAAGAAATTTTTCAAATCAAGCTAAGATCAGCTCGTCAGTTAAAATCTGCTTAGAAATAAAGTCGGTATACAGCTTAAGGAACTAAGATTTAAGAAGTAAATTCATTTTCTTTTTATAAAATTAAAGACACTCACTTGTAACAAACTTCTAATAGCCCCTAAATGTCCATAAGTTGAAAATTTTCGAATTAAGAAAGAAATATTGTAAGCATAAAAGTTAGTCATTCACTTAATTTTTCTCATATGTTAAAACTTGAAACATTTTTGTTATACAACTTAGGATGATTTTTCCTCACAACCACATAAAGATGCATGTTTTGGAAAATAATTACTTAAAAGAAGTTTAGTACGAAAATAAAATATTCATGAACTCAAAATAAATATGGAATCATGATTTTATTTAATTAAGCTTCACATTTACAAAGTGTAAGAATTAGAATTTTGTTTAAAGAGTTAAACTTAGGAAATTCCTTGAAAAGGAAATACATTTGGGTTTTATGTCACAAATAGGTAAAATCATGTATTGTAAAATAAATTGTTAAATAGATTTCTTTTCAATATAAGACCTTTGAGATTCAAAGTATATATTGAATCATAATTTTCTTGTTAATTGAGTTACATGTTTACAAACTAGCAAATTTAATCACAAGTCAAAGAATGACTTTTCACTAAACTATATCTTTCACAAAGATTATTTACAAATTTTATTTTTGAGACAGCATCACTAGAATTATATATATAATATGAGTATATGTATATATTAAAAGGGTTTTTCAACTATATAAATATTTATGTATTTGCTATGGAATTTTTGGATGAAACAGAATTTGGAAAAATTACAAATTGAGGCTGGAATTTTCATGTTAGAACTGTATCAACCCTTTTTCGAACCTAAATGACTTCAAATATTAAAAACAACCTTAAAAATAGATAGATCTTTTAGAGTAGGTAGAAAACGATATCTTATATGTGAAATTCCGAGTTAAAATAAGCAAGTTATGGCGGTTTTTAAGTTGGAATTTCACATAATCCGATTTTTGATGAAAAACATGAGATAGAATTAGGAAAACGAGTAGAACTTCTATGAAGATTACGATATGGATAAGTGAGTTTTCCTTCTAAATTCGTTACCTTCCTTGTATTTGTAAAGTAGTTGCACTAGCATGATGAGAAAGATAAAAAATAGATATATATTGGGGATTAGCAAGGGTTGAGTATGTGTTCTTTTACTTGTGTGATTAAGTGAATGCTAAGCATATCGCAACACTAAAATGTTTGTTTAACTCTGTTTATTCATTTGTATACTTGATTACTATGTGTGTTTAAATGGATTAATCACCCTCAATAAATCATAATTTGGAATGGCATTAACAAGAAAATAGACACGCATAGCATCCACCTAGTCATATTTTCGGAAGGCTGCTACTTCTATGCATAGAGTTGGATGGGCTGCGAGTGTTGTCACGCCCTAATGGGTACCCTCAACGTGACAGTCCGCCACTCAATATTAAAGCTTAAGTATGACAATCTTAGCCATTCCCAAAAGCTTTTATATTAAGTGTAAGGCGTACTTTCACAACTTTAGAGGACCATATATGGAATTATGAAGCTTAAGGAGATATAGAAACATATTAAGAAAAGAGGATTCACAATAATTATTCATTCATGGTAAAGACTTTACAAACTTAGGGACAACTCCCTAAATTACTAATCTATTATATAAATATTTGCATGCTAATACTATGCTACACTATACCTAAGTTTCTAATGTTCAAGAGAGATTACCTGCCCGCATGGTCCACGTGGCCTTAATCATAAGTACGGGAACTGCAAAAGATATCTATTGGGGTATAAGCTAATAGGCTTAGTGAGAACTATTTCCATAAATAACTTCTTGTAACAAGATTCAAACAAGTTGATTTAATCAAACAAATGTAATGCACAAGCACTTGGGCAAACAAGCATATAGTTTTCCGGGAACTATATGTTGAATGGATTTACGCCCTCCATTCGGGGTTTGATGATACGTAATCTCAATTCAAGTAGATTTAATTAAAAAGTTTTCTTGCTCACGAGTACACATCATTGAGCATTCCGAATCTACTTGATTGACCTTGCTTTTGGATCTACCTCCAAGCATATTCCATTAAGCCGCCAAGCAATCGCTTTCGGATCTCCCGCCAAGTGTTACTTTCGACATGAGCTTACTATCCTTCTCACCCAAGGATAATAACCCAACCATGCAATGTGACTCACTTCGTAGTATGCATGAGTTCATTAATTTATAAAGTCATAACATAATTATTTTCAACTTTATGGCGATCAAGGAATTTCACACAAATCAATATTAAACTAAAACAATCACTTAGAACAATTCTGGCTTCGATATTCTTAGGATTCTTTCAAGGAATTATTTTACATGCATATCGGTTTATCTTTTCTAACTCTAGTGCAACTAATTTACAAGCACAACAAGTGTAGCATTTAATGGAAATAAACTCATGATGTCATTGTCGTCTATTCCTTTAAGCGGATGAGTCGTTCACACACTCCACTTAATCGTAATAATCCTCGGGGTAAAGGAATCCTTTCTCGGGGTCACATAGCCAAAGAAAATACCCACAATGAGTTTTTCTTGATGATTTTCTTGAATTTTGACAAAACAATGTCAAAGAACGTCAAAGTTCGTATGAAAGAACATTCCAACTTAAAATGGCCATAACTTGGTCATTTTAACTCGGAATCGCGCATATAATATACCGATTTCTACCTACTCGAAAAGATCTACCCATTTCCGAAATTATATCCAACAAACAAGGCCATATAGCTCTGAAAAAGTAGTGACAAAATTCACCACGGATTTCCAAGTAAAAACAACTTTGGTTCAAGGAATCAAAATTCGTTTGATAAATACTTAGTTATCTATATAGTTGAAAAATTCTCTTTTTATAACTATATAACTCATATTTAAGCATGCTCAAGTGTCTTGTTGTCCAATTATTTTTCTTAGGTAAAACAATATCGGGTTGAAGCTTTTCGGAAATTGTTTTTGTAAATTTCTTTGAAATGAATATCTTGTTTTCTTTATTTTCTAAAAACGTTTTATGTTGGTTTTATTTATCTTTTTCTAAGTGACCTTTGAAAATAAAATTTTCTACTTTCTAAGTTACATTAATACTATATTTGAAGTTTTCTAGGAAATATGCTATTCTTCATTTTTCTTGTGTAAATTCCTTTGTTTACTTGTTTTGCAAAAATCCTTACTTGATATTTCTCATTCTTTTTCTCATGTCTCATATTTTTCAAAAATAATCATCCATGCATGAAAATTTGTTTTCTTCATAAAAACAATGTGGAACAATTAAGGACTTTTTGTAGAAAAACTAATTTCTATAATCTTATTAACTTCTTCTTGTAACTTGAAAAGAAATAACTTTATTATTTTCAAACCATAAATTTTCTTTGCCTATTTGTTTGCAAAGGTCTTTACTTAAAAATTTCCTTAGTCATCCATCTTATTTTCTTTCTTATGAAAAGAACCGTTTTTGTCAACAAAATATTTCTTTTGAAAAAACAAGGTGGAATAATAAGGATCTAAGTGGCTCTTTAAAGTAAAAGTAGTTTATAAAATTATAGTGAGTTCTTTTTGTAACATGAAAAGGAATGAGTTTATTTTTGTTATCTTATATATTTTTATGCTTCATAAACTTATTTTCAAGTGACAAAAATCCTTCTTTTGTTTAATTATCTTTAGAAAATAAAATTTTTGGAAACAATCTAAATGAACATGATTATGAGGATAATAATAACCAAAATAACATAAAGCATAATAATAAAGTCAAGTATTGGAGTCTTAGCTTTTTCAAGGCTCCCGGGACTAAGAAGTAAACTAGTCCCATAATGAAATAAAATGAAAGGAAGAAAAACTTGTTTTGACTTGATGAGGACACGTCTAAGACTAGAGACTAGTCTTAAAAACAACTCGAAATAAATAAAATGCATTGAAGTAAATAAATTGCATGAAAGGTAAATAAATTGCAAGATCATAAGCTTATATGCTCTAAATAGTATATATAGCTATATAGATATAGTAGATAGTTATGAACATAAAAGAGACATAAATGAATATAAAGGAAACATGAACATAAAGGAATTATGATTATGAACAAAAACAAAGAATGAATCTATTGTTGCTTTCTTAACCTTCATGGTTTTAAAAAACACACATTAAGTTCATACTAAGTAGATGAACATGAAAACTTCTTGAAGAATTTTTACCTAAAGGAGATGAGCTAAAGAGGACTTCTTGAAAGAACTTCTTGAGAGATTTTGAGAGAGTAATTTTAGTATAGAAGTGGTGTGAAAGAAGTGAAGGTATGAGGGGGTATTTATAGAAAATGAGGAGTGGTTTTTGTGTGATTAAAATAAAGTAAAATTAAAACAAATTGAGGCATTTAGGGGGGGGGCGCGGCCATGCATGGGGGAGGGATATTTGTTTTTTTTTTTGACTTTTTGAAGAAATAAAATATGTAATATGTAAGGTAGATGTGATATAAAGTTATGGGAAAGGTAAAAAGTAAAGATTATAGGTTATGTAGAGTGTAAGAATAGGTGTAAGAAAAAGTAGAGATAAAGGAATAGTGTAGAATAGTAATGAATAGTGTAATGTAAAGTAAATATGACAATTAAAGTACCGGTAGTAAGAAAATACGCGTATAATACTATATCTGTTATTTTTACTTACCGAAAAATTACGAAACTGATTTTTTGGAAACTTATATTTTTGAGTCTAACGGTGTATTCAGAATATTTTACTATTCCGGGCTTCCGGACACGTTTTTCGAGAACTGTGTCCGATCGGGTTCGAAGGACACCCGAATTTTGCGAAACTGAAATTTTTATAAAACCTATGGTTATTACGAACTATTCTAGCTATTATCCCAACTTCGTTTTCTAGGGCCAAAGAAAACGGCAATGCCGGATTTAGTTGATACGGTAAACTAGGGTTTTGTTGACCTTTAGGGTTCCGTTTGACTTCCGGTTTAGGGTTTTATGCTAAACCGATTCCGAAAATTTGGGGGTTTACAAGTGTACTAGGACATAAGCCCTACTCTTTCCTAGAGAATCTTCGTCACTTAGGGAATGCAACTCTAGGTTTAGAGCGGTGCCAACTGAATGCTATGGGCAGGTGCCTGGAGACTAGTAGTAGAAGATCAAGAAGACCTTCATCAAAATTCCCTAATCCTTGATATGGAGGATATAAATTCATTTTGTGTGTAAGTTCTGGATAACTATACATATGTGTATTCTTCATGTGATTGATGCACAAGCATAGCATATGCTTGACTAATCAACTTGTTTATCTTGAAGTGTTGGTGCGAATGACGAGCAAACATCTCACTAAGTTTGTTGTAAGCTTATACCCTTATAGTTTTTATTGAACCAGGTTTGCTTGAGACTTCATTCGAGGACGGTACATTAACGAAATCGTTGGTGGATCTTTGAGCCCATAAGGAAGGAGTGGAAACATAGGATAGATTTACTTTCTAGTAATTCCTTTATGAGCAAAATGTGATATGTTGATATTTTAGAGATTATTAGGATATGTATTTATGTAGACTTAAAACATTAACGGGGTATGCCCCTAAGAATTATAATTGACCATGTTTATGTTTCATTTTAATTATTTCTCTTACCTTTTTACTTAATTATTATGAAAGTAAATGGCACTACTTCGATGCGTTCCTCTGATGTGTTGTATGCCTTATGCATAATATGAAAGCCTTTATGTGACTAAGAAAGTCATTCTTAAGTTTTAATATTGTGTGCAGTAGACTGCTACGTTTAGGGTACTTTTTGGGGCATGACATCACCTCATTCATTCACCTCACCTCACCTCACCTCACCTCACCTCATCTTCTAGCATTGTTCAATACGAACCTTCACAATAGAGTTGGACTGAAGGATTATTAGGAAGACATTCTTGATACTCTTAGGTGTAATCTTCCATTATCTCTTATTATGGATTGTGCTAAGATTTTCATCATAAATTAAATTATGTTTTTTTAGTGTGAATTGATTTGTTCCAGTGAGATTATATGATGGGTTAATGGATTTCCTCAGTGTCACGCCCCGAGGAGTACCCTAAACGTGGCAGTCCGTCGTACACAATACTAAAGCCTAGGAATGACTACCGTAGTCACACAAAGGCTTCCATATCATGTACAAGGTGTATATCATAATCAAGGGAACGCATCGGAGTAGCGCAATTTATATTGATAATAAATAAGTAACAAGGCAAAGAGATATACTTATAAAACATACATATTACATTTCATTTCTTAGGGGCATATCCCTCTATTATCGTCAAACAAATATACATCACTAATCATATAGTCATTACATATAAAGAACCTTACAAAATTACTTCATCTTATATTCCATTTCCTTCATAGAAGCTTAATCATCCTTCCATGACTTCCTTAATGTCATGATCCTCAATTTAAGCCACGGGTATACTTGTTTCAACAAAATCTATAGGGGTATAAGCTACAACTAGCTTAGTAAGATATTCTTTTTCATTCGCACCATATTTTCAAACAAGTTTATTTATATTTTCACACATATGCTATGCATATAATGCAACAATCACATGATTACGCAAATATATATAGTTATCCGAAGACCATATATAGAACGGATTTATCCCCCGTATCAAAGGTTAGGGAATCGGGGTTGAAGTCCTCAACCTTCTACTGCTAGTCCCCAAGTCCTCACCCACAATGTTCGGTTGGCTCGGCTCCGAACCTAGAGTCGCTTTCCTCGAGCGATTTGGATTCTCTAGGAAGGAACATGGCCCGTGGCACCGCACGATCATAGCTAATCCAACTCTACGTGTAGGAGTAGTAGCCTTCCGAAATAGATGTGACTCGATGGATGCTATGCGTGAGCATTTTATTTTTCTTAAGCCAAACCTTATTAAGGTTTATTAGGGGCGATCAATCAATTTAGCAAACAATAAACAGTCATACAAGTAAGTAAACAAAATTATTTAAACAAGCAGTTCGAAGTTGCGATATTCTTAATTCTCATTTCATACATAAACATAGAATCACATATACATAATCCCGAATTCCCCAAATATATATCCATTTTTATCTTTTCTTAGTATACTAATGCCGTACTTTACAAGCACAAGCAAGGTAACGAAATTAGAAGGAATAACTCACTCGTCCATTTTGCTATCCTCTTAGTCGTAGTAATCCTTGGGTAAGGTATTCTCGTATCCTTCATCACCTAGATAAAAGAAATACCTGGGATAAGTCTTTCATGAAATTCCTATCCTTGGATATTCTAAACTTTTCTTAAAATCGTGGTAAAATCTTATAAGAAGAAATTCCAACTTAAAATGGCCATAACTTACTCATTTTAACTCGGAATTTCGCATATATACTTTTTCTACCTATTCGAAAAGTTTTATCCATTTCTAAACTTATCTTTGTCATAAAATGTCATTTGGGTTCCAAAAAATTCAGGTACAGATTTAAAACGAATTATTTCTAAACTTTTGCAAATCCATTTTCTAACTCAACTTCATTTTAAAGAAAATTCTTTTGTAACAATATATGTATATAAATATATATTTGATAAACACTTTGAATATAAGTAAGCTCACTTTATATGCAAAAATCCTAATGGTAGTGTCTTAACAATTTATTTCATAAAACAATTCATTTAAACTTTAACTTTGAAAATTTCTTTTCAAGTTTAAAGAAACTTTATATTTTCCTAGGTTGTTATAAATGAGTATATTCTTATTTTATTTTCTTCATTCTTTTTCCAAGGACAAATAAATTTTCTTTTAACCTTAGTTTTTTATAAGTTTTACTTTAAAATCAAATTTATCAAAAGTATTAAGTTGATGAAAACCTTTTCATAATTTTGTATTTAGGATGTTTTAGAAAATGAGTCTTGTCTTCTTGTATTCATTTCTAAAATATAAGCTTTTGCTTTATAAAACTTCTTCTTTCATTTCTTTTGAAAAGAATCATTTTTTATTGATAAAATCCATTATTGTTAATCTTACTTCATTTATTCTTTTGAAAATGAGTTCCTTCTTTTTAGAAATTCGAAAATCATTATTTTTCCTAAGCAGGTTCATAACTTTATGAGTTGATTTTTATCTTAACTTTGAAAACTAGTTTGTTTTCTTAGTTTTATTATGAAGTTTAAAAGAGTTTAAATCTTAAGCTTTTTGTAAAAACTTTTAATATTAATTATTTTACTAAAGCTTAGGTTAACATAATATTCAAAGAAATATTTATTTCTTATGTTTCCTTGGTAATCTATCTTTGTTATTTAAGAAAACGTTGAGAAAACTCTATTTTTATGTTGTTGATAATAACTTCATGATTTTGTGATAAATCATATAATCGAAAATCTAGCTTTTAGTTCATTTAGTAAAGTAAAATTCTATTTTTAGATTAGTTGAGACATTAACATTATGTAAATACAAGTATTATGAGTATATAAAGTAATAAGAACATAAGAAAATACTAGAAATAAATAATAAGCAAAAAAATATATATATATATATATCAAGTATTAGGAACCTTACTTCAACAAGGTATCCTGGTCAAGTATTGGCAGCCTTAGCTTTATCAAGGCATCCCGAGACTAAGAATGGATAGTCCGAAAGATTAAAGAAAAATAAACAAAAGATTGTTTTGACTTGATATGGACAAGTCTAAGACTAGAAAGACTAGTCTTATAATAACGTGAAATGAAATAAATTGCATAACTTTGAAAGTAAATAATTAACAAATGAGCTTATATGCTCTAAATAAATATATATACATAATATACATAATACTATATATAAGTTAGTTAGAAGCAAAAAAAAATAATAATAATAACATAATAAAATAGAAAGCTTATGTACAAGAACAAAACATAAACATGTTATTGCTTTTACTACTCATATGAGTTTCAAAACAACACCATAGTCATATTAAGTTACATGACATGAGTGAATAATAGTTGGAAGAAATCTTTACGTAAAGTGTGTAAGTGGTATGAAGATGGTAGATGAAATGGGTATTATGGGAGTAGTGATATGTTATAGATAGTTTGTGTATAAGGAATGGTTTTTGTGAGGAATTGGTTTAAGAGAGTTTGGTAGAGAGAATTCTTGAAGAGGAGATTTGTGGAGAGATTTTGAGAGAGTTTTGGTAGTGAAATGAATTGTGTGAAAGAATGAAAGAGGAATGGAGTATTTATAGAATTTTTGGAGTGAATTTTAGATGTAATAAAATAAGTTGAAAAGAAAAATAATTGAGAACAGGAGAGAGGGAGTGGCACCGATTTGGTACATGTAGAGGGGGAGTGAGTTGATTTTTTAGTGAATTTTGTAAGAAAATAATTAATATATAAGGTATGATTTGATAAAAGGTGTATTGGAAATATAAAAAGTAAGAAAATAGTATATAGGTAGTAAGAAATAGGTGTAAGAAAAAGTAGAGATAGTGAAATAGTAATGAATAGTAGAAAAGTACTATCAATAGTAAACTAGACAATTAAAGTACCGGTAGTAATAAAAATACGCGTAATAATGCGATATCTGTAATTTTTAGCTATCGAAAAATTCTAAAACTGATATTTTTGGAATCCTTGTATTTTTATGAGTCTATTGGTATAAACGGAATATTTTTAATATTCCAAGCCCTGACATGCTTTTCGAGAACTGATCCCATTTGAGTCCAAAGGACACTCGAAATTCACAAATCTGATATTTTTATGTTACCCTATATTATTACGAACTATTTTAAGCTATTGGCTTAATTTTTTTTTCTATGGTTTGGAAACGCGGATTGTCGATCTAAACACGAGGGTTCGTTATAGGCTTTGTTGACTTTAGGGTTCCGGTTTGACTTCTGGTTTCGTCGAGATATTCGTAAGATCGTATAATTTTTGAGTTTTGATCGTTTTATATTTTTAGCTCGATATCTATGGTTTATCTTATTTTATTTGTGATTATTTAATAGTTTTCGGTTCTCGAAAATGTTTAACCGAGTCTTAAGGTTATGAGTTGGCTCAATTTGACTTTTGGCGAAATTTAAAATTTATGATTTCTGAAATTTATCGAAGGATTTAAGGTCTTATCATTTTGTTGATATGTCGTTTTGATTTGCGTTTTAGGAATCGGCTAGATAATTTGATTGGTGTACGGACGTTGATTAAACCGATAGTTGGACTTTATATTTTATTTCAAGGGTTCTCATTTTCTCGAGACTAAGAAATCTCGTTTTTTATTTTATTTAGAATTAAGTTTTAACTTGGTTCGATTTTTAGGGTTTCGTTTCCGGTGTTTGATGTGGTCCAGAATTGGGTTTTTATCTTGAGTCGATTTTTCGGGATTTGGATTTTGATATTAGACTTCTAGGATTGTTTTTAAGAATTATGAAATTTTCGGGGGTTTACACTTAGTAATTGAGTTGTTCTTATAACGGGTTTTGCTGAAGTATAATTTTAGTTATTTCTATTTTAATGTTCATGAGATAAAAATTGTCTATAAATTTCTTATGAATTAGGATTTGAGATACTCAAAAGGATTTGAGAATTCGATTGAAATAGAAAATAAGATTTCAAAATCAACACAGGTACGTGTGATTTTGGTTCAAATATTAGAATTTATGATCCTAATGCAATTGAAATTATGGTCTAGGACACCAACACGTGTTTAGACCACAAATTCAATTAGAGTAACATCATTTGTAAGAGAAATGTGTTATTTAGCTAGTGATTATAAGTAGATTACCTGAAAATTATATCTATGCTGTAATTAGAATTTTGCAAATCCAAGAGGAAGTGAATTCTTGTGAATTTAATCAAAATCCAATTGACCAAACCTGATTAAAATTACAAAGCAATGAAAGGAAATCCAGCTTATACAATTGCATAATCCTACACTTGTGGATTGGAGGAATTCTGAAAGGTAATTTTTATTGTTTAGTAGAATTCAATGTTAAAATTAATTATAATTTTAGTGATAGATCTTAGAAGTAGATTAATTAAATTAGAAATTTGGAAATTTAATATCAATTTGCTTAGCTTGGGGTAAAATCACTATAATAGAGTGTTTAGTCATAAGCTCCCTATTAGTTTGATTTGGTTCCCACTAGTTTTATTACTGCACATGCACCTAATATAGTGGTCAGTAGTTTTATGAGTACTAAAAAGTAGTTTTTTAACCCAAGAAGTGAGTTCAATCTTCAAGGAGTTCATCTAGTTGTTCACTTTTCACAATCATATGATTGATGTAAACCTCTATGTTATGTATGATTTGTTCTTTAAACACTACTGTCATGAGTCTCTAGTATGTAGCTCCATCATTCTTAAGGCCGAACGACATTACTATAAAGCAATAGGTGGAAAAATCAATGATGAATGATGTATGCACCTAAGGCCTATGGTTCCATCATGATCTAGTTATATCTAGAAAAGGCATCCAAAAAGCTTGAAAGGGGGTGTTCGGATGTAGAGCCACCAGCTGGTTTATTCTTGGTTGGGGGAAACAATCTTTAAGGCAGGCTTTATTGAGGCCGATGTAATCAACACATATTTTCCATTTCCCATTAGCTTTCTTTACAATAACCGCATTGACTAGCCAAGTTGGGTATTCTTCTACCCTAATGAAGCCAACTTTTAGTAGCTTATGGACTTCTTCTATGGTTAGTAGAAAAATGCCAACATTTTTGTTACATAAGTTTTACTTTTCGGTCAATACTAAGCTTATGAGTATCACTTATGGGTCAAGCCTAGGCATAATAGCAGGTGACCAGGGGAAGACGTCTTTATTGCTCTTGAGGAAGTAAACTAATTTGGTTTTAAGCTTGAGGGGCAACAAAGATCCTATTCTTGTGACCTGAGAGGGGTCTTTAATTACTTGGACCCCTTCAGTTGGTTTGGTTGGTTCCCCATTCTATTCAACAAAGTTTATCCCTTGTGATGTGCTCACTCAAGGGAGAAGTCTATTTAGCATACCTCATCCCTTGTTAGGGATCTCTTGTGATAGTTCCTAATCTCCCTTACATATGCTAACTCTTATTAAGTTGACAAATTTTGCCTTTAGGTTAGTAAGAGATAGGACCATATGGAAAAGGAAAAAACTAGGATGGCTTAGAATCATGTTATAGGGTGACAAGCATTCAACTATTAAGAATTCTACATCACTTTGAACTTGGTGCTTGTTGTCACTAACCTTCATCAAGAGGGTAACAATTGCTCTATCTTTAACCGATTGGTTGTTGAAGCCAAATTTTTCGTGCTTGCAGGGCTTCAACTTCTTTAAGATATTATTGTTGTGGAGTCGATTGAAAGCATGATTGAATATGATGTCGGTGCTACTTCTTATGTCTACTAGGACTTTCATTATGTTGAAACTAACCACTCGAGCTTTTTATCACAATTGCATCTTTGTGTAGGACCTTGACACTGTCGAGATCAGAGTTCGTGGATTCATGGGATAGTTCAAGTGTAAACCCCCAGAGCTTAAACCCTAAACCGGAAGTTAGTGGAAACACTAAAGTCAACAAACCTATAACAAAACCTAATAGATTTAGATCCAACAATCTTGCGCTCTTAACCCTTAAACAATGAAATTGAAATAATCGTGGAAAATAATTCGTAATAGTATAAGGAAGCTTAAAAATATCATATTCGTTAATTTTTTGTATGTTTTGGATCTGAACAGGATTAGTTTTCGAAAATCATGCCCTGGTATACCAACGATAATATATTCCGATAATGCCAATAAACTCGTAAAAATACAAGGATTCAAAAATATTAGTTTTTAAATTTTTTGGGTATCTAAAATATCGAATATACTTAATTACGCGTATTTTTTTTACTATCGGTATTAATTTACCTTATCTACTATTCATAGTACTATTCTACACTATTCATCTATCTCTACTTTTTCTACACCTATTCTTACACTCTACTATACCTATTTTCTACTTTTTACATTTTCCATACATCTTCATTCACATCATACCTTACAACTTATTACTTTAATTAACAAGAATACAAAGCAAGTCAAAATCAACTCTCTCTCCCCTCTCTCTTATGGCTGGCGTCCCCTTTCTCTTTTTCAACTCTATTTATTTTCTTTTTCAATTTATTTTAATCACACAATTTTACCTTACTAAAACTCTCTCAAATTCACTCTATAAATCCTCTCTCCCAAAAATCTCTTTTCACTTTTCCTTACTACCCATTTTCCTACATTTCTTCTACACCACATACTACAAACCTCTCTTAAACTACCATTGTTATATTTCCATCTTATGTAAATTTCTTACCCATATCAGTATGTCATGTAACTTAATATGAACCATAGTGTATGTTTTTGAAACATTTAAATATTATAGAAGCAACACTATTTTCATGTTTTGTTCTTGTTCATGGACAAATTACATTTTATGTTGTTTTATTATTATGTTATTTTATTTGACATTATTATTATTGCTCAACTTAACTTCTATATTATACTATATATATTTATGTATCTTACATATTTCTAGACTATAGCTCACTAACTTAACCATTATTTTTTATTTATGCTTGCAATTTATTTATTTATTTCATGCTTCAATATTCAGACTAGTCTCTAGTCTTAGACTTCTCCGCATTAAGTCAAAACAATTTCTTATTTCTTTTTGTTTTTCTTTCTTTGGACTTGTCCAGACTAAGTTTTGGAAGCCTTGAAATCAAGCTAAGGCTTCCATACTTGAATATATTATTACTCATTCTTATATCTTTCTATTATTATTATTATTATTATTATTATTATATTATTATTGTTATTATTATTATTATTATATGTTTATAGCATTACATACAGCATCTACTTCATGTATGATCATATTGATAGTTGTCTTAATAAAATAAAATGATTCTTTCCTAAGTAAAAGATAATAAGCCTAACTTACTTTAAAAATATAGTTTTGTCACTTAGAAAAAATTTTCATTGAGACTTCAAAGTTTATTTCAACTCAATACTTTACAAAAGATTTTTGACAAAATCATCATAGATTCTAGTGTTGTTGACACACAAAGCATTCATAAATATAACTAAGGAACTCTTTATTTTATTTTCAAACTACTATTAAAAAACCTTAAAGATGATAATGCTTGTCTATAAGGAATTTTCTTAAAAACTTCATTATAAAATTCTTACCAACAATTTTAATAAGAACAAGGATCAACTCACCAAGTAAAATATACTTAGAAAATAAAATTTGAGAATAACTTAGAAAGACTAAAGTTTTTGAATCAAAAGTAATCTTTTAAGAGTCTAAGAAAATAAATTATATCACATATTTAATGACTTAAAAATCCTTAGTTTTATTTCTAAACAACTTAACATAATTTTGTCAAACTTTACTTTTTCAACTATCAAAACAAGATTGTTTTATGAAAAATCATTGGTTAAGACAACATCATTAGAATAATGTGTATATTATGAGTTGCATATGTATTAAAAGGATTTTTCAACAATATATATATTTATTATTTTTATGGAATTTTTGGTTGATACAAAGTTAGAAAATCATGTTTCAAAGGTTGGAATTTTCGTTTTATTCTGTATCATGTCTTTTAGAAACCAAATGACATTTTATGAAGAAAATAACCTTAGAAATGGATAGATCTTTTGAATATGAAAATGGTACATAATATGCGAAATTTTGAGTTAAAATGAGCAAGTTATGACCATTTTAAGTTGGGATTTCACCGCATACGAATTTAGTGAAATAGAATTGCAAGTTAAATTAAAACTTCCAAGAAATACTTATTTTTTATATTTCTTTTGTATAGGGGATGAGGAGTTTGAGCTTCCCTACCTAGTGGACTATTTGACTAAGAAGCTTCTGCTACTATGGTCGAGTGAGTTTAAATTCTTACATTTCTGTACTTATGTTTTTGCTTGTAGTTAGCGGCACTAGAATTAGGAAAAGATAAAAACATGATAGCATATGCGCTTTACTTGTATGATTGAAATTATTTAAGTATATCGAAGCGGAATTATTAATTAAGCATTGTATGATTTACTATAGGAATTATTTGTCTACAAATTCTATGATCACTTATAAAATGTCTAATATTATGCCATGACTACCTAAATAAAATAATTTATGCATGACACATAGTGAGTCACATTGCATTTATTACTATACCCTTGGTGGGATAAGGGCATACTAATGAGACTTGTAGAACTCGAAAATATATTTTATGACTTTGATCACCTGTAATAAAATGGTGGGTGAACACCTGAGATAATTATAATTTAGTGGCTATTAGTGACTCGTATAAAACTATAAAAACTTTATTTGCGAACTATGGCCTTATTGCCCGGAACACAACCTAACCATCGAATGGAGGAGCAAATCCATTCAAATATACGATTCCTGAAAAATTGTATGTATTGTTTGCTTACGTGTTTGATTGCATCTCATATGCTTGTTAAATAACTTGTTTGAATATTGATTTGTTCGAGTTCTTTATTTGTGGAATTAATTCTCACTAAGCAAGAAGCTTACCTCTTTATAGATATATTTTGCAGCACCCCTATCTATGGATGGCGCCCCAGGGTTATTTCTCTCAGGTATTATCTTTTGGACTAAGAGTTTTTCGAAGAAGTCAAAGACTAGATGTAAAATTAGACTTCTAAGTAAATCTCCATGTATTTATTTTGAACGTACTTTAATGGACTATATCTTTTGATAAGGGAATGCTCCTTTGATATTTTGTAAGACCTTTATATTTCCGTATTCTAGATATTATGTTATGATTTACACTCTTAAATTGCTATTTAGATGTCTTCTTAAACAACTTGTTTCAAAGTTGGTCCTCTATGATCGTGAATATATGCTTTACACCCAGCATCGAAGCTTATAGGATGACTAAAATTGTCATACTTAAGCTTTAATATTGAGTTTGGCAGACTGTCGCATTTAAGGTATCATTTGGGGCGTGACATCAAGCCTCCCCCTCTTAGCTAGAAGCATGACTTCCTTCCTTTTATTGTTCCTACAATAGTTCAAGAGGACGATTGGGTGGGTCTACCAACAATGCTGCTTCTGATTCCTGTGGTAACATCATCAAAGTGTTGGTCCATATGGTTAGTCATTTCTTTAGGGTGGTAGGTTTCTTTACTAGGTTAGCTTCTCAATGTTGGTTATTGGGTTGCGATATATCTAGCCTTAAAAATCCTTTCTTGATGGCTTCTTGGATGGCAATTTTTAACCAAAACGCCTATTGATGTTATGACCAACATCCTAGTAGTAGTCACAAAACTTATTCAGTTCCTTATGCCAAGGTTTCCACACATTTTGGCTAGCTCAGGTAGGATGCCAAGGTTTCTAATCTTGAGGAATATTTATTCCAGTGATCAATAAATGTAAGGAAATTCAATTTGAAGTATCTCTATTTTCCTTAACCTTTCTTATTCTATCTAGCTGATCGTTCATTGTCTACTGAGGGTCCAAGATGATCTTTCACAGATCCTTTGTCCTTCTTATCCTTTTGATGATCCCTTTTAGGTCTACTGAATTTGTTTCGGGCAACAATAAAATCTTTACCCTAGATATACTTCTTGGTTGTTCTTAGAAGTCCTCTAAGGTTTTTGGTTTGTTCTTGGTGAAGGAGTACAACTAACTTTCATTCTTTCGAGCTGTAAACCCCCGAAGTTTTGTGAACAATTAAAAGCTTAAACCCTAATTAGAAGTCAACCAGATTTTCAAGTCAACAGAACCCTAGTCTATCGTAACCGCTTAAGTCTGGCATCCCCAATAAAGAAACCCTAAGAGAATAAGAAAGAGTTTAGTGAGTAGAATAGTTCGTAATTATCTAAGGTAGCCTAAAAACGTGTTCTAGGGCTCAGAATAGTAAAAATATTCTGAATATACCATTAGACTCGTAAAAATAAAGATTTTCAAAAATATCAATTTCATAATTTTTCGGTAGCTAAAAATATCAGATATCGTATTATACTCATACTTTCTTACTATCGGTACTTAAATTGTCATGTCTACTTTACATTATACTATTTACTACTATTCTACTATTTATCTATCTCTACTTTATCTTACCACCTACTCTTACAACCTATACCTCTATTTCTTACAAATTTTCATTTCCAATACAATTTCACATCTCTCATATCTTACTTTTAATTAACAAAAATACAAAAAAAAATTTTCTCTCCCTCTCTTCACCAAAGTAGCACTGGCCCCTCCCTCTTTCTTCCTAATTTATTTTATTTTCAATTTATTTAATTAACACAAATTATCTCCCACATTTTCCTATAAATACCACATCTTACTTCCACTTCTTTTGCACCTCTCTTCTAGTAAAGTTACTCTACCGAAAATTCTCCAAGAATTTCTTCTCAAGAAGCTTTCTCAAGTATAGTTATTTTAGGTAAATTTTCTTCAAGACTTCCATATGTTCATTTACTTAGTATGAGCTTAGTGTGTGTTTTCTAAAACCATGAAAGTTAAGAAAGCAACAATAGGTTCATACTTTGTTTTTGTTCATAATATAATTTCCTTATGTTGCTTTTATGTTTATAACTATCTAATATATCTATATAGCTATATATATTATTTAGAGTATATAAGCTCATTGTTTTGCAATTTATTTACTTCCTTGCAATTTATTTACTTTCATGTTATTTTTAAGACTAGTCTTTCTAGTCTTAGACTTGTCCTTATCAAGTCAAAACATTTTCTTTTTCTTTTGGAACTAGTCTATTCTTAGTCCCGGGATGCTTTGATGAAGCTAAGGTTTCAATACTTGATTTATTTCTTTATTAGCTTATTCTTTCAAGTTATTATGTTCCTTTATGTTTCCATAACTTAATGCATGAACATAATGATTTTTGTCTCAACAAAATAAATGAGGAAAGGTTTTCTTAAAATAAAGATTCTTTTCTAGAAATAAAAGTAGGAAGTAATTTCTCTAAAACCTAAGGAGTCATATTAACAAACTTAGAAGAGTTCATAAGAGATTTTATAAACCTACATGACTTAGAAAGGACTTTTTAATAAACAAAAAGATCTTACAAAACCTCACTTTTCATCAAGTGCTAGAAATTCTTTTTGGAATGATCTCAAGAAACAAAGAAATTCTTTTATGAAATTGTTATTACTTTTAAAAGTTGTTGGAATCTAAACTTAGAAATCATTCCTTAGGAATTTAAAGCGATTATAAGAAATTAAATTTAAGAGAAAGAAATACTCATTTTAAATAACTTAAGATATTTTCAAAGCAAAGTGAATATTTCAAAAGTTCTCAAGTTTCAAAATCTTTAAAGACTTTACTTTTTCATAATTTGAGACAACTTCATTAACTTGATACATTTGTTATGAGTCAATAAATATATGTATATACATTTCAAAAATTTTATAAAATTTTTGGAATATCTATCTCTTCAAGTGAGCTTTTAGTAAAAGAAGAAATTCAAGTTTATATAAATTCGTAGTGAATCTGATTGCCACTTTTTCGGAGCCCAAACGACTTAATTTGATGAAAATAAGTTTAGAAATAGATATATCTTTTCAATTAGGTAGAAAACGATATATTATATGCGAAATTCCGAGTTAAAATGAGCAAGTTATGGCCATTTTAAGTTGGAATTTCCTCTTATGCGATTTTACTGAGATTTTAAGAAAAGTTTAGAATCTTCAAGAATAGAAATTTTATGAAAGACTCATTTTGGGTATTTCATCTTGTTTAGGTGGAGAAGGACCCGAGATCACTTTTTCGAAGATTACTTCAATTAGGATCTACCGACATGGAGTGAGTTAATTCTTTCCTAAGTTACATTTCCTTGGTTATGCTTGTAAGTAGTAGCACTAGAAATTAGGAAAAAGATAAATGAACATTGTTATGTAACTTGAATTTATGATTGAATGTATGTTAAGAATATCAAAAGAAGATATGATTAAATGAAGTGCGATTCTTGTATTGATATGATGAAATTATGATTGATTGCCCTTAACCTGAATTCAACATTATTTGGTTAAATATATATTGAAATCATTTCATGCATATCATACTTGTGAGTCACATTTGTTTCACTATCATTCTTCGTGTAGGGAAACGAGAAAGTGATAGTGGTGGTTAGTAGGAGCCGGAAAGTCTACATGGGCTAGCAGGAGCCAGGAAATCTACATGGTGAGCAGGAGCCGGCAAATCTGCAAATATTGATGGTCGTATGGGCCTATAACCTCCCAACCCTCGACATGGAGGCTGTAAAATCCATGCTACACTTGATTTTCGGTTAATCTTGTGTATCTTGTTTGCTCATGTGATTAATGCATTCTCATATGCTTGATTAAATACTTGCTTGCTATATGGAAATGTTCTGTAGATAGGAATTATCTCACTAAGCTAGATTTTCTTATATCCTTATAGCTTTTTGTTATGGTATGATTATCTGTGATAGGCCCCAAGGAGCCCCGTATGCTAGGTACGAGTTTAAGCTATTAAGATTTTTTGGGAGAAGTTATATGTATTTTAGTTTTGAACATAAACTTCTAAGAAAATCTCTATAGCAGGCTTATGTCATAGTTATGAATACCTTGTTAATAGTTTAGTTGAAACAAGACTATTAAGGCGGGGGAATGCCCCTAAGATGATATAAGAAATTATTATTTGAATGAACAATTCATGTTTACTTATATAAGTTCTTACTTGCTTTTATTATCTACTTAAACGTAATACCCCTATGAGTCTCCTACTATCTTGGAAGCACGCCTTGCATGTGATATCGAAGCTTCTACATGACTAAGCTTGTCATTCATTAGCTTTAATATTATATACGGTGAACTACCACGTTTAGGGTACCCTCCGGGGCTTGGCACGAGCCCCATGGATTGCTATTTGAATGGCAACATTCAATTATAGGCCATCTACTTTAGTGACAACTTAGATGAACTGAGTGACATAGTCTTGGTAGGATTCATCTCCTTTCTAGGCCATCAGGTTAAGGGACAATGTGTCCTTTCTAAATGGTTGGCTAACCATGAAGTGCATTGAAAACGTGATCTCTAGATTTCCAAAGCTCATGATCAAGCCGATAGGCAATTGGTGGTACCAACCGTGAGTAACTTTTCTAGCATTCCTAGAAATGCCTTTTAAAATAATGGCATTGTTGAAGCAGAAGACTAATTGCATCGCCTTAAATGCTATTCTAGGTTGGTGGCTCCATCATCATCTTAAATGTGGCAGCTTCATGCCTTGGGGAATGGGTTCCTTAATCGCCGACTAAGTAAGAGGGGTTTTTATTGAAACTGCATTATTTTTGGTTATATGAGTGCTTTTCTTACTTTCCTTAATCTCAAATACTATATTTCTTTCTTTTTTCGTCTTTTTCTAGCATTCCTAGAAATTTCTTTTTGATGCACAATTTAGCGAAAGCAGGTGCTAGTAAGTGATTTTTGTCTCTTATATCATTGAATATAAGAGTCTCAAGCAGCAACCTATACCATAGAAGGTTCTTGGGTCTAGTAATGGCCAGTTTGGTGTGGCTTTTTATGTTGGCTGTTGTGAAACTAAAGTAAGGAGTATAAATGGCTAAGTTTTACCACTACTAGCTTATTACTAAGAAGCATAGATTCCCAGCTCTAACTCTCTAAGGCACAGTTCAACCTCTGTTGTGATTCATTATTTTGATATTTTTCTCCACATTTAGTTGAAGCATGTTTTGCAAGTTACTTAGGCAGCCCTCTTCTCAAGAACCATCCTAAGCAGGAATGATGCTGGCATCTACATGTACACCCTTGAGCGCTTATGGACTAGGCAAACTCATGGCCATATTGGAGTCATCTCTAGGATCTTGACCCTAGAGAGCCATCTTGCTCTTAGGTTAAGGCAACATGAATGAACGAAGGTACTTATGTTTTCAAGTCAAGTGTTTTTAGAAGGGAAAATAAAGATAAGGAAAACTCCTTAAGAGGGCAATTTTCTCATAAATGATACCAAATGTTGTTAGTTCTAGTCTAGCAGAAGCTAAGTATAGATAATTTGGATTGGACTTTAGTTGATGATGGGCTTGTAGAACATAACATAATTGGCAACATGCTAAGGTTATGCCCAACGCAACCACTCCAATATCTAAACCAACAAGCATATTGACTCAACAATAATTGAAAAGTTAAAGAGAGAATCCATGTGATATTATGATCCTCAAGGAGGGGAGAAGATTATTTATAGTCGATGATCTTGATGATTGAGTGTGTCATAGAATCATGGGAGTAGGCAAGTGGGCAGTAGGCAATAGATATGAGATAAAATCCCTAATCCATGTGAGCCCGACCAAGGAGAGCATACCAAGAGACGCTGAGTGGATATGAATTGGATATTAGCCCAATTGATCGGCCTAAGTCGCTAATAGGGATTCGACTTGGAATACTTGTAGACCATATTAGACCATCAACAGTGAGTAAGTAAATCTTTCATGTCCCATATTAAAAGTTTGGACTTCCTCATGGCCTTGTCTAAATTTCCTTATTTGAGTTATTTTTAGGTTTTTCAGAGCTCCTTAGTTTATCAATTATTCTAAGGGTAAAAGTTAAATTTATTACTTGAACTTTGCACAAAAACATGATACCAAATTTGACATTCACCCTTAATCTAACATTGTGACTACACTATAACAAGCGCTCAAACCAAACCTTCAAAATTACCTAGGCTATAAAGCCTTTGGCACCTAGCCATTTATGTGTGTTCCATCACTTGTGATATTCTATATAATCCTCTAGATACTAGTCATGATGGTATTCCATAACCAAGCATGGAGTGATTAAGTACCTAACTGAGTTAAAGGGGTACCTTTCGAAACTAATTATACTGATCAACAAACAATCCCACAAGTTTTTATTGTGTGATTCTATTTCTCTATCTCAATAGCTAACCGAGATCTTTTTTTTTTTTTTTATAATTAAAGGCATTTATTTATAAAGTTAATCTACAAAGGTCATGGCATTTTTAGTCACGTCCTTGTTTGACTGGTCCATTACATTCGCTGACATTCCTTCATCCATTCTTACGCTATTACACAAAACACATTGCCGACTAAGGCAAAAGCCTCTCCGTTTCAAGTACAATAGAGGCACAAAAAATAAAAATAAAAATAAACTACTTCATCATCTGCTTCTAAAACATTTCCACTTCTTGCCAAAATGTTTGCAATTTGGTTCCCCATCCTTAGTATTGTAACAAGCCTGATCTCCTTAAACTATCAATAGCTTGCCCTATATAGAAAATAGACATGCTAATATTTGTTAATTGTGATTGATTCTCTACTGATGATCCGGACCACACTTGTTGAGTCTATCTCCACATTTAGGTGAATCAACCTTAGTTTGCGACAATGGTTAAGGCCCCAATATAGTGCCCACAATTCCACTTCTAACACTGTGTGTGCTTGGATTTTCTTGATAAAACCCATTATCCACTCTTCTTGTTCATCTCTTATGCTCCCTCCTACTATGAATGCATCTTGTTGTTTCAATCATACTGCTTTCATGCCAACGCGTTAGATCTGCAAGTGTTATTTCATTATTTCTTTTGTAGTGCTTCCATTGGTCATGTATTCTTGTTTGTATCACACGCCATGGATTTGGGTTTTTTCCCTTTAGGTTGTACAGGTTTTTATTGCGATCTTTCCATACATGAAGAAGGGCTTGTGTGAACTTTATGCCTTTTGGGACTGCCTCTTCCTCCATTTCATATTTTTCACTTTTGCATTTTGTATAATCCATTCTTCGAAGCTTACGCCCTAATGTGGCATGTCAAACTATAGTTTGCTCCATATTCCAGTAATCTGTGGGCATGTTCTTAGCGCGTGATCAATGTCCTCCACTTGATTTTGACATCTAGGCAAATGTTTGCTATATAGTTCATAATAGAGCAAACCCTAGTTGCTATTGGCATGTTACTTGTCTGAATTTTCCATAGTATGATCTTGCCTTTTAGACTATAGCTTCCTTTCTAGATCCATTCTAGGTTAGTTATCAACTTAGAAAGCATGATGGTTGATGGTTAATGGTTAATGCAAAGAATGTGTGGCAACTTCAAGCTTGACGGTCTATGACTGTGGTCATACAGGGAAGGGTCTATGATGCTCAATGCCGTATATCCTAGAATATTGAGACATATCCTTTGGCTTTCTTGTACGCTTTTTCTCAGGCAAAATTATATGATCAGCGAGGAAAAGCTTGAATCAACTTAGGCGATGATCTTCTTCACATGTTGCCTCTCGACCTATGAACATGGATGTTCTTGAGAATATATAGCATAATTCTGGTTTCATTTTTCACTGGCTAGAAACATTGCCAACTAACGAATATCCTATGGCAATCTAGTTAAATTTTATCGTAAATTAATACTAGTAAATTCAACTATAACAAATATGCCTTGATTGATGAAAGTACATCAGATAATTTCTACAATACATGGCATGATTACCTCTTATCATTGGTAAAATGCCAATAGATGTCCCCTTAAAGCTCAAGAAAGGTTTTATCAAGAATGATAAATTAGGTTGATTGGTTTATGATAGCATAGACAAGTTGAAACATTGGCACGGGGAGGATTTTATAATCACTCACGGTAGATTTTTTCAACCTAGAGAGTGCTATGTAAAAACTTTCAAATTTATTAAGTATTCCACATAACCCCTATTTTTAATAAACCTTTTCCCCAAAGCTTTGCAAGATCTTATTTTTCTGAAGTTTTCATATTAATAATAATAATAATGACCTAATTGAAGAAAACAGTATGCATCGCAACCAAAAGAATGAACCATCATCATCAATTCATAATCAAAGAGACCTACAACAAATTCGTTGTCATTATTTATGATGCCTTTTAACGTGATTTTGAAGTTGGGCAATTAGGGTTTGGGGTTACTTGCTTTTTTTTTTTTTTTTAATAATGAAAAGGAAAAATGACATTCTGAAAATTTAAAAGATTTATTCATACCAATGCATTATAAATTTAAATTTATTTGAAAGCTTATTTTTTTCCTGGCCACAACCAATTCGTTTCAACTTTGTACCCACATCCAGGGCACAAATACGTAAAAGTATACATTCCACCTTTATGCCCACAACTCGGACAGTTCACAGGGAATATTGATGTCGGTAGGCCCGCGGGCACCTTTGTTGGTGCTGGTGGCTCCTTTTTCGTTGGCAGAGGTGGATCCTTCTTCTCCGATGGTGGTGGATCGTTCTTAGGGGGTTCCTTCTCTTTGGGCGGTTTCCCAGTTGATGGCTGTCTCACAGGAAGTCGAGCCTGCTGCTTATTCCTTTTTTCTCTTCTCTTAATATACATATAGAGGAAAAATAAGAGAATTAAGCCAGCAACAACTGCACCTACGATGACCCATGTTGGAGTTTCGTCTGACGAAGATGATGTTGAATAATTATTCGGATCATACCAAGAAGGTGGAGAATAGTAATATGGGTAATAATTTGGATTTTGATTGGCATAGTTATTATCCATAAAACTAGAGAGAAACACACAACACTCTATGTGTTATAATTACTTAAGTATGGAATATATGTCTATTTTCACAACCTTTAAATGCATGTTACGTTGTTGTTGGTGAATCATGGTCTTTCTTTAGGGTCAACTTTCAAATAATTATTAATCTTTGGAGGAATATGGTTTTAGCTTTTAATTAATTGATTACAATTAAAAATACGAATAATGCATGTAGAAAGGACAAGGGATGGAGGCCAAATTTACTTTAAAATATAATGCATGTTACTTTATAACATAAGTTTAGGTAGCTTGAAATTTTTATTGTGGTTGGTGATTGGAAATTGGAATCTTGATTATTGTTGACGACGGTAGTGATTGAACTTGAATTTAACACTAGCGGCCAGCTGCTATATATGAAGCTTCTCGTTGGTTCAAACACGAATCAAACTAGCTGGACTGTTCCAAATTGAAGGGACAAATCAATAAGGTCTTTTATCCTTATTTGATTGAAGAATTTTATATAGATGAAATTTGATTATAGTTTATGTATTATACATCCATAAATTTTTTAGACTGATAATGTCTTTTACAATATAAGAATCGAATATATACAATGTAAATAAATTAGATCTATTAATAAAAAATTTCACACAATTTAATTGCCGAATGCTAGATTGTATATATTAAACGACTTGTGCAAGGATTCTGTCTATGGTAATTGCGTAACAATAGGTGGCTATGCAAAGTCTTATTAAATCAACTGATATATAACATGGTGGTGTTTCATAATAAGTGAATTCTAATAAATTTTACTTGAATATATGATCATGAAAGATAGTGGATATGGGTATTCGGTTGAAGTAGTCATGTAGTGCAATATAAATTTCGTTTTCACATGGTTTTGTGTATTTTTTTTTTTTTTTTCCCTTTCCTGCCATATCGTTTTCACATGGTTTAAGATGAGTAATTCGGAACTAATGCATAGTAAAATGATTTGGAGAGAGGCAAGAAGAGAAAATAACTATTTCACAGCTCAAACACATAAGTAATAATAGGCAAAAGAAACTTTAAAGTACCAACCTTAGTAATTACCTTATTCTTTATTTGAGTCTTGTTTGATCATTGAATGAGAAAGCTTAGTAGCATAACACTTTGTTCGACCCTTGAATTATGTCAAATGGAACGAACTTTGTGAGTATTTACATACGTAGATAACGTCTACTAAATTGCAATGATGGTTTATATATGGTATAATAAAATAAACTTAATAAAAATATCTTACAAAAATTTGACTTAATGACTCAAATATGGATTGCTGAACAAATTTTTCTACCCCAGCCATACTTAGTTGTCTTATGTGTGAAACCTAGACTTGGAAAAGATCTTCCTAAATCTATTTAGTCTTTGTATAGCCTCAGACTTACTTTAAATGAGAGGTGGAATTCTTTTATATAGATAACAGTGAAGCTTATCAAATTTTAAAAGGGAATAGTGTTTGGCTAAGCATATCATCTAAGCCCAAGGTCATTGTAGACACCCTGGCTTTAATTTATAATTAAAATAAATATTATATTAAGTCCACAAGATTCATTTAAAAAATTAAAAATAAAAATAATAATAAATGATAAATAAATAAATAATAATATGTGCATATTGTAGGTACATAGTTTTAAATGAAGGTAACATGGAATTAATATAATATTGATTTTAATTATAAAGAGGTTTTGTATCCAATTAAATAGCTCACAATGGGCTAGCCTATTTAATTGGATCCAATTTTGAAGCCTTAAATATATTTTATGTTTAAGTCACATAAAAGTACAATCCAACAGCCTGTATAAATAAGTTATTGGCATGCAAATGGAGGCCATAGGTTCAAGCTTGCACAAAGACATAATTGCCTTTTTATTTTTTATTTTTTCTACTCGAACATGCCACATGGCACATTATGATTAGGTATGATCATGTCATTGATGACATCACGTCATCTTCTTCCCAGGACAGCACTTGGACTCCCATGCCTTCCATGTTTTTTTTTTTTTTTTTACCAAACATGTCTTCCATGCTTGAACGAGCTCTTTCATTGCCATTTTTTTACCGCCTTTACTGCACGATTTCACCAAATTAATAGTGAAATCATGAATACACATAAAGCACTACAAGAGACTAAAAAGTAGTCTCACTGCATAGATTTAAGTGGATAAAATGAAGCTCAAAGTTTGGAAAATTCAGGTATTAGGAGCTTCAATCACCATTAATGGTGATTTTTGACCCAATTCATGCAAATCGAAGCTATTAAGAATCATCATAGGGTCAAACGTGCTTGATTTCATTTAAAGTTGCTAGTTTTTCATGAAATCATCATTATCATAGTCAACAATAAAAACCTAATTTCATGATTTTGATTAAAGCTTTTCATTGACTTCCGTATTTATTCAAGCTCCAATCCTATAAATAGGAGCTCGAACAAACCTTTTAGCATCAACAATTACACTCAAAAGATACTTTCAAAAGCTCGAATCGAAGTGTTCATTGGAATTAGGGTTTTGAAGATTAAATTTTAATTTTGAAGTTTTTTAGTTGAAAGTGATCAAGTTGGTTAGTTCCAAAAGACTCTAGGTAAGTAAAGCTATCCATTGATAGCTTCATTTCGAGTGGAGGTTATTGGAATCACCTTTGACCAAGAACCACCATGCATCGTTGCCTGAGGATCACAAAACCACCATTCATAGTAGGTTTCAAAGCAAACAGTCACTATTGGACTGTTCATCCTTCTATTCTCAGCATCTTTGACATCTTTATGCCAACTAGCACCATTAGAATTTCTCCTCGAGCTCCATCGTCCATTAACCCTAAGTCATGACTTGAATCCATTGTGTGACCTAACCCGATATCCACCCTGACGTTTGATCCGAAATCCATAACCCCCACTCTAGGACCCACACACTTGCTCCAAGTGAGCCATCACTCCTTATCCTCTATTACTTAATTAAATTAACTTAATAATGATAATAAAAAAAATAAATAAATAGAAATATACAAAATATATAAGTAGATAAAATGATGTGCCAAGATCGATTGAATGCAGCGATTCACAAACTCAAATGAATTTATGCTTTGGTGTTTTCTATTTATAGGTTTAACAATGAAATAAAGTGATATGAACGGCACTAAAGAATGAATATGACGCACCATCTACAATCCGAGCTATGCTATTCCTAAATTGATTTGACTCACAATCTAGTAATAACGGTTTGATCGCCACGATCACAATGATCGATAAAAACGGGTTGTTCACCACAATCTATAAATAGATTGATAAGAATAAGAAACACTCGCCACAATCACACAATGGATCGATAAGAGTAACTTTGAGAGAAATCTCAAAAACAGGGTTCATAAAATGTCAAAAATTTATTCTTTTACAAAATAAAGGCCCTTTATATACTAAAAACCTAAAAAGGGCAAAAAAATAGAAATCAATTACCAAATCCTAATCAAATCTATTTATCCTAGTCAAATCTATTTAATAGATTCCTAATAGAAATAAATAAATACAAACTTTCCTAAGAAGCTAAACTATTAAAACAAAAGGAGATACAAAAAAATAAATAAAAATTGCATTTTGGGGAAATGAAGGCCGGCTAAATAGGCGTTAACCTTGACATCAATGCTACCGGCCTTAACAATAAAAACCGCCGACCTTGCACTGATGCACAAGCAAATCCAATGCTACCATGATGTTCTTCATCCCGTAATGTCGCTATCTTTAATGGTATACTACCAGCTTTGAAAAATGTTTAAATCCATTTGCTTTGTTTGTTGCATCTTTTTTTCCGGGTGTAGACACATTTGATTAATCACAAATTGATCCTCATCATCATCCTCCCGGCCTTATTGAAGATTTCTCTCAAATCTTAATGGGAAATAGTTTCACCCGGATCAAATATAATCCTGCAAAACTCAAAAATAATTAAATAAAAAGTTCCAAAGATGCCCAACTCAGATTCTTTCTCTAATGCTTGATCTATAAATCTTTCTTTGAATAGAAATTCCCAATCAATATACCATCCTGAATCCCTTGTATAAATTTCTTTACATAAATTCTCCCCTCTATAATGACATAAAGATCTACCATATATGTAGTAGTTATCCCAAATAGAGAAAATACGCACCACAACAACAAAGGACGAAATCATCAATCCGAAGTAATCTGCTATTCCATAACAAATAGTATGTGGTAAGCTCTTAAGCTTCACTGATGCATCTATAATCCTTTTTTTCACGAGTACACTCAGCAGATTGTTGCTTGTATACAACTATTCTTTCTATAACATTGCCACACCAATTCACAACACTTCTCCAATATATGTAATCAACAATAATATTCTAATAAATATCTCAAGCTCCTTCACAGGCAAAAGATGATTACAATATTCATGGTTGGTTCTCAGTCCCAACAATGGATCAAAATAACTCATATGCAAATAAGGAACCATAATATGATAAGACCTGGAATAGTTTATAGTTCCTGGTGTGAGTGGAAGAGGTAAGAAGTCAAGCAATTGAGGGCTCTTTTGTATCTCATCAATTTCTTCCATTAACAACAAAGACTATAATTTGGCTTCTACACCATATACTACTCCATTTTGATCACTTGTCTTTTCAATGAAATCATTCTCTTTACATTCTTCACAGATCTCATCTTCTTCCTCCCGAACTTCCTTTTCAACAACAAAAATTTTCTATTGATCCACCTTACTCTCAAATTCATCCTCCATAGTAATTTCGGGAACCCCATTAACAAGCTTTACAGCATATTCATTTGGACATTGACTTTCAAGATGTCCACAACTTAGGTATCTTTTACATTTGAGTTTCCAATCATCATCATCACCCATCTTGATAAATGGAGGCACGACTTGGGGATTAATCAATGGTGGTGGTGGTGGTGCATGTGGATTATCCCCTTATTGTTGAACTGCTGCAATTCGCCCTACCTGCATGGCTAGATTAGCCATCATGGTACATAATTCCTGCATTTGTTCTTCTATAGATCTTCCATCTCCCGTAGTGTTATGACCTTGTCCTCCACTAACCTGACTATTACTATCATTGCCCCAATTCCTCCACGTATGCTATCATTTGACATACTTCACAATTATCAAAGATCCACAAATAATTAAAATCCCAAAAGGAAACCCACAATTCCCAAAGGAAACCCTACTCAAAACCTAGGCTCTGATACCAAAATATGATGTGCCAAGATCGATTGAACGCAGCGGTTCACAAACTCAAATGAATTTATGCTTTGGTGTTTTCTATTTATAGGTTTAACAATGAAATAAACTGATATGAACGGCATCGAAGAACGGATATGACACACGGTCTACAATCCAAGCTACGCTATTTTTAAATTGATTTGACTCACAGTCTAGTAATAACAGTTTGATCGCCACGATCACAATGATCGATAAGAATGGGTTGTTCACCATAATCTATAAACAGATTGATAAGAATAAGAAACACTCGCCACCAAGGTTGTCAAACTCGCAATTCCATGTAGAATCGCTAGAGGGTCGATAGAATCGGAACGTAAAATCAAAACGTAGAAACATAAGTTTCTACAACCTTTGGAAAATAGTTTTGAAAATTTATAGATATGCTTATAGAAGATATAGAAAACATAGAACACATAATAGATGTTAAATAAAAAAAGAAATTAAGTTTTTTTTTTTTCATAATAACTCTTAGTCTATAATATAACATATAAAAAAAGAGCGAATAAAGTCAAAATTAATTTATTTTCTATTATTTTGTTAAAATAAGTGATAAATTGAAGAAGAATCAAAATTTTTAACTATTAAATGTTTAATTATATAAATGAAATAAATAAGTTTTCTTGTAAACTTTATAGCTATAACTTAGCCTAAATCAATTTCATAAATATAGAACAAGGGTTTTAGGGAGGGAAGGAACAAGATAGAAAGAGTGTGTGGAAACCAAATGGAAACGACAACAGAAAAGATATATCATTTTAATTCTTAATAGTTAATGAGCTTGTAAATATACAGTTGTATTTTTTATATTTAGCTTATTTGACTCGAATATATAGAATCGGTAAATTCGGTTAAAATCGTAGTTCTACCAAGTTTACATGTAGACTCGGTTAAAATCGTAAGATTCTATCAAAAAATTATTTTACCCACGAGTCAACTCGAAAGGGCCTTCTAAAATCGTAAACTCGTAGAATCGTATAGGTAAAATCGCGATTTTGACAACTATGCTCGCCATAATCACACAAGGGATCGATAAGAGTAACTTTGAGAGAAATCTCAAAAACAAGGTTCATAAAATGTCAAAAACTTATTCTTTTACAAAATAAAGGCCCTTTATATACTAAAAACCTAAATAAGGGCAAAAAAATAGAAACTAATTACCAAATCCTAATCAAATCTATTTATCCTAGTCAAATCTATTTAATAGATTCCTAATAAAAATAAATAAATACAAACTATCTTAAGAAGCCAAAATATTAAAATAAAAGGAAATACAAAAAAATAAATAAATATTCATTTTTTGGGAAATGAAGGCTGACTAAATAGTCTGCCGACCTTGACATCAATGCTACCGGCCTTGATAACAAAAGCCACCGGCCTTGCACCGATGCACAAGCAAATACGATGCTTCCATTCTATTCTTCATGCCCGTAATGCTGCTGCCTTTAATGGGTATACTGTCAGCTTTGAAAAATGTTTAAATCCATTTGCTTTGTTTGTTGCATTTTTTTTTCCAGGTGTGTAGAACACATTTGATTAATCACGAATTGATCCTCATCATATAATAATAATAACAACAACAACAACAACAACAACAATAATAATAATAATAATAATAATAATAATAATAATAATAATAATAGGGTAGGATTAATTCCCATTAACTTGCCAAAATGATGTTGAAAAATTAAAAAATAACAAAAATGATGAATAAAAATGGTATTAAGAAATAAAAGAAAAGAATTTATCATGATAATAATAGAGTGTATGGATATAAAATGGAGATATCTTTGACACTTAAAAAATTCAATTACAAAAAATAATAAAAAAGACGATCATGTTAGTTCTTAAGATTCATTATGCCTAAAATATGTTTTTTGATATTCATAAAAATTAATAAACTTATACTTAAAGAGCTTAAAAATCTAAAATATACTAACACACATGTTTTTAAAAAAGAACTATATGTTATCTGATCCAAATTACTAGGTACATAGGCAACTTTGGGGCGACCTAAAAAATTAAAAAAAAATTCTTTTTGTTTTTGTTTTTGCTTTTGTAAATATTGAATTGATTCATTACTGTAAAAAATTTTATTTTATAAATTTTGATGATAAATTATAAATATCATACTTTGTAACATTAATAAACTTTTTAGTATAAAAAGGGATAAACTATAATTATAGAATTTTAAAGTAGTAACTGCATAGTTTTAATAGTATAGGCCCTAAATCTAGAATTTATGGTAAATTGAAAACTAATTTCTCAAATGAGTTTTTATCGTAGACTTGTTGCCAAGTTAGGATCAATCAACCTATTGATCTGACTTGCATTTTTACCTAACTATGGTCAGGTGGTAACTCCTGAAAAATTTTATAAAATCGAACATTTATCTCAATTTCTATTCAAGAATTTATATCAAATGAGTTAGGGTTTGATGTAAATCAAATTAAAAGAAATCGAACTAGAAATGAAAAATCCAGGCTTGACAATCATGGATCCTATAAAGTTATGGAGGCTTCAGTTTAGATCATCAATTGTCAAGAATCAATCTAATAATTCTCAATTACATTAAAAAGCTTATTTGAAAGATACAGTTTGAAGGACAAGAGACTGGTTTAACATGAGAAAGAGTACAACAATCTCAAATCCTGTGCTAAACATTTTCATTGTTATTTTTAGCTAAGATACTTGGATGAAATTTAGAGAGGAAGTCTTGTCCTTAAACAAAAAATTTCCATTGTGAGAATTACCAAGTATTTGTTAATAAGAATTAAAGCAATCTATAAGTTTACGTAATCTTAGGATTCTGAGGTAAAGCAAACTACAATTTTTAGATCTGCATGGTCTTTTGTGAAGTGTGAAACAAAGTAGATTAGAGGTTGTACCCATTGTTGAATTATTCTCAATTAATAGATCTTACCGATATAATCAAATTTATTGACTCGTAATGTTAGAAGAGATGATTGAATCATAAGGAAGAATTTATGTACATCACTAATCCCTATATTCTTTATTCGGTGCAATTTATTTATGTGTAATTTATAACTTATACACTCTCAATTGCATTTTGAGTCGTTATACAAAAGGTTTTGAGTCAAAGCATTCGCATGCCAATCTTAAATATGAATTTGCTTATTCACATATGTCAAAATCAAATTATAAGTTCAATACCATTATAATTAGATGAGCAAGGAGTATTTTTATGAATTTGTTATTTTAAACTTAAATTATGCAATTTTATGCCCATTTTCCAATATTGATATTTTTAAATTCTTTAATTTAAGTTTAATATAATATTTTATTATATGTATTAAAATATGTGGATACATATATTTTAAAACCTTAACAGGTAAAAATGAATTCTTTAGAAATATCGTCTTTTCTTGTGTACCATGATTCAATATAGGAACGATGTTATGTGCTAAAGGGAGATTTCATTTAAATGTCACTCTAAGTGATATGAATAAATTAAACTCTTATCAATGATGCTGTCTCATCTGTGTCTTAATAAATGAGTATTTGATACGTGTTAAAAAAATATCCCTAAAATAATATAAACAATAATCATCACTTCAAGACACGTATCAAATACTCATTTATTAGGATAGGAATGAGACATCATTATAGGGACGTCAAATGTGTTCTCCTTAAGGATAAGAATTTCATATGATGATGTCTTATTTGTGTTCCATCAAATGAATATTTAACACATACAAAAATAGAAAAATCCTTAAAATAATATAGATAATAATTATCACTTTGAAACACGTGTTAAATGCACACTATGGGGATAGCAAATGTGTCCCGTTAGCAAGAGTCTAAACATGTTGTTTCAATGGGAAAAGTCTTGGTCTATTTTAATCACATCTAATAGCTAGAAATACCTTTTAGGACAAGATTTATATTAGCGCTGCTTTAGGATCGCTTAAAATGAAGCCCTTCTACTTTTAGAGCATCATTGTCACGAATTTCTTGCAAAAATTAAGCACTTACTCACGAGGTCATTTTAGAGATTTTGGTAAATTAATTATCTATCTCATCTCTAAACTTATCAATAAAGAATCTCTTAACAATCTAAGTGTAAGAAGCGTAATATATGACCCTCTATCGGAGACTGCATTCTATCATGCCTTTTTAAGTCCTTATTCAGTTTTTCACATTGTGATACCATATATCCTCAAAAAATCAAATGTGAGGTACAATTAAAAGAAGAGACAAACTTCTAGTAAGTAAAAAGCAGCTCTAGGAGATCTTGTTTCAAACTTTCCACTCTTTTCCAATTGGAAACTGAACGTGAAACCCAACTTCATTCCTAAACGTGCATGAAGGGCACTTATATTTCACACTACATAACCCTCCTTTGCTGGTGCAACTAGGACAACTGGCTGGCATTGCTGCTGCCGGAAAAGTTTCATGACCATGACAAGATGGTGGCGCTGACGGGGTTTGTTTTTTCGGGGAAGATGGTGCCGATTTTGGTGTTGATACGGGTGCTGGTGCGTTAGGTGAAGGCGTTGGTGGGGTGATGATCTTCCTTTCACGCTGTTGGAAGTATAAAAAGAGAAGGTAGCAAAAGATGAGAACGGCAACAGCGGATCCTACAATTACCCATATAGGAGTATGAGAAGATGATTCGGGATATGGTGGAGGGTAGTATTGGAAATCTGGTGGAGTTTTGGTATCACAGCAACTTTTCTCCATTGACATTGTGAAGTGTGTGGAAGATAAAATGGTGTGCTTAGATGTAATGTCAGTCTGTAATTATAGATAAAGCAAAACACAGGTCAACTCGTCAACTTTTTCTAGTAGAATAAGATAAAAGGTACGCTAAGGAAGTTTCATTGAGTAGTTGGGTAGTTAAATTCATTTACCAAACGTCCAAGACTACATATGGAGAAGGATTATGTATTACATTGGAGAATATGAATACAAGTAGTGTATATATATTAATAATTTTTTTAATTATAATAAAGAGTGGAAATTCAAACATGATATCTCTCATTTAAAGTCTAGGAATAATGCCACCATATCACAAAATTATCAGCATATTAACAATATTTTGATACATATAAAAGCGAGACGGATATGTAATACATATGAATCTTATATAATGAACTTGTGTGGATTGTGTTCTTGCTATCTATGGTAGTTGATTGGTTATATGAGACGGATTAATATAACAATATGGATTTATAGATTATTATAGACACAAGATAAATAATATTATATTTGATTATATAATAGTATAGTATGTTAAAATTTTATATAACTACTAGAGTAAACTATTTTCTATAGAATAATAATATATCGTTTAAAAAGAGTAATTATAATTTTTTAATCACTATATCAACTAGGCTAACAATTAGTCTATTTGATGGTACAAAATAGAAGGGGCGATCGAATTCTAATTAAAGAAGAATGTAATAAAGGTATTGGCATATTTGTGTATGTACTAAGATATTTAGTTGACGTAAATAAAAATATATGATGGAATTATAGTAAGATATATATTATATCTCTATCATAAAAGTAGAATATTTATTCATTTATGGTACGTAAAGGGGAAAATCAATTAATAAAATGAAGAAATGAATTATACATTATTTTGCATGATAACATTTATGCCTAATTGTTAATTCGGTGTTTAAAACATCATATGGTAATTTTACGTGATACAAGAAGAGAATAAAATAATTATGCATCCCAATTAAATAAATGTTTATTCACTATTCGCTTGTGCAAAGAGACACGTCTAATCTTCTAAATTAATTAAATAAGTGTGTATCAATGATCCCTCCACGTCAAATGTTTGTATCTTTTATTCTTTACTTAGAAACTAAGCATGCATCACACAGAAATAATAATTGCTTTCTTTTACTTACTATGTAAAAAATACACCAATGAACGAAATCTTTTGTCTTTTTTTCCCCCACTCACAGCTGGAACTTTCCGAACGTCCATTGTGCCAGACAAATTCATAAATTCGGTGTTATGTTGTTGTTTTAGTAAATAATAATATATCATATGTATTTTTTATCACATATAAAAAGTTTTAAAATGATTAAAATTAAATTAATAATATATGATATCTTTTTATTTATTGAAACAACAACGTAACAACAAATTCAACCAAATAAACTTTCATCAAAATAAGCCAACCTGTTTTTTGTGTTTAAAACAAAAGAAAAGTTGTCTTAGTCCCATGATAAGACAAAACAAAAATGTGTCAACATGGCTAATAATGCTGTTTGTACTATTACGAGGAAGAAATAAAAAAAAGCTAATACTAATAGTTTTTTTATATAAGCCTATATGATATAAAGCAACATGACATAAATCTCAGGCTTATTTAAAGCAACATTGCCTAGTTGGTGGGTGTGGAAATAACATTCCCCCCAAAGTAGGTAAGAGAACACAGCTGGAAATGCATGTGTGTCCAATGGACCTTTCAGATCACCACATGCACTAGATTCTAACCAACTGAGGACATTTAAGTTTCACATGACCTAAACTATCACTGCCAATAATTTTTCCGGATTCCTAATTGATTTCCATTGTGGATTGTCAGTGGGTCAACGGCGTAGCAAGGAATAGGTAGATAAAAAATAAATTAAAGTAGTAAAAAAAATCACATTAGTATCTTATATGATCCTCCTGTTATAAACTATTGCCAATTATCATTATCTTATATATTAAGTAAAAAGTTGTGGCTACTCAACTCCATATCAACAAATTAGAAGTTAATACTTTGTACCATGGTTTAATTATCCTTTCAATTAGCATCATGTATCTATTATTCGTAAATATTTAAGTCTATTATGGTAATTTCATCTATAAATTTAACTTATTTTCCTGTCTCTAATTTTTTATCGATGATATTTTTCTCCTACCTAGGTGATTTTTCTTTCCTTTTTAATTTTTGTATTCTTAAGGTGTATTTTTTTATAACTTACTCTATTAGAAAATTTGATGATCTCATCATTTTTTAATGAAATTGGTCTTATCGGTTATTTAATGGCTTATATTCATATCCAATCATGATAATACATTCAAATACTTAATCGATCATTTATTATATTTATTTTAGTAGTGATTGGTGTGTTCACATAATCATAGAAGTCCCCTGCCCTACTTCAAGTGGAACTTTTACTAGTTTTGAACAATAATTTATCAGCACGAAACCATGCATGAGTTTTCCTCTTTTTGCAATATCATTTTCATTCATTGTAATTTACAAGTAACCAAAGACGATTTATATTTCAATTTTACTTAGAAAAATTTTTCCTTTATTTTTTCCTATTTCCATCTGCCTAGAAGTTATGGTTACTAAAAATCTATAAGCGTTCCTTACATACTATTTTCATGATAATAAATGTGGTCTAATATAGCAAAATATATATAAATAACTATATTTTCTTATTTAAGAACAACGAAGTTATTTTAATTTTGTATAATTCTAACACATTATTCTCGAGAATTGTACAATATATAGGAAACTACGATCGTATGGATGAGACCATCCAGTTTATCATATAACCATAATAATAAATATAGTAAGTGATATATTAAGTATTTTAGTCGTATGATCATGATTGGATATGAATCAAAGCTATAAAATAATTAACAGGACTGATCTTGTTAAAAAAAATGACAAGACAAAAAAATATTTCCAAAATACATAATATAAAACTAAATTGTATTTAAAACAACATGTACTTATGTTATAACCCTCAATAGATATAAGCAGGTGATTAGAGAACTACACAGCATAGTATGGATATACATGTACTAGATCTAGTTTCATATAACATATTTGAACTAAAATCAAGCTAAAAGCAGGTAAAGATAGTTGTAACCACTATAAAAGTAGCCGATGTGTTGCTTGTACATGTATAAAAAGAGAAAAGATGAAGAGAAAAGGGTTAGGACCCATGTAACCCTCAAGATTTTTTTATCTTAAGTTTAGACAGTAAGAATTAAATCTTTAGAGAAATAAAAGATATCAAAACAAGATTCATGATATAGATCAAAATTTTACTAACATGTTTATATAACCGTAAAGGATAGTGTGAATCACTAAATCTTTAGTGTATATTTGTTAGTCAACAATGGCTTAGAAATAAATTGCATAAATATAAAATACTAAATATTAATTTAAAATTTTACTTTTTTGAAATTTGAAACCTAGATCCATCTTTAATTTATTGTCTTGAATAATTTGTTTACATATTCACTAATAGTCATCTTACATATATTACAAGCCTTGATCCTTAAACCTGCACTCAAATTTCTCTTGAAACTATACAAAATGTCTTGTAAAATCTGTTTCATCATAAAATACAGGTAGGGTAAACTTATCCAATTTTTATAAAGTTTCCTTCATTAATTATTGAAAACGACATCTTCAAACTAAGTACATTCTACTCTCTCTTACTTGTAAAAGAAGCAACCATAGTTTAAAATTTTCACCAGCTAGACGTAATCATCACAGAAGATAAAAACAAGATTTTTAAAATATGTCATACTAATATAATTTAATTACTACAATATCTCATTTATCAATCACAAAACTAAATAAACACAAACTCATTTTGTTATCATTTTCACTATGAAACTTTCTTTTAGCAACACTAAAAACATACAAACTACTTCTCCAAATTATCACCTTCAACATCAGAAAATCTCTAAAGAATCATACCCAAAAACTATCTTCAGTCTTCTTGAGAAAGTAGGCAAAGCAATCACTTAGGAATATCAATTAAACTAGGTAATGTTTATTTTTCAAAGTTATAAAGTTATCTTTACCAAATACACTAGTACACTTATGTATCTTACTATTTAAAAGTAAAACACTAAGTTTAGCAGATATAACAAGTTAATGAATTAAAACTAAACTTACTATGGAAAAGTAAAAGTGTTTGCATTCTTACTTTGTGAATTTAACTATGTCTAGAGTTTTAGTATACTTATTAGAAGGTTATAAAAAAGTATAACTTTACTTAACAAAAATAAATATGATCGTTCATATAGAAGAATAAAGACAAACTTTAAATGTTAGATGAAAGAATGAAAAATCTAAGTTTAATTATTAAACTTGCTAAATGTAGCTGTGTTTGAAATAGTTATACAGTTTACGGCCATAGCGTATCCGTGATCAAGCTTGAAGTGGTTACACTAGATCAATCTACGGCCAAAATCGTGCCTACAATTACAAAATGCAGTTGACACTAGGTACCTATGATTGAAATTAATAAGTGTATTTTACTCTATTCAATTTATAAGGATTTAGGCCTAAATTGGTGCATTTTTGGATGAATTCCAATGAATTTGGTGCTTTTAATGTCTGATTGTTGTTTTTCAGCTCCTTGAATCGACAAAAGAAGAATTTGAAGTATTTAGAATCAGATTTAGAGCAAAACAGTAACAATACTTGTTGACAGAATCAGTTGAGTCCTAGAAAAACACTAGTCAAAGCCAAAATGTCAAGGAAAAATTGGTCTATCGCATCCTAAATTTAGCCCTTAAAGTGACCTTTGACAAATGTACTAAGGTGATTAAGCCCTGGATTTGAAGAGAAGTCTCTATCGCACCACAAATTCGAGGTCTAATCTTGACCCTTGATGAAGACTAAATAAAAACCAGACATCTACTTTATTTGAGTCACACCTCAAAGTCTTGAGCCCTCGACGCCTTTGATTTAGCCCTCAATGGAAGAATGGACAAAAACAACAGCGTTTTATCACCTCAAGTAGAGCCCTATCTGTAATGTAGCACTCGACCTACCCCTCGATGAGCAATTGTTTGAGCAAGCGATATAGACGCGTACGTAGATAAGGAAAATGCATTCCATTATAAAAAGAATCTACCATATCAGTAATAAAATCTTCATGATTTCCTTGTCCTAAGCCTATAAATAAAAGTGCAAGGCATACGTTGTAAAAGGTGTACAGTGCATAGAATTTTATATAATAAATTTTCTTAACCTAGTAGAGATAGAGAATTCTAAGGCAAAAGAATAAGTTTCTTCCTGCTTTAGAAAATCTTATGTTTTCTGGGTAAAATTAATAAAACTTGTTGTTTATAATTTTTGTAAGACTCTGATCGTTATTGAAATATTCTTTGTTTCAATTTTATTTCTTCAAAAATTGTGCTTAATGCTTAAACCTATGGAGAAATAATCTCCGACAGCTTAAAGTTTGTGAATCTAAATCCTAATTCATGTGAATTCATATGCACTTTCAAGTAAATTGACTGGATATTTGTGATTAGCAACATGAATTTATTTTTGTGAGTCTAATTGTGTGGTGCACCTGTTAGACCCACATTTGATTTCAATCGAATAGGCTTAAAGGTTGTTCTTTTTAATAGATCTATGGCTACTAATGGAGTTGATCATAATCACCTTGAGAGAGAGGTTATGAGACTTTCTACCTCTTGTTTTTAAAATTCATTTAGTGGTTTGAAAACAAAGGATTCTCAAGCTTTATGTGGGTTAGATCATTAATAGCCTAGAAGAGATTCCGATGGTCTAGTCAGATTTAGGTTTTAACTTACCTTAGTAATCCGACAATTCAAATACACCAGCAACAACTCTCTCAAAGTTTTGATTTGAATTCACATGATAAGAATTGGTAAGCAACCCTATATTATCTTGCATCTTTACAAACCTATCCTCAATTTTGCCTGAAAATATTTGTGAATATTCATTAACCTAGTCTAGATTCTATTTTTAATATGTTCTTCTTATTTACTTTGCTAGATAATAGGATTCAACCTAATTCTTTCTATGCTACTTCGTTAGGTGCGCGTGTCTAATTATTGGTAATTGCAATCTAAAGTTGGACAAAACCAATTAGTTTTACAAATTTTGAAAGCTTCCACTTTGAGTTGTTCTTTTAAAATGTGTCTTATACAACTCAAGCCAACCACACAAACCAAAGCATTTCCGAAGGCATTGCCGAGAACTGGTGTTGGATTTATTTATTTGAAGCGCAACTGGGCAATATCAAAAAACATTTCACCTATTATTCTAGTCACTAATATCTGTGAATAGTGTAAATTGTTTGTTTTTGTTTTCTTTATATATGTTTCTCTTTATAGTTTTTCTTTATAAATATCTGTTTCTTTTTTTTTTGTAAATATATGACCTTTGCTTGTATATATTTATATATATGTTTCTCTTTGTTTTTGTAGATAGCATTCTTTATGTTTGCAAAGTTCATTAAGGATTTTAGTAAGTGGTATCATGATAGATTTAACTTAGTAATTTCATCACACACTTTCTTTTCAAACTATTAAAATAGAATTTATTGGTTAAACTCAATATTATGCAAAAATCTTTAAAGCTTATTTATATGGTATTATTATTTTCAAAATTTAAAATAAATTTTTGCTAAGTTCTAAGGTCGATAATTCTCCATTATGCAAAGTTTTCTTAAACAATCATTTAAATGGTTATACCAATATGTAATAAACATTAAGATTTAAGCCAAGTTTTCAAGTCAAGTTAAAAATCAACTCACTAGTTTAGAAACCAATGTAGAGAAATAAAATGGCAATTAGTTTTTAAAATGATAAACTCATTTTCCAAGAAGTAGAAAAATATAAATATGAAGAGAAAAATACATTTACACAACTCAAACACTAGTGCTTCCAACAACTTAAGAAAAATTTGAAAACTTCGTTTTTCTATCACTAAAATAAATTGTTTATGAAAAAATTGTTGAGACAACACACTAAATCATGCATATAATATGAGTTTATACATATATTCAAAATATATTTTCAACCACATAAATATCTATGTGTCTGCTATAGGTTTTTGGATAAATTAAAATTTAAGAAAATTTGTTTTAAAGGCTAGAATTTTCATGACCAAGTTGTACCAGCCCATTTTCGAGCCCAAACGTCTTTAAATTTCAAAAATAACCTTAGAAATATATAGATCTTTTTCAGTAGGAAGAAAACGACCACTCATATGCAAAATTCTAACTTAAAATGAGCATGTTATAGCCGTTATAAGTTAGAATTTCTCTAATCGGGATAAAGACGCGAATTTCAAGCTATAAAATTAGAATTTAAGTAAACCTCATTGAAATGCTCATTTCGAGTATTTCTTCTTGTTTAGGTGAAGGAGGACCTGACTTCACTTTTATGGAAGACCACTTTGATTAGATATATTGCTATGGAGTGAATTATTCCTTACTATTTACATTTCCTTGTATATACTTGTAAGTGGAACTAAAAGTTAAGAAAAGATAAAATGAAAAGTGTATGTGATAAATGCATGTTGTATGTGGTGCTTGATGAAAAGATAAGCATATCGAAATGGAGAATTGATGAGTAAATTACATGTTCCATTATGATTGTTTGATGTATATTGTTTGGTCACCCTTAACTTGAAAACTAATATTATTTGAAAAATCATTATTAAAAATAAATCATGCATGACACGAAGTGAGTCATATTACGAATTCTTCATGTGGAGAAACAAGGAGTTGTAATGGTGGCCAGTAATAACTGAGAAGTCTACATTAACAAGTAGGAGCCAGAAAGTTTGCAAAATATGATGGTCGTATGGGCTCGAAACCACCTGTAAGCCCTGGAAAATTTCAATAAATAATTTCAAGATGAAATTCAAAAATAAACCCTAAAAATGGCTCCAAATTAAAACCGAATTTCAACTAGTCCAAAAACACGAGCGAATCCAGAAATTTCCAAAGCTTGAGAAAAATAAGAATCCTTAAAAATGAAATAAAAACTCAACATACTTCAATTCCAAAACCACTACGTACGACAAACTCTATACGTAACCTGGACTTATAAAAATGGATAATATAGAACCCCAAAATCAAATTATTAAAAAGTAAATAATGATTAACTTTCGGAAATGAAACCCAATTCAAGAATTCTGAAAACATTAAAAGATATTAAATACTTACAAAAATAAAATGTAAAATAAATTTCTCAAATTAAATATGTTGTATAAACATAAAATATCAGTTTCCAAAGTGGCAAAAACCTAAACCGGAAAAATCACCCGGAAACCCTAACCGGAATGCAATAGCCTAAGTCCGGCAACCTAGTGCCCCTAACTCTAGAGGTCGAGGCGTAGCTAAATATGTAGAATAGCTCATAGTAATATGAGTTTATTTAAAAATACCAGATTGGTAAATTTTTGATCTATTTCGAACCTGTTCGGATACAGACTTCGAAAAGCGTATCCTGGGGCTCGAGTTAAAAAAATATACCAATAGTACCGTTAGACTCATAATTTCATAAGATTTCCAAATATCAGTTATATAATTTTTCGGGTTATAAAAATATTTATAGCCTATATTCGTGTATTTTGATCATACCGGTAACATAATTGTTAAAATACTAAAATAATTCAAATAATTATTTAAATTTAATTATGAAAAATCTGCTACAAATATTTGGAATAAATTTTCTAATTTTATTTTATTTTAATTTATTTTATTAAGAAAGTACTTTTACAACTCATACCTTCAAGTACACTTTACACATATCACTTTCTTTTCACTTCAATCTTTCTACACATTAACCCACACTTCATGGCAGATTTTGACCCTCTTTATGGCTGCCATTGTCCTTTATTTACTCCTATTTTGACTAAAATTAATTATACTTCAATCCTTCTTCAAAAAGTTACATTACACATTAATTATACAATTCAATTTTGAGTCAAAATTCAACAAATTCACTCTCTCTCCTCTCTCAATATTCACGTGCAGCATGGTCTTCTTGGTTGCCTTATTTTATATTTTTCTCTTCTTTTATTCAATTAAAACACTCATTTTCTCTCACTCCTTCATTTACTCACTTTCCCTCTTTCATTCTTTAACTTCTCTCTCTCATTTTTCCCCTCTTTCTTCTTCTTTTCCTCTCTTTCTTCTTCATTTCCTCTTGTTCCTCCATGAAAAACAAGCTGCCCCCTTCTTCTTCCATGGCTTCCACACTTCATTCCTAAAGATTTCTAAGCAAATCTTCTTCCCAAAGCTCCATAGGTGATATAGGTAAAGTGTAATGAAGGTTTCATGCATCAAATGACCTTCCATAAGCTTAAAAGCTTAGGATGATGATGCCAAAAATGAAACACTCATTTTCTCTACTTTTATTATCTTGTATTACAATTATTTTCTTGTTTAAAGTTGATATATATTGTAGATCTAACTTTTTATAGCTTTGATTTTCGTTTATGCATAGATCTTGTTATTAGTTGTTATATTTGTTATTTCTTATGATTTATGCATAGATCTATCATCCACATGTCCATCTTAATGATTCATGCATTTAAAACTGGTTTAGAAAACTACATCTAGTGTTTTGAGTTCCTAAATGCACTAGACTTTGTTTATGTTCATGAACAACTTGCTATAGCATGATGATGGTAGGAAAGTTGTAAAACTCAAGATCTATTTTATTTTCAACAAAAATCATTTTTGAAAATTCGGATGAAAATGGAACCATATTTAGAAAAGTGTTTTTCAACTTCAAAATGTGTATTTTTCATTTAAAATGAAGGGCTTAGGGTATAGATAACATAAATGAAAGATTTTGATGAGCAAAGTTTAGATCTATGAGTTTAAAGTTATTTCATGGTTTCATTTATGTATGTTCATATTATGTGTAGATCTTAGATTTGAACTTGAACAAAATTGTGAAATTCGTATTTTGGCAAACCCCATTTAAAAACCACTTTCCAAGTGTCAAAATGTAATTTTTATTAAGAAAATGAAGGCTTAATATATGTATATCATCAAGACTTCTTTTTACAAGAATCAAAAGTGATTTTCAAAAGTTATTTTCAAAATAAAAATTCTATTTTCGGATTTTGGTCAAGACATATTTTAAAAACATGTTTTCCAACTCAAAAATGAAGTTTTTATTTAAGAAATGAAAGGCTCATAAGATATATATGTAAGGAATGGATTTTCATAAGCTTAGATAGATTTTATCAAAAGATATGACCAAAAATAAATTTTCTAAATTCGGATCCCAACCAAGACCAATTTTTAAAACCCATTTATCAACTCCAAAACTCATGTTTTATGTGAAAAATGAAGTATATAGGTAATAGTATCATTAAGCAATGATTTTTACAAGTTGAAATGAGTTTTGATGAGATTAATGTGTAAGACAAGAAATAGAATCAAGATGAAAAATTTTGAGTTAGTAGCCAATTTGTGAAATTCGTAATTTTGAGTGAAGGCCATAAGAACACGTATTATCCAAGTTCAAAATGAAAGTTTTATGTATTAAATGAAGTCCTTAAGTAATAGGTATCATAAGGTCTTAAATTTTAATGCATTAAACAAGTTTTTCCCAAAGGAATCATTTAAAAAGTGGATTTTCTAAAATTCGGATTTTTGAGTAAATCATATTGGAAAAACATATTTGCAAAGTGTAAAATGCAAATTTTTGTGTAAGAATGAAGTCCTTAGTGGTTATGTATGATTGAGCCCTAATTTCCTAAATATCAAATGATTTTTACTTAAAGAAATCACTCAAAAACCAATTTTTACCAAATTCGGATTTTGGAATCAACCCCACTTGAAAACATGTTTACCAAGTGTAAAATGGAAATTTTTATGAAGAAATGAAGGTCATAAGTAGTATATATAATGAAGACTCAATTTTGACAAAAATAATTATATTTTCTTAAGTAACAAATCCAAAACAAATGGAAATGATAAAAGTTAGAAAACTAGATTTTTCATAAGTAAGTTTCATTATGGTCTTGCAAAATAAAAAGTATAAAATTTCCTTTTAGCAAAATCATCAAGATCATGCATGCAATAGGCTCATCTCATGTCATTCATGTTAGGAAATCACTCATATTGCATGTATAGTTAAGTTATACAGTAGGAACATTACAAACATTTACAAAACTATTTTTCGGAATTGAAACCGTACTGCAATCTGATCCCTTTTCGAGACCTAAATGTTTTCAAAACTTGAAATAATATTAGAATTAGATAGATCTTTCGAAGTAGATAGAAATCGATATATAATTTGCGAGATTCCGAGTTAAAATGACCAAGTTATGGCTGTTTTAAGTTGGAATTCCCGCTTAGGACGAGAATTACGAATTTGATAGTTCGTATAAAATCGTTTGGATTAGTTTGAGTTGAAATACTTATTAGAGTATTTCTTCCTTTTTAGGTGATCCGAAATCGACGATTCCTACCACCGAATTATTATTACTAGAAGACCGGTGATCCAATGGCCGAGTGAGTTTTCTCCTTGTTTTGTTACCTTGATTGTGCTTGTGTTAGTTGCATTAGAACTATAGGAACAAGATAAAAATCGAGCTGAATGGGGATAGGATTATATGATGAGACTGTGATGAATGTATGGCAAAGAATACTAAAGCATATCGAAACCATGATTCGATTGGATAACTACACTGTTTATATTATTTCTATTATGTGTATAATATTAGCTGGTCACTCCAAAGAATGTATAAATATTTTTGGCCTAAGCAAAAATTAAAATGGTCATGCATCGCATCAGACATATTGCATTTGGTAGCGTGCTACTCCTACGCAGGTCGATCGGTATGGTCCGAGGACTCGTTTGGATAATGAGACCCGGGATCAGAGCTCATTCATAGGAAACTAAGGCACATCGGGGATGCATTCCATGTGTGAGCCTAGCCGAGGCGAGTGTTGAGAGCTGAGAGCTTGGGGACTAGTAGCAGTCGTGTAGACTTCAATACAATCCCTAACCCAAGATATAGAGGGCGTAAATCTGTTCTGTGTGTGGGTTCCGGATACCCATCCATAATTGCTTGCTCACGTGTTTGTTTATGCATGGCATAGGATTGATTAATGCTTGCTTGTTCTGGTACGGAACTAAGGGAATTCTCACTAAGCTAGTGTAGCTTATACCTCAATAGTTGTTTAAATGAACAGGTTATCTCAAGAATGCAAAGTGGGGACCGAGATGGCTGAAGCCGAGAATGGCTTCGGGATTACGGCAAGAAATGAGAATGTTGAAGTTATCAGCTAGTTTTATGATTTGTCTTGTAATAGTTTATGTAAGGGATTCTGTGGATGAATGTAATTGAAGTTGAATGATTTGTATTTTAAAGTATAGTGGTTTGTATCGAAAGTATAGTGGATTTTATTTCCTTTACATTGTTACTCAATTGTATCAACATAAAATGTATCATTCCGATGTGTCTCCTTTATGTGTTAGAGGCCTTGTACATAGTATGGAAACATTCGCGTAACTGAGGTGGTCATTCTTAGGCTTTAATATTATGTACGGCGGACTGCCACGATTAGGGTACCCTTCGGGGCGTGACACCACCCAACTCGTGACATGGAGAGCATAAATCTATGCTATACATTGTTTCCAGTTAATCATGTGTATTATTGTTGCATATTCATATGTTTACTTAATTACTTGTATGTTTTATGGAAACATTTTGAAGAAGGAAATTATCTCACTAAGCTAGTTTGCTTATATCCTTATAGCTTTTTGCTTCAATTTAAATACCAATTATCACGCCCCAAAGGGTACCCTAAAGGTAACAGTCCACCACACTTAATATTAAAGCTTAAGTATAACAACTTTAGTCATTCCCATAAGCTTTGATATTAGGTGTAAGACGTGCTCTCATAATTTTAAAGGACCATACTGTAAGCCCCTAGATTTTTCGATAATATTAGCAAACCCTAAGAACCGAAAGTTGAAACGAAACCCTAAAATTAACCTAGTTATACGATTAGTCTAGTGAATCTAGATCCAGCAATCCCGTGTTCTTAAACCCTAGAAAACGAAATTGAGATAATCGTGGAAAACGGTTCGTAATAACATAGGGAAGCCTAAAAATATCAGATTCGAATTTTTCTAGTGTCTTCGGATCCGATCGGGATCAGTTTTCAAAAACCGTGCCCCGGAGCACCAGATAGCAAAAATATTCCGACAACACCAATAGATTCGTAAAAATATAAGGTTTTCAAAAATATCAGTTTTAGAATTTTTGGTATCTAAAAATAACAGATATAGGCCTTTTACGCGTATTTTCTTTACTACCGGTATTTTAATTGTCTAGTCTACTATTATAGTACTTTTTACTATTTCATTACTATTCACCTATCTCTACTTTTTCTTACATTCTATTCTTACACACTACCATACCTATACCTTACAATTTACCTTCCCCATACAACTTTAATCACATCACACTTTACACATTACTTCTTTTTATTACAAAACAACAAAATTAATCAATTTTCCTCTCTTCCCCATGCCTTGCCGTCCACTCTCTCTCCTCTTCCTCTCAATTTGTTTTCTTTTCCAATTTATTTTATTACATCTAATTTCCACTCCAAAAATCTATAAATACCCCCTTCCTCTTCCATTCTTTCACACAACAAAAATTCATACAAAAACTCTCCCAAAATCACTCCACAAAATTCCTCTCCCAAATCTCTCTCAAGTCTCTTCTTTTCTTTAGAAAACCAGTCCCACATAATACAACAACCCATTCTTTTCTTCTTCAACCACCACATAAACTTTAGGTAAAAGTTTTTCATATACTCTCATCATGTTCATATAACTTAACATGAGTTTAGTGTATGTTTCTTAGACTCATTGAGTTAAAGAAGCAACAATTTATTCATGTTTTGTTTTTGTTCATGTTCTTCTTTTCTTTATGTTGCTATTATGTTGATATTGTTATTATTGTTATTATTATTTGTTTCTAACCTAACTTATATAAGTATTATGTATATATATTTATTTAGAGCATATAAGCTCACTTGTTATTTATTTATTTTCAAGTCTTGCAATTTATTTATTTACTTGTTTTATGCAATATTAAGACTAGTCTTTCTAGTCTTAGACTTGTCCATATCAAGTCAAAACAATTTTATTTCTTTGCTTTTCTTTTCTTTGAGGACTAGTCCATTCTTAGTCCCGGGATTCCTTGATGAAGCTAAGGTTCCCAATACTTGACTTTACTTTTATGCTCTTATTTATTTATTTATGTTGTTTTTATATTTTTCATGGTTACATATTCTCATTCATGCATGAATATGTTGTTATTGTCTCAATCATAATAGAAATGAGTTTTCTTAAAATAAGAATAAGAACTCTTTTTAAATATAAATTTTGTCACATAAGAAGTTATTTTCCTTAAAGGTTTGAAATTTATTTAACAAATATTCTTCTAAAGTTAGATAAGCTAGCTCAAGTTTTAGTAATAATATGTGGTTTTCACCAAGAAATACATAAAGTAAAGTTATTATAAAATCTCTTTTCAAAGAAATAAAAAGTTTCTTTAGACCTAAACAAAGGATTTCTTAAATTCAATTGTCAAAGTTTTCCACCAACACTAAAGTCTAAGATAAGTTTTCCAAAATTTACTTATAAGATGATTTCTTTTAAAAGTGGATATAACTATGAAATATTAGAAAAACTATATGTTTCCAAACCACTAGAAATAAATTTATGAAAATCTTGAAAGATTAAAATTACTTTTGAAGATTAATAACTAAGAAATGGAGTTAAAAGGAAGAAATACTCATTTATAATAATTTAGGAAATTTTCAAAGTAAAACTAACTTCTTTTCAAGTCTTAAGCTTATCTCACTTTCAAGACATTTGTTTACAAAACCATTGTTGAGACAACACCAAATTCATGCATATAGTTTGAGTTTATACATATTATACATAAATTCAAGGGATTTTTCAATCATACTATATATCTATATTTTTGTACAAAAGCCCTTGGGTAAAGTAAAGTTTGAAAACTCTAGTTTTGAAGTTTGGAAAATTCGTATCAAATCTGTACGCTACTATTCCGAGACCTAAATGACTTCTTTTGATGAAAATAACCTTAGAATAGATAGATCTTTTCGAGTAGGTAGAAATCGGTATATAATATGCGAAATTCCGAGTTAAAATGAGCAAGTTATGGCCATTTTAAATTGGATTTCCATTCCATACGATTTTACGAATTCTTTAAGATAGAAGTATAGAACTTGAATAGATCTTGGATGAAATACTCATGTTGGGTATTTCTTTTGTTTAGGTGTCGAGGATCACGATCTTGTCTTCCCCGAGGATTACTTCGACTCCTAGAGCGCTATGGACGAGTGAGTTTCCTTTACGCTTATGTATTCGCGCATGTGCTTGTAGAATAGAGCACTAGATGTAGGAAAAGATAAAATTGATATGCATGTGGGATATTATGGGAATTATGTATGTGATTCATTGTGTGCGATGAATGAACGATAAGCATATCGGAATCCGATTTGTGATGTTTCCATGTATGTATTGTTATGTGTGTAAATATTGTTTGATCGCTTTAAATGATTTAATGCCATATTGAAATCCCCATATAATAATTGCTCATGCATATCACTTAGAATATCATTTCGAAGTTTTGCTACTACTCCTCAGCGTGGGACCGGAAAGGTAAGCTGCCTAGCTACATCTTGAGGGTTAGGACGTACGGGGAATACGGCCTCAAGGTGTAGCCGAGCCGGATCGATCGCTTTGGGCATGGAAGGCCGGGGACTAGTAGTACGGTTCGTTGGAACCCCAAGACGCGCGCAAACTTGAGGAGGTTGTTCGGGACCCAGTTCAAAGCATTCCCTAACCACCGATGGAGGGGTAAATCCATCAAACATACGAAACCGGATAGTCGTATGTAATGTTTGATCATATGATTGTTGCATTCATATGCTTGATTAATAAACTTGTTTGATTGTTGTTATGAGTACTATTGCGTAAGGAATATCTCACTAAGCTAGTCATGCTTATACTCTATAGACTTTTGATATTGCAGGATTACCTTTTTGCACCCGAGACCATCTTGATTTCCCGGGTAGAATCCTCATTTTGAGAAGCTTTTGGAGGCAATCTATTTTGAAGTTATAGAGTAGATTTCTTCTAAAATCTTCTAGCTTTAGTTATGTTATTTTTAGAACCATGTTATTAAGAATTATCGGGGGAATGCCCCTTAGAAGCTGTAAGACTTTCATTTCAATTATATATATATTAAGTGTTATTTTGCATGTTCCGCTGCCAATGTCTTAAAATGCATTACTCCAACGGTTTCCCTTTGTTGTGAATGTATGCCTTGTACCGATATGGAAGCTTTCGAGTGACTGAGGTAGTCATTCTTAAGTTTTAATATTGCGTACGGTGGGCTGTCACGTTTAGGGTACCTGCTAGGGCGTGACACATACTTTGAAATATGAAACTTAGAAAGATACAATAACAAATTAAGAAATGAAAATCATAATATTTATTCATTCATAAATAATGTCTTACAAGTCCTAGGTGCATTCCCCTGTCAAAATATACTATAATCTATTACAAGAAATTTTTCTATGAAGTCTATATCTAAGCTAATGTTAAACTTCATCTAAAATTCCTTAACCAAAAAGGAAAATACCTGGGTGCAAGGTCTCCGTGGCTTTAACCACAAAAAGTTAAACTGCAAGAGATATCTATAGGAGTATAAGCTAACAGGCTTAATGAGAATTATTTCCTTAAGTAAATACTTGAGTAGCAAAATTCAAACAAGTTATTTAAGTATTCAAGCGAAATGCATATATACGTGAGTAAGCAAGGCATATGGTTTCTAGAAACCATATGTTGAATGGATTTACACCCTCTATTCGGGATTTGGTGATAATAAGTAATCTCAGACCGAGTCATCTTAGTTAATTCATGCTCTCGATCGCTACCAACAAGCATATTAAGTCTACTCGTGTCGAGCCATGCTTTCGATTTACCATTAAGCATTGTTTTAATTCCTTGTCGCTCAACATTTTCTTTCGATCATTGCCGCCAAACATTGCTTTCAATCATTGCTGCCAAGCATTGCTTTTGACCGTGTTACTATCCTTTCACCTAAGAATAATAACCCCATGTAATGTGACTCACTATGTGGTATGCATGAATCAATTTATTTAAGATATCATAGCATCTTTATTGTCAATTTTAAAGTGATCATAGAATTTCAGACATATGAAGTTCTATACTAAGACAAGCAGTCCTTTACAATCAATTCCTGCCTTGATATTCTTAGTGTTCTTTCATACAACTTTACATATATAACATTTTATCTTTCCTTAATTTCTAATGCATCTATACTACATCATGTTACCATGGCGATACTTCTTCTAAATGAAAGAGTCGATCAAATAATCTACTTAGTCAAAATAATCCTCGGAATATGGATATTCTTCATCGAGATCACCTATCAAGAAAAATATCCGTAATTAGTATTTCTTGATAACCCTCTTGAAATTTGATAAAACTATATCACAAGAATGTCAAAGTTTGTATAGAAGATAATTCCAACTTCAAATGATCATAACTTGCTTATTTTAACTTGGAATTGCCCATATAATATACCGTTTTCTACCTATTCTAAAATATTTATCTATTTCTAAGGTTATTTCTATCAAACAAGGTCTTTTAGGTCAAAAAAATGAGTGACTAGATTCACCACGAAAATCCTATCCTAAAAATAATCATTTCAAACACTCAAAAATCCTTTGATAATTACGTAGTTATCAATATAGATTGAAAATTTCCTTTTTATAGATTTATAGCTCATATTTCATACATGTTCAAGTGTCTGTTGTCCAACCAAATTTTTTTAGTGAAAACAATGTTAATTAGAAGTTTGAAAAAATCATAATTTACAAGAAATCCTTTTGTAAATTCTTAAAAAATGAAGATTTTCATTCATTTGTTTTCAAAAAGTTTTTTATGTTTATCTCACTATTTTCCTTGGTGACTTTTCATAAAAATGAATTTCTCTATTTTTCATTTTTGAAACTTCTAACACTAGTGTCACTTTTCTTATTAGTTTCTATGTGTTTTCTTTCACTATTATTTTGACCTTTTTAAATTCTTAGTTGGAAAACTTACATTTCCTTTCTATGGGATTTCCTTTATATCATGTTTTTAAGGAAAATATTTTTGTAACAAATAATCGTTTTCCTCAATTTTAGAAAACAACTCTATTACTACTATAGTTATAGTTTTAGAAAAAGCCTTTCAAAATAATGGTATTTCCAAAATTATAATGAGTTTTTCTTAAGGCTTTGAGAAAAATGGATTCCATTTATTAATTTAAAAAAAAAATCTAAATTTCTTTTAGGACTCTTCTTTGGTGACAAAATTCTCTTTTGTAAAAAGTATAGTTTAAACTTTGTGGTTTAGACAACAACCTTTATTTTGCATGAATATGAGAATAATAACTAGCAAAATTATAATCAACAAACTAATAAGCAAAATAATATAAGTTAAATATTAAGAGTCTTACTTTGAATCAAGGCTCTCGGACTAAGAAATGGACTAGTCCCGAAAAGAAAAGAAAATTATTTTGACTTGATGAGGACAAGTCTAAAACTAGAAAGATTAGTCTTAAATATCATGAAATAAGTAAATACATTACAAAGCATGAAAATAAATAAATAACAAGTGAGCTTATGTGCTCTAAAGAATATATATAGATACATAAATATATTTAGCTAGATATGAATAAGAAGTTAGAATAATAACAACAATAATATAAGCAAAGTATAATAACAACATAAAAATACAGAAATTTATATTTATGAATAAGAACAATACATGAACATAGTTTAGTTTCCATAATAATAAGCTTAGGAAACTCACACCATGGTCATGTAAAGTTACATGACATAGTAGTAAAAATATGAAAAGAAGTTTTACCTAAAGAGACTATGAAAGTAATATGTTTAAATGGGTTTTGTGTATGAAGAAGAAGAAAGCTTGGAAGTATTTTGGGAGAGTAATCGAGAGAGCATTTGAAAGGAGATTATGAGTGTTTTGGTAGTAAATTTGTGGGTAGTAGATATGTGAATGAAGTGAAAGAGGAATGGGGTATTTATAGGAAAATGAGGAGAGGAAATTGTGTAATTAAAATAAAGAAAAATTGAAAAAAATTAGAGAAAGAAATGGGGGAAGGGCGCCAGCCATAAAGGAAGGAGAGAGGGAGGATGTGTTTTTTGTATTTTTGTTAATTAGGTGTAATATATGCAAGATAGGTGATATAAAGTATATCGTAAAGGTAAAAAGTAAGAAAATAGATATGTAGAGTGTAAGAGTAGGTGGTAGAAAAAGTAGAAATAGATAAATAGTATAAAATAATAATTAATAGTGTAATGTAAAGTAGATATGACTAATAAAATACTAGTAATAAGAAAATACGCATATAAATGCGATATCTGATATTTTTAGTTACCGAAAAAATTATAAAATTGATATTTTTGAAAACCTTATATTTTTACAAGTCTAACAGTATATTCGGAATATTTTTGCTATTCCAAGCCTCGGGACATGTTTTTCGAAAATTATATTAGATCGGATTCAAAACGAATTGTGGTTTGACTAATATGATATTTTTAAGCTTTCTTATTTTATCACGAATTATTCTACCTATTAATCACATACTTACTCTCTTAGGGCTACGAACGCGGGATTGCCGAACTTAAACAGTTACGTCTAACTAGGATTTTGTTGACTTTAAGGTTTCTGGTTGACCTTCTAAATAGGGTTTAAGCTTAATTGATCGTAAAACTTTGGGTTTACACCTATGGTTGGCCCTAATGAGCCCTATTTGCCAGGTATGAGCCAAAGCTACAAGAAGTTTTGGAAGAAGTTGGCATGGTTTAGTTTTTAGTGTAGACTTCTAAGGAAATCTCTATAGTAAACTTTTGTTACAGATATATATATGTTTATTCTGTTGGCTTAAGCTTAGTAAAACTATAAGTACGGGGGAATGCCTCTAAGAGTTGCAACAAGTTGATTTTAATGAATATTATATATTTACCTTTATAAATTCTTACATATTTTTATTATTTGCTTACACGTGATACCCCTTTGCAACCTCCTACTATCCCGAAAGCATGCCTTGTATGTGATATCGAAGATGTTGCATGACTAAGGTAGTCATTCTCTAGCTTCAATATTATGTACAGTGAACTAGCATGTTTAGAGTACCTCTGGAGCATGACACCCCTTTCCTTCAATACTATTAGTTCAGGCACTTAGAAGAGGCAAAATAGTAGACAGGTGCACAAAAAGCCTTTAGGACTTTTGATTGGTGTTGGTGCTCTTCTTCCTTATTCTAGTATAGGTTTAGATTCTGATGCAGATGTGCCTCCTGTTCAAGCTTCTGGCTCATCTACTTCCTCTTTTTAGGAGCTTTATGACCAAATAGATTCTAGGTTTGCTTCCTTAGAAACTCAGATTTCAGACCTTTGCTTGATTTCCAATCCATTATCTCGAATGTTTGGGTTCATGGATCATTTCGAATTAGCTAAAAAAATGTCCTAAATAATTTCGAATGCTAATTTTTAATGTGAAAACTTAAACTAGGCTTAACTTACTCATTTTAATCAAGATTCTATATATATATATATAGTTGTTGCAAAACTTATTTCATGTACTATTTATTTGTTTATTGATCTAATTCAAATTATTTAATTTTCTCCTTTAAATGTATTATGGCCAAGAGTTCATGTTGTGTGTGTGTGTATCAATTTGTGTTTGTTCTTTAATATAATTGAATAATCATTGTCTTAGCTTAATTATCACCAAATTTATGTTCTTTATAGATTTAAACATGATTTTCACCTATGGTCCTATATGTGGCCATTATATATATATAGCTATATCTATATATATATGTATATATATATGACTATAACTATTTATCTATTTTACTCTCTTCTTCTAATAATTCTATAAATTCTACTTATACCAGGTAAATAATTCCTCCTAAAATTTTAATAAAGCTGGTAGATATAATTTGTATATTATTATAAATTAAATTATAATTCCATTATAATCTAGATATAGAACCACAAAAACATATATATCCATCTATCTTTTTCATTTTCCCTAGTTTAATCACCTAATCCTAATGACAACTTAAATTATATTTAGTTAAAATAAGGATTACAATTATCAAACACATCTTCCCTAATTTCTTGATAGGACTGAATATACATTTTTATATTATATATTATTACTTCTTTTTATCATTTTAAACATATAATCCTATTTAACTACTTAAATTAACTCTAGTAACATTCAATTTGAAATTAACCATCATGATTTATCCCTTAGTCTACATTGAACGATTGGTATATGTTTGTATTCTTATTTTATCTAACTATGAACACAATATATATATATATATATAAGAAATTTTCCTTACATCATGATTATTTTTGCACCTAAAAAATGTGACACTTTTATGTGTATGTGTTTTGTATTTGTTTGGAATAATGGTGGGCTAAGTATCACATTTTTGGCGATTTGATGTCTCACCTTTAGGTATTGATAAATTAGTATCTATACTTTTAAAGTGTGTGTGATTTTGTGCCTTTGCTAAATAATATTTGACGATTGTTCATTTTGAAATACAGGTACTTGACTTTCCTTTATCTCTATTAATTTTGATTTTCACTTTCAATTCTCTAAAATTTTCTAGCATAATCATCTATTTTAAATATAATTTACCTTTGTGATGAATTCCTTCTTACCAAGATGCTGCCACCGCGGAAGATTAGAACTTATCAACTTAATATTACGATTTTATGTTACCTTGATTTGTATTTTAGCATGAATTTGATCTTGTTCTAGGATTTTCTTAAGGAAGTGAGATTATTTCCATATAGTTGGGAGAGGATGGACCATAAATAAGAGCTAAATTTCTGAAATTCCTAACAAAATAATCCTGATTTATCTTATCTAGTAGTTTTCCTGATTAGGTGAGCATTAAATTTGATATTTTTGTGAGACTAAAACCATGCTAGATTGTCAACTTTTAAAAGACTCATACCATCTTAGTCCATGTCCATGCCATATACAATTCATCCCTAAAAGAAGGGTGTGTTATAATTCTTACTTAACAAGCAAACATTAGCAAATTAATATTAACATTGTAAATTACATCGTTTTGTTACTGGGAATTAAAGATACACTATTATTCTGTAAGACTACTTATCGAGATTATAACATGACGAAAGAAATTCCTATATACCTCCCACGTGGTTCCAAATCATTGCACACTCCAGCTTCACTTACAATTCCACATTAGTGACCGCACCATACACTATACAATAGGCCCCATTCAATCTCTCACATTAAAATTATAAGTATTTAAGCAACGAATACTACAGAAAACCATAGCTTGGTAAGCGTATTCTCTCACATGATGGCTTCTCCTTGAATATCTTCAACATGTGTGAATGAGAAAAGGTTGTCGTTTCCACTCTGGTCAATCCACGAATGGCCGAAACCGACCGGGAGTTGCAATTCGAGGGAGAGGGAGATAGGTTCATCTGCACCGTAGAGTGGTGGATAGCATCTCGTGTAGGCAAATGTATTTGAGGAGCTATACTTTCACATTTTATAATAAGGAGGGTGAGCATAGAAAGGCCAAGAGATGTTTTGAGAGGATAAAAACTAGGTAAGCATGGTCGATTTGGTCCGGTTTTTTAAACCAAACCAAACCATATTTTATGGTTTTGATTTTTTTTTTTCTAAACAAAACCATTAAGTAACTGGTTGGTTTAGATTATAAATTTTTCAAACCCTTAAATAACAGTTTGGTTCGGTTCATATTGCAAATTAAAGCAAAATTCTAATTTAAAAAAAAAAATTTAGTTCTAATATTTTACATTTGTGTAGATATTCAAATATTGAAATCACTACAAAGTTTATATTGTAAATCTCAACAAAATACTTTATAAATTCATCATTTTATAGTCCATAATCCCCCATAAAATCATTTAGTCATTAACACAGTATACTTATGGACTAATATATAGTAAAATATAATCTATTGTCCTCTGAAAAATAATTTCATCAATCACCTATTAACAAATTTGGCAAAGAAAAAAAAATTACAAATAAAAGTCATTTATGAATAAAAGCTATCTACAATCAAAATATATAATGAAGAACTAACACATAATAAGGTATGTAACTAAATAAAAAAATTCATACTCCACAGAGTTTAAACAATTAAGAAAAAACATTATTAAATTACCAATAAAGGAATATATTTTGAACCCAAAAAATAATTTTTTAAAAAGGGAACAAATTATTGTTAAACAATATTCATCATATAGTAAATATCATAATAAATCATAAAAACATATATGATTTTTAATCAATCATCATAACATAATTTTATAATTACAAGTACAATATTTTTATATTTATCTAAAATGGTTTGGTTTGGTTTTACGGATTAGCTAGATTTACTTTTTCAAACCAATCATAAATTACTGATTGGTTCGGATTAAGAATTTTCTAAACCAAATTGTTTTTAAAAAAAAAAAACCGTATTTTTTAATTTGGGTTGACCAGTTTTTTTCCCTCTAAAAAGTGATGAACAGGGGAAGGCCAAAGTGCTTTTGTGGCACTCTTTTGGGAATGTTTAGACAATTGCTCTCTTTCAGAACCAAAGTTGATGTTGGGAAACCCAAGTTGTTTTGGTTTAGGAAACTTCTTGTTCAATCTGTAGGTTTCTTCATGGCTTTCCATTTTGTCTTCTCTTATGTGATTCTTCATTCCTACTTAGTGGAGTGTTTAGAAAATGAAAATTAATATGGGTCTTGTATGGTATATTCATATGACAGGATATAATATGTGATTTTTATATAGCCATACTAAGTAGCAACGCAACATAGAGTTTGTTTCTTGATATACAATTTTGTATGTTGCCTTGTTAGGATAAAACGAAAAAAGGAATAGAAGGAGAAATGAGAATGATAATGGGATTTATGGTTGTACAAGTATTGGTTTTAATTGACCTGAATTAAACAATAAAACAGCAAGGCTTACGTGTTAATTTATTGGGCCAACAGCCCACATTTTGATAAATGTGGTATGATGCTTTTATGGGCTTTACTATGGAATTCATATGACGGTTGCCCAATAAGATGGCGCGATGTCTTCGCACTGTTAGGAAAAGCTTCCTGACCTAGTGACCTTAGGAATCAAAGAAGGGCTAGCATGACACCCTTAAGAAAGATTTCATTTTTATTGTTATTTTTTATGAATTCAGGCAGTTATCCCCGAAAAGTCTGGTACGAATAAGTGGAGAGGAAGGATGTCTAGGATTCCATTGCAATAGCTCAGCTAGTAATTAAAAAATATTTAATGAAAATAATATGTCATGTGAAACAATTAGTATTATATTATTATTGATAAAATCTCTTTTATAGGAATAGTTTTACAAAAATTATGTATCACTTTTACTGATTGTTTAAAATATATTGATATTTATTCATTATTTACTTAGATAAGTGATGTGTCACACTTATTGAATGTTTCGAAACTATTTAGAGTTTACCCGCTACCATTACATAAAATAGAAGAACAAGTCTTCCCTTCATCGATTCCTACCAGTTCTCTTGCTAAGATTGGGGCCATAAGGCTACGTGCTACTGCTGTAGGCTAATATAAACTATCAGCAAATTTATCTATTGTCGTTAAATAGATTTTCGTATGTTTTGATTTAAAACTTTAAACTAATATATTGATATTTAAACTTTTATATTTGTATTTTCTTACCACTCTCTGTGCTTGGATATTCCCATCAAAGGGGAACAAGAAAATCTGGAGATATATGACAATGTGAAAGTTAAATTTATGTCGAATTCAAATTCAAAATCATTTGATCTCGAGCATAACTCGATAACTCGGTATAGGCTTTATATTTGACTCTTTAGCTACAATATGCTAAGTAGGTTTGGAACAATGGTTAGTTAATATCTCTTATAGGAAATTCGTAGCTTAATCTCAGTGTACATGCATTGAACGTTTTAAATCCTAGGCCGAAATACTATTTCTTTCTAAGTAAATTATAAATACTCCTATTATGTTAATTTTACATGCATTCATCCATTTTATATTTGAAACTATGTGTTTAGGCTCCTAAATCTTAAAAGGAAAGAAAAGTGCCCTTTACCCCTAAACAACCATTTTATCCCAAAAAATAATTAAATTGTCTTTTAATAATTTTTAAATATTTTATTGAAGGACAAAATAATAATACAAGGTCTAAATACACATTTTATAAAGATTTACAGGTTCAAACACACATTTTAAAGATAAAGATGTAATCACAAATAAAAGGGAAAAAAAAACCCATTTGCAATTTATTTGAATTTCCCATATCCGTGGAAGTTTCTCTATCATATGCTAGAATATACTAAATTTTAATTAAATATAAATAGGAGGAATTGAAAGATTATTTCCTTTTTTTTTTTTTTTTCATCTTCTTTCTTTGTGTTCTCTTAGAATAATAGTTTATTTCGAATGAATTTTTACACTATTCTGTTGGTGGTAGTACCTGACCAATCATCAAACCAATAAAGTAATTGTAAAAGTAAATATAATAGATGTTTCAATTGTTTGATCATGATTGTATATAAATATGAGCCTTGTAATATCTTGGAGACCGTCCTAACAATAAGTGGAACAATAAACCTCCCTTCGTTGAGTGTAGAACTCCTCATAAATGGATCATGTGTAATGCTTGTGTGTTGAAATTTGTTTGCTTTTACCTTTTGGGTGTCAAACCAATTCACGCTAGAATACTATAGCTATCATGCCTTATGTGATTTGTTTCTCCCACACTAATTTGCATGTTACCCATTTATTTGTCTGTCATACTATGTTAAATAGTTTCCAATTATCTGATATATGACGTAGACTTTATATTTGAAGGCTTAATAATTAACAATAATGGTAATTGTGTTAAACATGAATAAAAGAATGAGATTTATGGAGAGTATATGAAAGATTCAGACCTTTTGACAAGATCCGGACCTTTTGTTAAAAGGTTTGAACTATCCTTTAGATAAAGAACCACAAAATCAAAATAGAATGTGAAAATGCAAAATGATCCGAACTAGTTGAAATATTGCACTAAAGACATCACGGTAAGATCATGTACTTGATAAGACTTCACAAATAAAATTATACTAGAGTTACATATCAGTCATTGTGAACTTTTTTCTTTTTTTAGGGTAGAATGGGTGGGTGTGGGGTGGGGGGATACATCTTTCTTGCATTATCATTTCAATGTAATTGATTAGAGCAATATTCATCTTGAACACATGAAATGGGTGATGTAAATATTGGACAAGTTCAAATGTATTAAACATATATCTTATTATGGCTACAATATAAATAAATGAAAGAATTATACTTTTAATGCCCTTTCTTTTGATTTTAAATGTCCTCAATTGAAATACACTATCACATTAATCTCATTGAGAAGTTGCAAGAATAAACATGAATCTCTCAAGACATTCCATGCTTAATGTGACCTAATTCACAAAGATGCAAATGATAAATGAATCTACACTTAGTTAACACATCAGCCTAGATCTTTTTTCTATTATAAAGAGACCAAATGCCAAATGATAGACATAATTAAGTTCTATAAAGGATAACCTAAAAAACATTAATAAGAAGCTTTTCAAAAGATTAAACTACCTTCTAAGTAAGTTTCAAGAAGGATTATTTTGTGAATCCCATAAAGTTATATGTTGGTCGAGTCAAGATGTATCAATTGTAAACCCTTGAATTTTCTGGTACTCTTGAAAAATGATCCTAGAGCTAAATACCAAAACCGAAATCCTAAAACCAACCCAAGTTAAAACCAAATCCTAGAAACTCTAAACAACATCAACTACGAAATTTCATAACCTTAAGAAAATGAGATCCTTCAAAAACAAAATGAAAATCTAGTAATCATTTGACTCAACATCCTTACATTAAATAATTCATCTATCTGATATCTAACTCACAAATCGAGATAGTAGGTCCAAATAATATGTAATGACAAAATTATAAAACCTCAGACCTTTCGGTGAATCTAAAAGTTAAAAATTTAAAATTAATGTCAAAAATCAAACCGAGTCAACATATAATGCTAGGAGCCCTAGACTCGATTAAATAATCCTAAAAACTGTAAAATATTAAATAAATCATAAAAATAGAGTTAATTTTTTAACCAATTATAGTATAGCCATAAAACCCTAGATTTTACGAGTAAATATTAAAGCTGGAATTAAAACCAAAACCCTAAAAGGTCCACATTAAGATCTAGAGGATTTAGATCTAGCAAGACCGCACTACAAATCCTAAAATAGTAAAAATGAGATAACCTTAAATTATAGGTCAAAATAATGTCTTACAATCTAAAAAGATCATATTCGATAAAAATTCGCTCTTTTCAAACCTGACCAGATCAATTTTTGAAATCAAGGTCCCGACATGCAAAACGATGAAAACAATCCTACAATATATTTAGTCTCATAATAAGATAAGGAATCATTGTCATGCCCCAAAGGATACCCTAAACATGACAGCCCGCTGCACTCAATATTAAGACTTAAGTATGACAACCATAATCATCCTAAAATTCTCGATATCAGTGTAAAACATATTTTTACGATCGTAGTGGATCAAACTTTAGATCAAGCCATTTAAGCAATTACACATATTAGCAATCAAGAAAGTAAATCATAACAATATAACCAAAGTTCAAAAACATAGAGGGTCTTATGAATATTTGGGGGCATTCCCCATCAAATATAACTTAGTCTATCATTTTGAGTTTTACATGGAAGTCTATATCTACTTCTAACTTCTTGACTTCTATCCCGAAAAGCTCTTGACTTCGAGGGTTTTAGCTGGGTAAAATATCCCCTAGGCTCCAACCAAAGGTACGAGTACTGCAAGAGATATCTAAGAGAGTATAAGCTACGTGCTTAGTGAGAATTATTTCCATAATTAAAGACTCAACAACCAATAATAATAAAAAAATCCTTTAAACAACCATATGAGTTGCACAAGCACGAGAGCAACAATTACATATGATTTTCAATTGAATCATATGTTGAATGGATTTACCTCTATTCGGGGTTGTGTCCAGGCTATAAAAATCGATTTTTCATAATTACAATTCCTTTTGTTTTTGTTTCAAGCCACTATTAGCTACAAAATATAACTCATTTCTTTGTAGCTTTTATCCAAGCCACTACCCAGCTACAAACATAATTTTATTCAGGTGCTTATGCAGAGTAATTAAATTTAGGCAACTTTTCTCCATTTTCTATATCTTACGAGCTCAATGACCTCCTTACTATGCCTTTATCCCACCAAATGTATATTAATAAAATATAATAAACTCACCTAATGATATGCATGAAGCAATTTAATTAAGCCTCATGGCATGATTAAATATTTTACGAGTGATCATAGATTACAAATAAAGATTCCTATACTAGATCAAAGATTCATTATAAATAATTCCCGCCTTGATATTCTTAATCATAATTTCAACCATATATGTAAAGCACATGTACATTTTCATTTTTCTCTTTTCTTAATTCATACCACATTTACAAGCAAAAG